>BFEA01000056.1:641855-646855 GCA_003427395.1 Chara braunii
TTGCGGATCATATCCTGCAGCAGCTGAATGCCCTTGCGTTGGACCGATCCTCCCTGTCGTCGTCTGCCCAGAGAGAAGGAATACATACTGAGGAAGCTCAAGTAGATGTGTATAAGAGACAGCTCTCTCTCTCTCTCTCTCTCTCTCTCTCTCTCTCTCTCTCTCTCTCTCTCTCTAAATAAGAGCGGCAACTTGAGATTTCATCATTGAGGTTTCTGGCACCAGGTATTTCAGAATTACTTCATGCTATTCAGCTAGTTCCTTCCAGATTCGTACTCAGGTCTGTAATACTCTATATCTCGACAGGTCATGGGTGTACCAACTTAGCGAAGCCCCGTTGTGTCTTAATTTGTGCGTTTATCCTTGTATTGCAATTCTACACAACCTGTTTTTTTTCCAGATTTTTGGATTTCTTTCTTCCTTTTTTCTTTTTTCTTCTTTGGCGCTGGGGCAGCCAGGGACCCTGCCGGGGGGGGTCATGCCCGGCCGGTCACCCGGGCATGTTTCCGGACACAACTTGTGTGCCTGGCTGCCCGGGAAAACGGCCTACATATACGATCATTATTGCCTGTTTTGGGGGCAACTATGAGTCTAGATACTGCACTAATGACCGTACATTGTATTCGGGTGACGACGGTAGGCTCCTGTCCAGTTATCTTGTTTGAATGCTCCACTGACCGATCTCTTGTTGACTTGTCTGGTAAATGTGCCTGGTGGCAGACCCTAGAAATTGTCGCTACCTCGTCTGGCGTCCGCGAGCTGATAAACTCTGGCATTGCACTCCAGGATGCCGTCTCCGTGGTACAGCTGCTTTCCGACACAATGTGTAAGTTGCTGATTAGTCTGCAAACCTACCCCTCGTCCTACTGTAGCACGCACTTTGATGGTCCTATCAGTTCCTTTCATGTTTGTATGCTCCTGCTGGCTATGAATCCCCTTGAGCGGTGACCGCACCGGCCGGGATCGCGGTTACCAGTCATCGCCGGAGGGTCCAGGTCATGGGGGGAAGGAAAAAAAAATAGTAAAAGTTGTCCAAAAAAATCTGGAAAAAAAAAATGATATGCAGAAAAATAAACTCAACAACTCTTGCCGCAGGGTCACATCCAAATTCCTTACCAAATTTGAAAGAAAAAAAAAAAGAAGCAAATTTTCCATTGTTTTTCGGAGTTTTTTTTTTTTTTTTTTAACAGGTCCTTATGGCCCTGGCTCCATATACATTCTGGGGAGCGTCAGTCTGGTTCTCATGCTTGCATGTTCCTCCTGCTGGTCCCTTGTCGTGCTTACATGCTCTCTCTGGTCGTCCACTATCTCTTCCATTACCATCCTCAGACCCCCAAATTGAAAGTGAATGGTGAGTCGGTGACCCCTTTTAAACCCTTCTGTTAGTTTGCAGTGTGCAGTGCCATATCAACTACATAGGGTGGGGATCGTTTCCTTCGTTTATGGTTCGGCATGTCGGAAACGCCCATTGCTACAAGGAAGAATTAGCAAGAAATAGCAAGAAAATGATTTTCTTCTGTAAACTTCATGTTTCAAGGGGCCTCTCTCACAATGACACAAAATGTCAAAAATTCACAAAAAATAAAAATACAAATAAAAATAAAAATCATAGCAACAGTCCGGACGTCTGGACCGGAATCCAGACGGTCCAGTTGTCTGGGTATGGATCCGGTCTCTGGTCCGGTAGGTCTGGATTGGGCCCAATTTTGAAAATTTCGATTTTTGTTTTTTTTATGGGGCCGTAGGATGTTTTTCGTGTCCTAGGCCGCCCCCAAAAAAAGCCCCCGGTATTTTTGGCTGTTTCAGGCCCTACCGGAGGCCGCCAGACGCTTCCAACAGTTACCTCTGCTGTTGTACTACGCTGGTAGTTCACCGGATGAGGACGAGTCGGATTCTGAAAATGAAGCGCTGGCTGCCAAGCGCCACAGAACATCAACCTAGAGAGAGAGAGAGAGAGAGAGAGAGAGAGAGAGAGAGAGAGAGAGAGAGATGATTTTGGTCAGATCTGAGATCCTGGCTAAGATCTGGTCCTGACCAGATCTCAGATCTGTTCTTACGCAGATCTAAATAACTTAACAGTTTAAATTTTCAATTTTCAATTTTTCATATGAATATGAATTAGAAAGTCTAACTTCAAAGTTCAAAGTTCCGTGTTTCTCTGAGTTTCGTACTCTTTTCTGAAGTGACTTGGGATTGTTCTGCTGAGAACTGGTTTGTTAATTGTGAATTTCATACAGTGCCTAGGTGTGTTGCGTTTATGGGCGGATGATACCTGTACTTGTCGAAAACAGTCTAAGTTCATTTCTATAATCTATTTCCATTGGGTCCTCGTGCATGCGTTCATTTCAGCAACTATAAAAAAGAACGCTTCTTGCACAGATGATGTGTGTGGCTAAGAATGTGTGTTTGAGGTTGGATGTCTTTTTTTTTTTTTTTTTTTTTTTTTTGGTTGGTGTGTTTTCATACCATGTTGTATATCTGTATTATTTTCCGTTGCACAGCGGATGGCAGGGTGTCGATGGAGATTGCAAACCGGTTGCGTTTATCCGTCCTGAGAATCATCGGCACCGTTCACGCTTCAATATCGCGAACGCAAAGGAAGATCAGCAGCTTTGTCTTGCCGTCATACAGGTCAGTCGGCAGAGTATTTTTTCCTTTTCCTTTTCTTTTTCTTCTGGAAAGGTTATGGTGTTCGCCGATTTTGATCAGGATCCGCACTCTCATGATTCATTTACTAAATCGACCAAAAMAAAAAAAAAAAAAAAAAAAAAAAAAAACGGTTAGTCGACCAACTTTCATGTGTACGATTCGGCCACAGGGGCTTTTGGTATCAGCTGACGAAGCGTTATCCTGCGAGAGAGATGCCGAAAAGTGCAGAAAACACATAGGTCACCCACCACACTCGTCCCTCACACACTTGTCTCTGCTAGTCAAAGGACTTTGTGATGTAATGATGTAATCCCTTCCTCTACAGGTCTTGTGCAAACTGGTTGCACTAAGTGAAAACCTGGAGAGTTAGCGGAACACGGATAGTCCGGCGCCCAGACACAGGGTTGAAGAGGTGTCTCCCCTCTCCTCCCTTCACTGCTCCTGCTCAGTCAATCCCCCCTGGCTGTCCAGGGCAATCAATGCTAGCAGGCTTCTGAACACTCCCAGATCATACTCAGATGTTACCTAGATGTTATCCAGCAGGAAAACGGGTCCGGCGTCCCCGCAGGTACAGCAGCCGCCTGGGTGTTCCGGATCTATTGTTGGGGACGCTGGACCCGTTTTCTAGCAGGTACAGCTCCCCACCCAGCAATAGATCTGGAGCGACCAGATGGCTGGCTGGGTAGGGATGCTCTTACCACCCTCTGCTAGCAGTCAGTTGGGCTTTTTCAAACAAACAAACAAAAAAAGTGGAAAATCTCTGTGCTGGTCCCCGGGCGGCTCGGCTGGGGGAAGGTCGCCCGAGTGCCCTCTATCGTACCATTGGTATCAGAGCGGATTCTACTTGCTGGCGAGTGTTGACTTCGCTGCCCCACCACTTGGGGTTAGGGTTGGCCAAGTGGAGGGAAGTAGCGCAGTGTGGTATAGTGAAGCTGCCCCCACCTGGTTAGGTCGTGTTGGGTCGACACTCGACCCGACCAAGTTGCTTGAGTGTGAGTTGGGGTTTCGAGACACTTCAAGAAGACTTTGTGCGACAATGTGTGAGGAGGCGACAGTGAGAGGCACTCACACCTGGAATGTGATCTAAGGGAGACACTTGGTGACTTTAGGGCTTCCCTCAAGTAGGCAAGCTTGAGGGAAGTAGCCATTATGCATTGACAGACTAACAAAATGCTACGTCGATCTTCAACGACGGTGGGGGATCCGGCGTTGTACTTTGGTGTTGGAGTCAGACCCTCCTAGTAGATAGGACACTAGTGTAGGGGTAGCGTTAAAAGGGTCAGGAACACCATATGAGAGGGGGGTGAGTTCTACTTTATCTCGAAGCTCAGGCCACTCAGGTAAGTGCCGTGCACCTACGGGATGCCCATGTGTGTGTGCACGCTTGGTATTGATTGTCCTGTTGGGGTTATTCTCGGTTTCGTTTCCTACTACTCTATGGTCTTGATTGTGTGAATGAGAATGCAAACTGCTTTCTCGGGGATGCCATACCTGTGAAAATGCTTCCCGAGTGATATGCTTACGTACCTTGTCAAATTGTGTACATGTGCCAGCGCGTATTACTGGTGCAACTCTCATTTTGATGATTCCATACATCTGCTTCTGAACTTCTGAAGTGTCTTTTTTTTTTTTTTTTCCTCTTTTTCGATAACCGATATGTTTTGTTGACGCAAAATGTCGTCTTTTGATTCCATGGCTTTTTGACAAATTTTGCAGCAACTTGCATCGTATTCTTTGTTGGGCGGGCTCTGCGGCATCTGCTTCTCAATTCGCTGAAACGACAACAGTGGAAACGCTGAAGCTCACATTGCAAATCATTTTGAAATCTCCACCTCGTACCAATGAGATGAGTCAGGTAAAACTTAATCCCTTATCACTAGACTAGATATAGCCGAAGCCGCTTCCTTGCTCCAAAAACCATCGTTCTTCCGTCCCACGCTATTCTTTTTTTGAATTTTTTTTTTTCTTCCCCTGTTCACACAGTTTTCAATCAGGTCATTCAGGTGTATGTTTGTCAGGCTGATGTTTTTCTTTTCTTTTCTTTTTTTCTTGGGAAAATTGTTGAAATGCCCCCGAAAGTTGGGGTATTTCGTCAGGACACCACTGAAAGGCATTGCTATGTCCAAATGCCCCTATGACAGTAGTGAAACTTGGAAGAATACCCCATTTGCCAATTTGACCTGTCATCTTATGCATATACCCCTACCAGGCCCTGGTCGACTTGTCTATATGCCCCTGTATTTAGGCCGTTGAACACTGCAGATTGCAAAAGAAATGCACGGGCCCCTGCAGCCGAGGGCCAGGGCATATGGCAAAGTTGCTGATGAGTGGGACAGGGGCAGATGCAGGAG
>BFEA01000056.1:649355-655094 GCA_003427395.1 Chara braunii
GTTGTGTTTGATGGGAGCTTGATTTAGGACCGGAGATGAGAGATGGGCCTTCGCCGTCTTGTAACCCTCCTATCATTCTGTTTTGTGAAGCGATATACAGTCATGCAGGGTGCAACGGAGGGAGTGTACGGAAAGGGGTGAGTTCATCCTCCAGCAGAGCCCGGGGAATTTGGACTACAGAGAGAGAGAGAGAGAGAGAGAGAGAGAGAGAGAGAAATATGAACAAGGGAGGGTCGGGACAGTTGATCCTTCACTCTGCCAGAAAGTCCTTTTGAGGCTCGAGTGGGTTTGGGGTGTTGGGTGTTAACACTTGTGTGACTTGTTTGTGTTGATCAGGAAATCGACGAGCTGAGAACGTGCTGCGAGAAATGATGCAAGTTATTCTGAAGGAGTTGCCGGATCCCGAGGAAGTTGACGAGGACTGGCAGTATCGGTAAGGCAGAAAGGAAAATGGTGTTATCTCGAATCCATATTTTATCTTCCGTTTCGTCTTGTTACTGTCTTCACATGAATAGAACACCTGGTCGTGATCGTTGTATCTGTATAGAGTCTATAGACTGAATATGGACCGGGCATTCGGTTCAGGGGAAGATGGGACTCTACTTGTGAAGGGGAAAAAAGAAAGTAGAAAATAGAAAATTTGCATTTCTGCTTACACATACAGTGAAACACCCCCACCCAGAAAAACAGAGCCTTTTGGTCCGCTGACCATAAGGCTCTGTTTTTCGCACTTCTGCTCCCGTCCATTCTCGGGAGTGTCAGTCCGGTTTGTCTTCCGCTGACAAGTCACTCAAATTACAAGCAATAGCAGCAAGGCACCTTCCTTTTTTTTTCCTTTTTTTTTGTTGGGGGGGGGGGACCTTTTCTTGATTTGTGTGTGTCATCTTTGAGTGCGAACGGGTCACACTAATCTTGTGTGTGTTGCGTCCAATTTTATGGGATGTCCTGTGGGGCAATTTAAACCTTGCATCTTTTCTGTTTTTTTACAAACCGAGCCCGCTACTAGGAGTGATGAGTGCATCCCCCCCTAGTAGCCCGGCCCGGTGCTCCAATCCGTTGGTGGGGAGCCACACCTGCTGGAAACCGGGTCCAGCGTCCCCCCACTAGATGGTTTTTAGAGAACAATACCAGGTAGATGGTTTCAGGCATCGTGGAATATCAGAGACATTTCAGTTAATTCACAATTTTTTTTCCCGATATGCCATCATGTTGATCCTCCTTTTCGTTCTGACCCCCCCCCCCCTCTCTCTCTCTCTCTCTCTCTCTCTCTCTCTCTCACTCACACACACACACACACACACACACACACNACACACACACACACACACACACACACACACACACACACACACACACACACACACACACGCACGCACACACACACACACACGCACGCACACACACACACACACACACTGTGGCATACTACACACCCCACGGGCCTGCAAGGCCTGACCAGGCAGAACAAGGAAAGTAAGGGCCCTGTGTCGTTTCAGCCTAAAACAGGGCCCTCCAGGCCCCGAGTCTTTTCAGCCTGAAATGGAGGGCCATTTTCAGGCCCTCATAAGATCGACCTGCCCTGAAACTTGGGCACCAGACCAGGGTTTTAGCACAGGCCATTTTTGGGCCTGTTTCAAGACAGTCTTTGTTTGAACTTCAACACCAGGGTCTGGCACATTTCAGCATTGGCAAGAGCAGCCTCCCTGCCGGACCGGCACTATATAGTACTGGTCCGCCAGGCACTTCACAAGTAGTCACGGGGTAGTTCATAGGGACTTCCCAGGCACTTCACGTGCAGGAGGCAGGAGGCAGTCTTCAGGATTCGGCAGCAGCACTCTGGAGGAGCGCTGCAGTAGTAGTAGTAGCGTTAGCAGTAGTCTTCAGCGCTGGGCGCTATTAGGAGCTAGAGTAGCGTTGGAGAGAGAGAGATGGTTGGCGGAGGCCAGGGAGACTTACCTGTGGCGCCATAGCTCCAGCTTTGTCTTCGAGGTACCTGCAACAAGGCGCCACCTTCGCAGGTTAGTATCGGACTGAGAGAGAGGGAGAGAGAGTTCTTCTTCTTCCTCTTCTAGGTCCACCATCTCCCCCTCACCCTCTCGCTACCTAACTTCTCAGTATCTGCAGACTACGAGAGAGAGAGATTGGTGACTTTGGGACTTGACGACATTTGGGTCCAGACTCCACATTGGGATTGAGACATTGGACGAGGGATTATTTGGTACGTGTACCGAAGACTTGGTGTTGACGACATTCCCATCTTCCCCTCTTCTTCATCTAACCCCCCTCTTCTTCGTCTGTGTATGGTTGGGGACTGGCGCGCTGTTCCTGTGTGAGCGCCAGGCCCCTTCACACCATGGAATGATGATGATGTATGTTTCGTCTGCATTGCAACATTGATTGTTCGGATCATTGGTATATTAGCCTTCCGCTGCGCTATCTTGTACTATGTCAGAGAGGTCGGTTCTTGTTCTGGTCTGCACCGTTACGGTATGCGATGCACACACACACACATAACAGGGCCCCTCATAAGCCTCTTGCGAGTACAACAGTGACCTCCTGCTCACTTAGCTACGCTCTCCAAGGCGTGATCAAGTCTCTGCGCAGGCAGTAAGGACAATGAACGATGCTGTTGGATCGTGCAAAGTGCTGACGAAGTCATCTTGGATCTCAAGAAAAAATGCACAATTCCTTTCGAGGCTGTACGCCACATACAGCAGATTTTACAATCATGTACACTAACCTGCTGCATGACAGGACTCTTAACAATGTCCTAAATGCGGTTCGTGAAGCACATGATTACGCCTTGTTGCAGACCCCACAGGGAAGAAGGCCAGTGTGAATGTACATGACTGTAGGAGGTCCTTGTCGTGGGGAGTGCGTTACTTCACGTGGGTCGGACACCCTTTCCATGTCAGAAATAGAACAGCATCTGCAGTTTGTGGTGTCTAACACTTGTCTCTACACAAGGGTTGGCACTCTGCGCCATGAGGTGGTATGTATCCCTTTGGGCACTAGCGCCGGACCAGAAATTGCCAACCTTACGCTCTATTGGGAAGAAGCGCAGTTCGTTGATGAACTTTATCAGCGGGATTTGAACTCTGTGCAATCACATGCATTCACATACCGATTGATTGATGAGATCTCATCTTGGAAGACATCACCGCCCCCTCCTGCTCGATATGGCCTCGAGTGAAAGGACACTACTGAGCAAGATGGGTCGTGTCTTTTCCTTCGGGCAAGAATCCTGGTTCGGACGGACGGATCACTTCGCATTGGCGTGTTTGATAAGGCTGAGGCCTGAAAATTCCCTGTCATACGCACACACAGACACACACAACACACACACGCAATACACACACACACACACACACACACACACACACACACACACACACACACACACGCGCGCGCACACACACACACCCCCCCGAGGATCCCCCTCCTGTAAATGGATCCCCCACGCAAACTGCGGTATCAGACAATGTCATAGCGCTACAGCGAGGGCGCTGTTCGTACTATGCCATTAATGTAGGTCTCCTGGCTTACAATTGTAATCCTTATTTCGCAGATGTTGTTCGCTGGATAGAAGAAGAGCAATGTGCCGTCTGCCCAGACGACGACAGCGCTGCGCCTAGGGTGAACATAGAAGTCCTGGCTATGGCATTTATGGGTAGGCGACTGCAATTCCAGCCTGCTCCGCAAAACCACGAGCCAGGCACGGATCCGAATATTTGGGCATATATCTTATATCGTCCAGGTCACTTCAGTGCTCTTACCTTTGCAGATACTTCATGGACCCTATGGGACAATGGCGGTAGGGTGCACACAGTGGGAAATATTAACTCTTTCTATCACCAAATGCTGGAGGGTCACTCAATCTGGCTCATCCATCAGGAACAGTATGTCGATGAGCATTTGCAAGCACTGCACCCCCCGGAGAGCAATCCTGCTGATTCTACCACAAACCTGTGCTCATCCCCCCCACCCCTTGATTACTTGCCCAGCATGCCGTTGTGGCCGTGATCTGCCATGCTTGAATAACTGTGCACGTCAGCCTTCCATACTGATGACATGTCAGCAACATGCCATGTCGTCAATGCTTCCGGGAAGCTGTCATAGAAAGTACGTGTCTTTACTGTGTGGACTATCCCCAGTGCCATCACCCTCCACATCCTCTCCTAGCATGTGTCCCACATGCGGTATTGGTCATACACCTACGGCAACCGCTGACGGATCTCCCTCTTTCTTGCCAGACGAACGACAAACATAGCAGTCCGAGGAGGAAAATAGACTTCTATATGAACTACCGGCAGAGCGATGTGCTCATAGTTTATCACCACCAGGGTGAGCTGTTGCGGATCATATCCTGCAGCAGCTGAATGCCCTTGCGTTGGACCGATCCTCCCTGTCGTCGTCTGCCCAGAGAGAAGGAATACATACTGAGGAATCTCAAGAAAGATGCTCCATGCCGTTTTGTGATGACCCGCCAGAGATTCAACTAGCATGTGGTTCACATGCCTTGTGCCGTGAGGATTATGAAGGTATAGTCCATGCGAGTTTTTGCTTCCATACGTGCGATGACAGTCAGTACTGTACTCATGTACGGCACCCCGACATGTCATGTCCAATTTCTAGACAGGGGCTGGAACGGCAATGCCTCTATAATTGCGGTCGACGTGCCTCTGTGTTCCTACCATGTACGAGCCACATAGCCTGTGACATCTGTCTGCGCCGTGCCATTCGATGCAGCAACTGTGACTGCGAAAATTGGATGCAGTGCTTCCATAGCCCACACCCGAACTGGTCCTGTCCGTACTGTAGGGGTGGCCACTCGCCCTAGGCTTTTTTTTTGTTTTTTTTTAATTAGAAGACTGCTTCAGTGGTGAATATTTAGAAATCTGTGAAACCCGTCATACACCTTTCCCCTGCTCTTTGCATGTCAGACTCTATCCTGCCCTCCACATATTTATTTCCTTCCCGTTGCCCCTACCTTCCCTGCCCCATACTCCTAGAGAACTCCGCCTTCTACCCCTTACCCTCCACCCTCACAAATACATACGAATGAGCATCATTAAGAGAATAGACGATATGAAGATCAGAAATGAAATGAACGGAAGTATGAAGATGAAGGACGGACACAAAGACTGTATAAGCCGAAGATATGGTCGTGAAGGCACACGGGAATGTGGGCAGCTGCCGCTCAACCACAATCAACGTGGGCAGCCTTGTACATGACAGGCATAGTAAAAGGGGAGCTGCAAGAACAATGAAAGGGGTACCCCAAGAACAACCAAAAAACTGTCTAATTATAAAATTGATTTAATACGTTGGACACATACTTGCAAGCGGACGCCGTCCGGGCGGTTCCGCACGTGTGGCAGATCGCCGGACCGGACCCGCGCGGCGCACGAATGTGCGCCCGACGACCGGTTACGCCCCCCCCCCCCCCCCAAAAAAAAAAAAATGGTCAGGGTCCGTCTGGTCCGGGGGGAGGGTGCCGCACGCGGCAAAGCGGACCGGACCGGACGCTCGTCCGGTCCGTCTGCTTGCAAGTATGGTTGGACATCTCAAATGATCTCTTTGTCTGCAATTGGACTAAGACTGCTTTGATTCTGAATCTATTCACCTGGATGGAATCGGGGCTGTTGTGGGGAAAATCTAAAACACACACACACACACACACGCACACACACACACACACACACACACACACACACACACACACACACACACACACAC
>BFEA01000056.1:688387-745678 GCA_003427395.1 Chara braunii
AGAACCGCCATGATTGAGGGTTTAGCTATCGGGCTGCTCCATCTATTGGTGGGGAGCGGCACCTGCTGGAAACTGGGTCCAGCGTCCCATTGATACATCTCATAGCACAGAAATATCGTTTGTTGTTTCCTGCAGTTGTGAGCCTTTTCTATCTTAGTCTTCGGGTGTCCGCCCGTGGAGCTGCCAATGATTCCCTTCCCTTATCAGAGCACCCCGTATTTGTTAGCCCAGCCCTGGTCAGCAGCCCTCCATTAGAATGCCTTACCTATCATGTCCCTAGAGCCCTTAAACCCTAAAACCCTGTACCCACCCCAGGCTCATACCGTCGACCTTCATGATCCTTAAAACCATGAAGGCAAGTGACTCAGGCTACACCCCCAATCGGGCTCAGAGTTTCACCTCCCTTGAACAACCCCTACATAAGGCTCCCAACCCAGCGGAGGTGGGAGAACCGAGGGGGGAGCAGGACCAGGTGAGGAGCAGATGAGGTGAGGAGCAGGTCTCAACACGCCTGCGTAGGCCTTCCGTCTCAGCGGTGGTGAGAGAACCGCGAGGATGGAGGGGCTTAGCTATTTGGCTGCTCTTTTCTTTGGAGGGGATTGGCACCCGTTGGGGACCGGTCCCAACGTGTCTTTTACACATTTTAGCAACACAGGAAATGTTGTTTTCCCCTGGCTGTGATCAAATTGTCATTTGAAATCCGAGAGTCCTGCCCCCTCGGAGCTGCAAGTGTCACCCATGTCGCCACGGAGCAAGTTTATTGTTGGTCAGCCCTACTCTGCAGCTTCCCTATTTATTGTCACTGTGTCATCGAGCACTGTAAGCGTAATTCAAAAATCCATTATTAGACCCCATCATTAAACTCCTACTTAACCCACAATCAAGTAAACAGAGAACAAAGAACAACACCTACAGTCAATGAACAACGTGCACTGACTATATACAGGGTGAGGGGAAACAGATCCTTAACAAAGAAAATATGAAAAACTACCAAGGGGGAGACAGTTCCTTAAACCCTACTTGAACCCCAGTCAAGTAGATAGAGAACAGCACCTAACTGTCCATGAGCAGCGGCTACGTACAAGGTGAGGGGAGACAGCTCCCGGAAAAGGAAACATCACAACATAAGACCGGGGGAGACAGTTCCCAGGAAAGAATAAGAAGGATAAAGGAGCAGCATGTAGTCACAGTATACAAGGTCAGTGGAAGAGATTCCTGTGTGAAAACCCAGAACTCCAAACCCTGAGTGGGAGGGATTCCTATAGAAATCAGCCCTCCCCCATGCAAGCATACGACCATCTCGCCTCCCCTTTGAGACTCCAGTCCGAACATTGTCGTCGTGTTCCCCCTTCAGTGGGAGGTAGCCCCCTGATCGCCGAACCAACACAGTCCCCCACATGCCTTAGATTTCATTCGACCCGTGTCCATCTTCGAGTCCGGTCCTCCAAGTCGCCCGCAGATGTAGCCACACCAGTGTGACAGCACGAGAACCTGGTTGCAGGGAGGGAGATGAGGAGAGGGGGCAGGGCGATGAGGGAAGAAGGGTGGGCGGACGTTTTTTTTTTGGGGGGGGAGGGACGGAGGCGCACATGCGGGCTCATCAGGGGGGGGGGACTGAGGTGTGAATGCGGGTGCATCCGGGGAGGAGGACAAAAGAGGGGGGGTTTGCTGCGAAGGGGATTTCGAAGTGGGTGTAAGGCTTAAGGGGCCATTTGTGCTCCTCAATCCGCCAGTTCTTCCATTGGAGCTGGGAATCTTGGAGGTCCGCCATGGCTCTCCTCTGGCCAAGCCAAGTTTCGGTAAACCCAGTCGTCAGTTCCAGCTCTTTGTTATGCTTTCGTGCCGGTGAGAGGATGGGGTCGCCTTTTATTTTCAAAATTTGGGCCTTGGTCTGATCCCATGCAGCTCTCACCCTTCCGGTGAGATACTGTGACATGTGCTCTTTTGCGTGAGGGGCGGTGAAGGTGTGCTGCTTTCTCTCAAACGAGCAGCGCATTCTCCAGGCGAGCATTAAGAGTTCGATCCGCGTCATGTGGAACAGATTCTGGTCGTACGGGGGCCAGTCTGGCGGGGGGGGGGGTCGAGTTCCCAAGGAGGAGAAGTTTCGGGTCCCATGGGAGTTGAGAGCCGGTAAGAACGGTCCAGGCCGCATCCCACCACCTCCAAATTTGGGTCACCATAGGGCAACCCAGCAGGCAATGTTCCAACGTGGCTCGGGAGGGTTGTGAGAACCAGTCGCAGTAACTGCAGATGGGTGAGAGGAGACCTTTCTGTTCCAGATCAGTCCGCGAGACAAGCCAATCCGGGGTGGGCAGACAACGGTACATAATATGCCATTGGTGGGCCCGGTGGGATGTCGGCATGATGTGTGAATATCGGCCCCATCTAAAGTCCGCCAGATCGTTTGGCTGGAGGATGGAGTCTGTCCCCCACCTCTTCTGCACAGTCTTCACTGTGGATTGCGACTTATGTATCACCCGGTATCCCCGTTTAACCGAGTAATCGCATATTTTTAGCGTCGGGGCAGCACCGTTGTGAGGCCATTGCCATTCTGCGGGGTCGAAGGGAAGGGCTGAGATAGGGAAAGAGGGTCGGAACACAAAAGAGGAGAGGTCCGACCCTATCACCCGCACCCTGACCAGGCCCGCCCAGTTGTGGACAGTGTCCCGTTCCCGGTTTCTTTGCAGCTTGGAGCATGAGGCCCCCGGGGAGGTTATGTCATATGCTTCCAGGCGGGCCGTTAGAGCGGTCACATCTGTCACCTTGCTGACCAGGCACGGAGGGCCAGTTTGGGGCCAGCGAACAACCCAATCCCCTTTTTCAATGGTGGGCCCTTTTTTCAGGGGCGGGATCCATGCAAGGGGTATCGCTTCCCGGAGCTGTTCCAGCTTTTGCTCCTTGTGTCTGACATACCACAGTTGGTCTTTCATTTGATCAGGTGTCTTCCATGTTCCCCGATGGAGGTCCCAAATGTCCCCCACTGCAAAAATCCCTTTGGCGACCCATTGTTTCCACTGCGAGCGCTTGAATAGGTGGAAAGATTTTCCTTGGTCATCTCGTACGTGGGGGTTGCCAAACAGCAGCTGTCTCACAATCTCATGCCAACGCAGGGGGGGGGGGAAGATGTCGAGGGTCCATTTCTCTCCAAAGTTTGACCATACTGGACCACAGCGGGTCGTTGGTTACATCCCTTCTCGTTTGGGCCTGTTCGGGGGGCAAAGTTGTCGGCTGATTTGGGCCAGGGATCGGCCATGCTGGGTTGGTCAACCATTGCAGCGGGTGGACTTTCCTTTCCACAGGCGAGGCGGGAGCAAGGCTGGCAATCTGGATGTGGGCGTATGGAGCCCACAGGACGTCGTTCCCCATCAACAGGCGAGTGAGGATTTTGAAAGACAGCGCTTTCAATTGATCCTGCGGTTCTAAGATTGCTAGACCCCCCTTCGAGCGTAGTTGTGCTATAGAGTCCCACGCCACTCTGGACAGAAACGTGGGATCCTCCTGATCATTTTTCCGCACAAAGGCTGTTGCTGCCCTCCTGAGCCTGTGAAGCTGTTTGGGCGGGATCGGCCAACATGCCGCCTTGTACCACATAGCGGAGAAGATTGTGGTGTTGAGGTCCAGCGCCCTACCCACTATTGAGGTGTGCAGACCTCTCCACCTGGCCATTCTTCTGAGTGCCTCCTCCACCAAGGAAACTCCATGATCAGGCGGGGGCCCCAGTGCCGTAAGACGCACTCCCAGTATCCGTATGGCCTCCTGCCTCGGTTTCCATGCAATAGCCGGATCTGGGCGGGGTGCAAGTTCTCGGGGATGGAGCCACCACCCCTCAGTTTTTTAACCCCAGTTCACCACCATGTCAGATGCCATTGAGAATGTTTGTATGGTGGTAACAAGAGTCTGTAGAGAAGAATGGTTGGCCTTGATCAGCACTGTGAGGTCATCGGCAAAGAGAGATGTGATAGGGATGCGAGCGTGTGGGATTTCAGGTACATCAATCTTTTCTATATTCGGGTTAGCTCTGATGGCGGCGGCGAGGGCCTCCATCACAATAACAAAAAGTAGTGGTGCGATGGGGTCGCCTTGTCTGACCGATCGCTGGAGCGGGAACGGGTTAGAGAGATGCCCGTTCACCATGATGTTTGTTGTGGCCGTTCTGTGAAGGGTGTCCACCCATTTCCTAAAGGTCGGGCCGAAGTTCATCTTTTGCATGCACAAGTCCAGGAAGACCCAATCGACATGGTCATAGGCTTTTTCGAAGTCAATGAAGAGGACCGTCGCCTCCTTCTTTCTCTGCCTTGCATACTTGATTGTCTCATTCACGAGAAGGATATTATCTTGTATAATTCTTTCCGGTATAAATCCGGATTGGTCCGGGTGAATGAGGTGTGTCATGTGCGGGAGCATGCGATTGGTCAGCGCCTTCGCCACCATCTTGTACGGGATCGGCAGAAGGGTAATGGGTCTGTAGTTCCTGACCTCGTTCTTTGCGCCCTTCTTATAGAGGAGGGTGGTAACCCCTTGATTAAGGAGACCCCCAAACGTGCCATCAGTCTGGACAGCGTTTATGTAATCCAACAGGTCTGTTTGGAACGTGTCCCAAAAGGCCAGCCAAAATTCTTTGGGGAACGAGTCCAAACCCGATGTTTTTTCGTCGTCCATTTGCTGAAGGGCGGTGTAGATCTCGGCCCGGGTGAGCGGCTGTTCAAGTGCAGCCCGGTGTTCCGGCGATAGGACAAATTCGAGGCTATGCACGAGTTGTTGTCTTGCGTTGACAACCCCGTCCGCTGGCCTGTGGGGTATCTTGGAGGTGAACAACTCTTGGTAGTATTTTGCTGCATAATCTGTCACCAAGTACGGGTTAGTGGCTTCCGGGCTGCCATCACACAGCGGGTGTTTAAGCGAAACCACGGCGGCTTGTCTCGCTCTCACTTTGGCTTTTTGAAAGAAAGTTTTTGCCATAGTCCCGTCCGTGTGAGCGCGATTGATTTTATATTGGATCCTCCAGGCCTCCGCTTGGGCTTCAAGATGTTATTGCAGGCGATCCTTTGCTTGCTGCAAGTTACTATAAACTGCATCGTCCAATGGGTCAGTGGAAAGCTTCTCGTCCCATTTTTCCAACGTACTAAGAAGGTCTTCGACGATCGCTTTCCGTTCTCTCGCCCGTTTTATCGAAAAAAAATTCACGATTTCTCTCAATTGGGCCACTCCACGGTTGAACCATTCCTCCATCGAAGTCGCTTCCTGTTTCTTGGACTGCCAATATTCCCAGTAGTCTTTCACACATTGTTGAAAAGTGTGCAGTTTGATTAGTGATGTATTGAGCTTGAAGAAACTGGGCCCCCTGTCAAACGGGGGGCGCAGGACAAGGGCGATGCCAGTCATCTTATGGTCAAAGGACCGTGAGGGGCTGAAGGGCAGAATGACAGCCTCTATCAGCGGGCCCGCCAACTCTTTAGACAGGAGTATGAGATCAATTCTTAAATTCGAGAGGTCGTCACCTCCCCGGGCTCTGACACATGTGAACGCTTGTCTGGCGGGATGAATGGTTCTATATGAATCCACCAACTGAAGCTCGGCCATTAGCTGATTGAACATCAAAATGTCAAGGCCCTGGTGGGGCAGCGACTGGGTAGGCCCATCCGGTTGGGTTTGACTTCTCCTGTCCATCACGGGATCCGGTGCAAGATTAAAATCTCCCGCCAGGATCAGAGGGGAGTCTGTAGGAAGCACACGAAGAAGCTGTAGAAAAAAGCTCTTTCAGGTGGCGTGTTGGGGGCGTACACTGTTGCGAGACATATCTCTTCATCCTCTCAGCGGGCCTTTATAAGTAACCATCTACAATGGTCCTCGTCTCGCAAAACTTCGAAAGGTATGAGTTTCGATGTGGGCGGGAACCAAATCGCCACTCCTGCAGAATGGTAGTGTTTGGAGTGAGCGTGGTAGGCTTGGTACGGCCAAATCTGTTGCGCCTTATGGATGTGTGCCAGACTGTCCAACAAATGCGTTTCTTGCACGCACACCGCATCGGGCCAGTAGGTGGGGTCGTTTGACCGGATCATATCCCATATTGCTTGTATTTTTGGTTGTGTAGAGGCCGCCAGTCCATTGACGTTGATCGATCGCACATCCAGGTCGGCTTTTTTAAGCACTTTTTCCCACTGTGGCACTTTCCTCATGGGAGGTAGAGGTATAGGGGGCGGGGGCTGCGGCACCGGGTGGAGCACACGGGGCGGTGGATGTGGGGGGGAGGGCGAGGGAGGGAAATCCGGACCCGGGGGGACTGGAGGGGGATCGGGTCCAGCAGCGGGGCAAGGCGGGGCAGAGTGTGCCATCAAACCTGGGACGTTTTGAAGAGGATTCATAGGATGCGCAAAACGATCAGAGCGGGTCCGGAAATTGTCAACTTGTGGTTCATTCATGGGGCTGTGTCACGGGACAGAGTGACGTAAGCAGCCCTTGGGAGAGGACGAGCCCCAGAATGTGTCTCATGTGGTATGAGACCCACACCTGACTAGTCCGGAGTCTTGTAACCGACAGTCGCCAGAGCTGTTCTTCGGTGAACCACTCCGTTGTTGACTGAATGGCCCGGTATTTGTTCGCCTGTTCTTCGGCGAGGGTCAGCAGCACGGTGTGAATTTGAGGTGGGAAGAGGAGACCTCGGGGGGTCGACAGGCATGAGAACAATTCGTCCTCTGGCATTGCCCAGGTTATGTGCAGCAGGTCTGCAATCTGTGCAAGATCTGGTTTGCCTTTCCATCCCATCATTGCCACCCGGTGGGAAGTTTATGGTATTGAGGTTCTGCTTTGAGAAGGCTGATGGCCAGTTGGCTGCCGGCGGTGCTTGTCATTGTCATCAACAGCAGGACATTCTCCTTGAGGTTAGACAGATTCCACTGTTCTTGCCTCCCCAACCAATCCCTCATCCTTCCTCTTGTCGACATTTTGGGGGGTGTTTGTCGTTGTGTGCTCTGGCCCCCCGGATCAGACCACACTTCGTCTTTCCGGTGTTCGCCCCCACTGCTTTCATCTTCCGAAGAGGAAAGGAGGTCGATCGGTTGGGATCTGTTTTGGATCGGTCAGTGGTTGCGTGGATCATCACTATCTTGCAGCTCGCTTTGTAAAGAAGGGAAAAATTCCAATTTGGCGAGGAGGTGTTTCGGGGGACGATGGAGGTCGTGAGCCTCGTAGTCCAGTTTGAAGACGGTGCGTGCATTGTGCGGGGATTGGTGGGCCTGGGTATGTTGCACAGTTGAGTGGCCAGTTGGCGGTATCTTGAAGAGGCTGCTTTGGATGACCTTGTCGACAACTCCTTTTGCGAGGATGGTCAGGTATGACTAATCAATGTCTGCACAGGACTGAAAAGCATCGACCGTTTCCAACATCGGGGGGCACATTGCAACCATATCTGCCACGACCTCACAATAGAGGGGAGGCAGGGATTCGGCGACCTGCACATCAGCGCTTTTCAGGTACTCGTGCAGCGCCCAGTCAGCGATCGCTTTGAGCCTTTTTTGAACAGTTTTTTTTTGCGACCAATTTTTTTGCTGTTGGCAATCCCGTAGGGGGTGAGGTCGAGGTTCCAGTTCCATGTGTTGGGGTGATGTGTGGTCAACAGGAGCTTCCTGCTGCAGTCCCTGTGGGGCGGGCAACGGTCCAGGCAAGGGCTCCTCGGCTATGTCCATCGGAGCTGGCGGTTGATGGAGCGTTTCCAAACATGGCTGTGGGAGCCCATCATTTTGGTGTCGGGCCCCCTGCTGTGGCGCACTCTGTTGTGCCTGATGAGGGAGCATCCAGGCACAGCTGTTTCTCACCTGAGCCTGCAACATCGTGAATCCCGGAAGGTAGAGCTGTTGGGCAATCGACGTAGTCTCAGCTATCACACAGCCTTGCGGGGATATTCCAAGCGTCTGTTGGAGTTGCACCGCCCAGTTGAGGACGGGACCCTGGGCCCCTATTACAGCAGGGGCTGATGGGGGTGCTGACTGCTGAGCAGCCGTGGCTAACAGGGGATCCATTTCGTTGTCGGCTGGGGGGAGGTGTTCAACATGCATTTGCTGTGCGAGGTGGCCTGTATCGTCAGGGATGTGGGCCATTTGCTCGTCCTGCATTCCGTGTGCGGGTGGAGGGGCCGGCATCTGCATTTCTATTTCTGGACCCAAGATCCTCGGGATCAGCGTCCCGACGTTCCCGGTGTCGCCATTTGCAATCGCGGGTTGCACTTCCCCCATACTTACCTCTGTTTCGCAGATCAGCGGTGAAGGGGGGTGGGATTGAAAGCTCACCCCATTCTGCAGCAGTGGTAATTGTTGTTTATTCTCCAAGAGCTCCGCCGGGCCACTATCTCGGTGAGGATTTGATAAGGCCTGAGATCCTTTTTGATCTGTCTGCCGGCAATGGGAGTTGAAGATATTTCTTCTCTCCCGTGACATCTGAGATAATCTCTTTGACTTCAGTCTTGGTTGTCGGATCGGACAGTGGGACAGGAGGAGCCGATTGCAATTGCAGTTTCGGAGGATGTCGGGGAGATACCGCCGTTCTAGCAGGGAGGGCCGCGACGATGGATCTTCGAGCATCGGTCGCCGGGTGTAAGCACTGTCCGGGTTGCGGGTTTTCCGGTCCCTGCATAATGGTCTTGATCTTCGTTGCAGCGTTCTCCATTCGGCTGTACTTGGCCATTGCCTTAACAATGCCATTGACTTTATCCTTGACCTTCCCCAGTCCGGAGGGTTCCCTGGGTTTACGCCCAGCAGGGGGCGTCAACTGCGGTTGTTGTTGCTGTGGACTGTGGTCAGAATCAGCCTGGGCTCCTGGTCGGGAGGGCAGGTGCTCCCCTGCGGTTTGGGCGTCGATAGCATCAGGTGGGGCCGGTAACCGCAGTCGCTGTTGCTGTGGACTGTGCTCAGACCCCTCCCCTGCGCTGTCGATGTTGAAAGCGTCAGCAGGGGGTGGCAACCTCAGTTGCTGTTGCTGTGGGCTGTGTTCAGGCCCAGTCAGGGCACCAGGACGGGTGGGCGGGTGGTCCCCTGCATTCTTGTCTTTGAGGGCAGCCCCAGCGGCAGTGACCAGTGTGTCAGGGGGGAGCGCTTCGAAGCAGTCTGGCAACCGAGGCAGTGGTGGCCCCGGATCCGGTGGCGGGAGGCGACGGTCTAGCACAACCATCATTTGCCCCCACCAGGTTCTACCGGAAGACAGTCTCTATTCTGCACATCTGGTGAGTAGTGCAGTGAAGCCTTGTGTCAATGTATCCTATTTCTGGGAGTGTCATTCACCGGTGCCCTCAGACGGCATGGGCCACGCTGGACCACTGCCTTTTAGTTTGCACAATGGTGACCCAAACATGGAGATGGTGGCTGGCTGCATGGACCGAACTTACCAGAAAACCTCTACCATAGTCCATGAGGCTTCTCCCGCCAAGTACACCAGCTGACATCCCGCCTGGCTGGGGACCATATGCGGGACAACTTATTGCTACTACTAGACTAAAGGTCCTGATGGTGGCTTGGCAAGCCAGGTGGTCATCTGAACGCATACAACACACCTTTGGGTTCATCCAGGCAAGAAACCGCCTCACTCGAGGGGGTATGCTTGTATAAGCTTCCCTAAACCACTAGTACCTCCGAGCCTGTTTTTACCGACCCTGAATTTCATTGCGCTCCGAGTTTGCCGAGCCTGGGTCCCACTCCATTTCTTTGTGGTACTCTCACGGGAAGAACAAAACAAAAAAAATAAGAAGAAAAGTTGCAGCCGTGAAACTCGCAAACCAAGAAAAAAAAAAAAAAAGAGGAGTAGAAGATTAGGTTTGTCTGCTGTCTCATTTTATGGATTGTTTGTTGGTTGGATTAGTTCTATTGGTCTTTTCCCCCTGGCAGTGTAGGCCTGTCAGTTTGGGGGGTATTGGTTGGTCGTTTAAAGCAGGGAAGTTGGTCCTGCTTGTTTTGTTATAGCTGACTGGTGAAATTTTGGGCTTGTTTAATTTGTTGGCCTGGCCAAGTGTCGTTGGGGAAACCCACATTCGTCCTTGGGTATAACTCCAAGGCGTTAACTACCTTTTTTCCGGGTTGTTTGTGAGGGATTGCCGGCCTCATGGATATTTTCATGATAATTGGACTCCTCACTTTTCCCAAAAAAAAAAAAAAAAAAAAAAAAAGGAAACAAAGTTCTGGCCGTGGTTGCAGTTGTATACATTCTTGGAAGTGGTAGTGTGAGCGTGCCCTCAGTGAGCGCATCTCAGCCCAGTGGCCAGGTTGTCAGATTCCAGAAAGACACACAAACACACACACACAAAAAAACAACAACAACAACAACAACAACAACAACAACAACAACAGAAACATGGATTCGGCCCTGAAAATGGCTGGATACATTCCTCTAAGTGCCAGTGTGATCAGGGTTGCAATCCTTTGGAGAAACACAGCGGATTCAGATTGTCAGATTCCAGAAACAGAAGAAAAAAAAAGGAGAAAAGAAACGGAAACACGGATTCAGCCATGAAAATGGCTGGAGACATCAGGGTGACAATCCTCTGAGGAAACACAGCTAGAGCAGATCACGGAATCCGCCCTGCCTCGTTGGCAGGGGACTCGTAACAAACAAACCAGAAAAAAAAAAAAAAAAAAAAAAAAAAAAAAAAACAAGTTTCAGAATGTGACGGTCTTTGCTGTAAGATGCCCCCTGTAGAGGAAGACTGTGAGCAGGGCCTCCTAGACTACCCTGCCCCACATCATTGCAGTACAGAAACTTTTTTTTTTTTTCCCCCTTTTCCTTTCACGCGTGGGCAAAAGAAAACTGGGTCCCACCCCCGATTTCTTCGGGGACAGACCAAAACATTGTAATTTCCCAACACTGGCAGAGGTACTAGTGGTCTAATAGGGTCCATTTTTTTATTTAAATTCAAAATGACCCTGGTAGTCCATGCCGTAAATGATGAGTGTTGGTCCTTGGTCTCCGCCTGGTGGTTTTGGGGGGCGATTCGATGAGGGACCTAGCTAACGCGTTAAACACACACTATTCTGAGCTAGGCAATTAAAGTGTCCTTTTAGGCGCTTCTCAAATATTTTCACTGGGTTTGAGCAATGTATGAGGACGCTGAGAAAATGTTCCAAAGGACGCTGAGCCTGATTCTCAGCTGTATCAATGGGACACTGGACCCGGTTTCCAGCAGGTGCCGCTCCCCACCAATAGATGGAGCAGCCCGGCAGATAAGCCCTCAATTCTGACGGTTCTCTTACCACCGCCGGGATAGAGGGTTTACACAAGGGCTCTCAAAAAAAATAATAGTAAAAAAATGTATAAGGACGTTGGGCCGGTTCCCAGCATGTGACGCTCCCTATAAATGAGAGTGGAGCCATGAACAACATGAGGCACCACCATCATACCTGGGATCTTTTTTTTTTTTTTTTTTTTTTTTTTTTCACTCACGGGACTCCCATCCCACCACTCCTCTCGATATATATCTCCTGGCGCACCCCCACTCCATTTCTATCTTACCTCATGCGAGGAACATCACTCTCTACTGGAGCAACCTGACCAGACAGCGGACGCGGGCACCGACGCTGAATGAGCTCCCCCATTCAGCCCCAGTTGAGGCACTAGCGTACAAGCCTCGTTATACGGGAACCTCGGGAGCTAGGCACATAGTTCTCAGCTAGTCCCGTGAGTAGTGAGGGCGCTCATAGGCAGTGTCTAATGGTCAACTAACCAAGGTCTTAACCTATGAGCCCCTCTAAGCACTAACCTAGCACAGCTCGGATCATATATGCGGTTGTTGAGTATGCTGGTTGTTATGTGAGCTAATGTGATATCATAGTCTATGCGGATGTGTGTGGTTGCTTTCTGCTACTGATGAGCCTTGCTTATGTCTGTTCGCTAGGGAGAATCAACCATATCTCGAGGCCGAGGAGCACCACCCCTTCTGATGCCTACATAAAGAGGGTCAGATCCTCTATGTTGCATAGCCTAACAGGTGGGAACACCAAGTAAACGTGAGCTCAACCGACGGCCTACCACTCCAGGTGATCACTGTGCAGTCAGTAACCGGCCTCTACAACACCATGGACTTTAAAAAAAAGAAAAAAAGAACAAAAAAAAAAGACAGTTTCATGCTTACTAAGCACATAAATAGCACCAAGGCTGCCTAGGCCTACTGCCGGCCCCACTTGCCCCTGAACAGAGATCAAAGGGGTCAAGATCCCGAAGAGATCAATCATTTGCAATTTTTCAGGATTTTCTAGTTGGCTGAAACAACTGCAATCCTTTCTTTGGGGGGCCTGGGAAAGACGGGGTGAAGTACACCAACAGGGCAAAGTTGAGAAACAGTCCACCCGGCTACGAGCATACCCACCCAGTTTTTTTTTTCTATTCCTTTTTTTTTTCCGTCCTTTGCAAGCATGAATCTGGTTGTCAGTTTCATAATTTCTTTGGGCGAACATACCTACCAGTGATCGATGCTCGTATCACCCCCACTAGCAGGGGTGGGCCTGGTTGATGAAACAGTGGGGTCTGGCAACAGGCCCCACTACCAGGCCCCACTGGTGCTCTATGTTTGTGCTTGGACATCATGAGAGTTGATGAAACTGATAGTGAAAATGGAAAATTTGTGTTTCATAGCGCGAAAATAGGTAGTACTAATCACACTACCACACCTTAGAGGCTCCTGACTTGTGTATGTGATCTTGCGGCTGTAATTGGGTTGCACATGTGCCGCTCCCCACACCTAGCACCAGTCGGTTTTTTTTTCCTAAAAAAAAAAAAAAAAAAAAAAAAAAAAAAAAGATTGGAGCCATTGACCCGGTTGAGAAGAGAAATGTCCACAGCCCTAGGAATACAAACAAGCAAACTCTGTTGTTTCAATGGGACGCTGGGGCCAGTTTCCAGCAGGTGCCGCTCCCCACCAATAGATGGAGCAGCCCGACAGATAAGCCCTCAATTCTGACGGTTCTCTCACCACCGCCGGGACAGAGGGCCTACGCCGGGAAAAAAAAAAAAAAAAAAAAAAAGAAATAAAGAATGAAGATTGGAGCCATCAAACTCAGGGCCGTACTGTTGCCACGGGCTCTTATCCCTGGATGCAGTAGGAGAGCCCTCACTGATGGTTTTTTGCAATCTCACTAAAATACCTCTCACTTTCGACGCCACTATCCATTCTTGAGTGCCCACCTGTGGTGAAGGCTCCATCTATTGGTAGGGAGCAGCACCTGTCGGAAACTGGGTCCAGTGTCCTGTTATAATAAAATGATTGTCTGTAGACCTGTTGACATTAGCGAAGGAGTAGCTAAGGGCCCCACAGTGGGAGCAGCTTGTGATAATGTTTCCTAGAAGGCAGCCAACTCACGGTAGGTCAGACTGAGGGGCTGACGAGGCTGCAGGGGGTGACAAACCCTCTGGTGCCCCCCAGAGGAGTTTGAATTGTGTCATGAACTTGCCTGAAGCCACACTGCAGCACTGTCAGAACTCAATACCACAGCAGCTTTACTGAAGAAGCCGAAGCCGGGTAATGACGCTCGTACTTTTCTGAAGGTTGTTCTCCTTGAATAAGGGATGCTGGACCCGGTTTCCAGCAGATGCAGCTCCCCACCAATACAATCAACCAGCAGGACCCACAGCGAACCCGGTCCTGACACCCTCTTGTTGTCCCAACTAATGGCCGATCGTCAGCTAGAAGATGCTTACAGAATACTCAACATACATATGCTTGAGATCAAAAGGAGATGAGGCTCTCTCAAACTCAATGATGGATCTCGATCTCCTCTTAAGTGACCTCACAGGTCTCCTCTCAGCAGCCGAAATCCTTCTAATTAGCAAGTGCAAAACCCTTGATCACAGAATGATCGCAATTTGCTTCTCCTTCCACAAACACATCCAAAGAGGCCCTGTGACGAACTACTTTCTGTAGCGCACAATTATCTGTGCGACTGTATTTCGGGGGTTGAATGGGAGGGGCCGACTCAATTGCACAAGTGCCCCATCTTTTTGAGAGAACTGGGTCCCGTGGCGGTTGGTAGTTAGAACGCGCCTTAGCAAGCGTAGCTTCTTTCTTGTTCTGCTAGAAAGTCTTTTTTTGAATTTTGAAATACGGGAGTAATAGGAATTATGACTTTAATTAGGCTAGGAATTGGGGGCATCGTAGTTTTGTCGTGGACTTTGCTGCTGTAAGTGCACGATGCTCCTTACTTGCGCGCGCTTTGCTGCGCCCTGTCCTGCGCTCTGTTCCCGACGCGCCTTAATTCTAATCACAACTGTAATCTCTTCTTGCTCCTTCTTGGCGAGTGCGGGTGTAACTGTAATCTTCTCCTTCTTGATTTCTTTCCGCGCTAAAACATGTGCCCCTTTTCTGTCCGTCTCATTGGCCGAAAAGATGCATGACTGGATCGATGCGTGGAGAGTGGCTACGTCCCCCACGCTGCGGCCCGGTCATGCAGCTTTAGGCACTTCCTTCTTCCCTCTTCCTTGGGCTTCAGCGTAATCCAGAATTATCTCGTGCAAATACTGAATACTATAAAGTCTGCAAGCGCGACTAATTTTCTCTCTAATCTACACTTTGGAGTTAGCGGGGTCGAGAGGATCGGCTAACGAGCGGAGGCAGGACGATGAGTAGGGAGTTGGGCGATCTGACGAGCTATTGCTGAGTGTGCGGGGTTGACGCGTGGCGTCGAAGGATTGTGGCATGCGGGCGAACCCGGCTGCACGCTGAGATCAAGCGTGGTGACAACAATGTGATTGTTGGTAGGTGCACGGTGATGGACTGCCAACATCGGAGAAACGTTGAGAGGGAAAGAGAGCGCAGTGTGTTGGAGTGGTGTTTTTTCTTCACATCCTCTGTATAATTTTTTATTTTAGTATTGGCCATCTTCGGTTGTGGCAATCTCGGATTTTCTTTTCTTAGATCGATGTGTGAATTGTATCTTTCTCCCCCATCTCCTGCTTTTTGGTAAACCATAGATGTACGATGGTTGGAAAGTCGATTGATTGTTTGGTTATCTAGAAAGCATGAAGGATGTCGATTGCTGAGTCAAGGGATTACTGCACGTATGGTTCCGACATTTTGTTGTTTGATGTATGGGAAATTACTCCTTCTTTTCTCCTTTTATGCACCCGTATGTTTGCGTATGTTGCCTTGATCGGTTGTCTAAGGTTTACGGATGTCATCTTCCTAGATAGATCGAGCGTAGAATAGATGCATGCATAACGACTTGTCCTTGTTGGAAACAGATCCTGTGCACGCACGTATACGCACGACCAAACAACGAGAAGGTCATCACGTATACGCATGTCTGCATGATCCGTCTTCAACCAGGCTGCACCACCAATGCACAGATGTATGAATTAAAATTCCCTCACGAGATATGAACATCGACCGTCAATTTTGGATCACTGATCGCGACTGTCTGAGGAACTGCGAGTACTGGAGGTACTGGTAAAACAGACGTCTCTCTCACCTATCGAGATTGAGGCCATGCCAAACTGAGAACGATCGACTGTGCGCATGGGATTTCCAGCAGGCCATAGGACAAAATCCTCGAATCCCGGGTTACCCTTATGCTCGTTGTCGACGCGAATACCCTTACAAGGGTATCCGCCCTAGTTTTTGCAAGTGGCGGAAAATAAGTTTTATTCGAAATTAGAGTGCACCGCATGGGCCGCGGTTGTGTTTTGTTCACGTCGACTGAATGATTGATTAGAAGCAGAGAGTGTGTGAGCATGCAGGTTTGAGGCGCTCGTGATGTTTTTTATTGATACTATAGAGTCGGCGTTTCCGCCGGCAAAAAAAATATTTTTGATTAAAACTAGTTCCTTTATGTTGAAGTGACTATGGTGCGTGTACGCCCATACGGAAGATGACATCAGGCAGTAATGTTGCTTTTGGACGGTGATCAGAGCATACGAGAGAGAATAGAACGTGAGTAGGAACCTCCGCGCGGTGGACGCGGGAGTTTGATGGTCGTGGACTCAGTTGACAATCCAAAGGAGTGATCTTGGAGTAGTGCCAAAGCCAGCCTTGGGCCTAGCACTAGTGGTTGTGGCATTGGACTTTCAGGGCAGCGCTACGAGGATCGAGGGCGGCGACCGGCGGCGATGGCATATTGGAACAATTGAAGATGCCGAGGGGTTGAGGGGCCCCTTGGTTTTGTTGCCGACTCATCTGTGGGCCCGGTCGACGAAACTGAAGGGGCGCTGATAGTCTCCCTTCCCCAAAGCGCGAGTTCACAATGCTCGCATTTTGTTTTTATTTTTATTTTTATTTTTTTAGTTATTTTTGCCAGTCCCGTTTCTGGGACGTGGCATCAGTTTGGTACCAGGGTCGTTTCGGGGACCAGCGAGCGTAGCTCAACTAATACACCCATAAACTTTTGAAAACACGGGCTGAGGAGTTTCTACGTGCATGTGAGCTGGTGGGTGACTGGCCCACGAGGCGGGAGAAACTTGACCAGGGGACCCTCCGAGGGCGCACCGTCCGCCAATCACGATCTGCAATGGGAGGTTTGAGTGTGAGCATGCCCGGTCGAGGCCCGAAAATGGTGCACTATGCCTAGGCAAGGCAGGCCAGGGGCGCTGTGGAGCCACACTGACGTGCAAACCATTCATCGAGCTTTTGTATAAGAGCGAGAGGAAGTTTCCCAGGTAGCTGGAGCCGCAGCAGTCTGTTGCACAACTGTGGAACCACGCGCTGCAGGGGAGAGGATTCGTTGGTGGAGGCCACAGGCTGTGTGCAGTTCGTGTGCACGGAACCTTTCTCCGCCTGGATCTTCAAAGCTCCATTCTGAATGTTAATACTACCACCAAGATCTGCACCGGGGCCAGCTTCACCCAGGCTTCCAGCGGACCAGGCGCCCTCCTGCTCTGTCGCAAGTTGAAGTTGCCTCGGCGGAAGAGCATAAGTCGTTATTTTCAGCGCCCTTCACTTTCGGGGCTGGTTGATTCCGCCGGCGAGCTGTTACGCATTCTGGTTTAACACGTAGTTACGCACTGGGAGAAAACGAAGGAGAACAAGGGAGACAAAGATTGGAAAGAGGGAGAAATGAATTTGGCAAAATTTCTGGGTCAGATACATTCACTCACGGAGATGGCGGAAAGAACGAGTCGGGGCATGACAACAAGTAGCTAACGTACGTAGTAATAGACGAAGTTGGCCAAATAGAATATGTAAATAGGGGTTTCGAAGGCGGGCGAATCCGAATTCGACGTTAGTTTTAGTAGTAAGTTAGTAGATTAGGAGTTAGAAGAGAATAGGAGTGCGCAGAGGTGCCGAGAGAAAGTGAATGTGATGAGGCGAAAACATATATCTCGCTCGTTCCTTAGCGGAATCGAGCAAGCAAAGACTCGATTATGAGGTTCTGAGCCGAGGCAAAGCTGATGGCGGTGCCAGATTTCATGTAAGGTGGATGGTATAGCCCGTATCGACTGTATGGGCTGCGCGGCAACTACGGGAAGTTCCAAAGCGTGGCCAGTATCTTCTTGTGATTCAGCGGAAGTTTCATTCTTTGTTTTCCATATGTGCAGATTGGGCGTACCTTTCTGTGTTCCAGTGGGAAGTTCAAGCATCGGGCACTCTTATAACATTCGTCATCGTGATTTGTAAAGTCGATTCCATAAGTGCCATTGCGGTCCCAGTGCTACTTACCATGGTCATTATTGACTTCCCCTGGCCGGATTCGTAGTGTCGGATATGTGCACGAGAGAGAGAGAGAGAGAGAGAGAGAGAGAGAGAGAGAGAGAGAGAGAGAGAGAGAGAGAGAGAGAGAGAGAGAGAGAGAAAAAAAAAAAGNAGAGAGAGAGAGAGAGAGAGAGAGAGAGAGAGAGAGAGAGAGAGAGAGAAAAAAAAAAAGAGAGAGAGAGGAGATGCTTACCTGACCAGTGTAGTGGCAATACAACACAAGTGGGATGCTTACCTGACCAGTGTAGTGGCAATACAACACAAGTGGGATGCTTACCTGACCAGTGTAGTGGCAATACAACACAAGTGGGAAGCGGGAGCTATGATGATAAGAAGGGAATGTATATGTCCGCATTTTAGTGTAGGATTCATTGACGTTTTGCATACTCGAAAAAAAAGGCGGAACGGGGTGCATAGTCGCTACTTCTATTGACTGCGTTTACAGAGTTGCCATTCACTCACCAGGGTTAAGACTGTGCTGGTCAAGTGTGTCCAACAAATCGGCGTACCTGATCCTGAATTCAGGGCAAAATTCATCCTCATTTTGCACGTTTGATATATAGCGGAGCAACGTGAAGGCCGATTAATCGTCGCGCTCCAACTCATTATCGAGCTCATAATCATTTAGATCAAGGTGTTTCTTTCCCGTTGCGTTATTCCTCACATTGTTGTGTCGCTTATAATCAAGGTGTTGTTAATCAAACTCCAAGAATATGATCGTGCCTGTCATAGTAGCGTTGCGGTTAGGGAGTATATCTTCCCATGTTCTAGCGAAAGCTTCATTCTCGTTTTGCATACTTGGCGGGTGGTGGAAGGGTGCTTGAAAATACAGCCACCTTAGTCGACCGAGGTTGTCATTTTTTCAAGATTTGAGGTCGTCAGCTTGTGGCTTATGATTCAAGCTTCGGGGAACATTGTCGTCTCTGATCTTAGAGTCACTGTGCCTCGGGTTGAAATTGTTGTCCGCTTCGCAACCACCTTTTCGAAGGGCTGGAGTTGTCAGCTTCTCAATCACAGTTGACTATGAACTCAGAAAGTAGCTATACCCTACAGCAGCAGGTTGCGACTCAGAGGGGTATTGGTTTCAACAGTTGCAAATTGTTGTTTTCAAGAGGTTGTTGTGAAGATTTGAGTACGGTCATCGAGGAATCAGTGATTATATGAACTGGCTAGGCCAGCTGCCTATATGGTTACAGTCAGAATTGTTGTTGATCTCCCATGCCAGAGCTGTTATTGAACCTCAAGTTATTATGAATACTCGTTGACCTTTGCCTTTTGCAGCCTGCGTCAGACTGGTGCGACAAGCTTTTAACTACTATAGTTGATGTCAAGTTGCAGTTGTTCAGTTGCTACAATCGCATGGCAAGTTAGGTTGTACTTTGGTTGTTATGGCGGCAACCTAAGGGCATTTACTGTTGTTGCAACCTATGAACTGCTGACTTTGAATTATTTGTGAAGGTTGGCTGGTCTCAAAGCATAATAGGCTGGGGGTAGCTCTAGATTGCAGCTATAACTGAGGGTTGAGGGAGATAGTTGTTACGATGATCTGGGCCTAGTGTTGGGTGGGGTCAGTGTTGCCACTCAGCTAGTTCGGAACTGCCACATGACCTTGGAAACTTTCAAACCGTGATGAAACAGATTGTCGTGGTTCCTTGTGAGATTGTTGTTACAGTTGTCTTCATAGGTTACTGTGGTCACTAGTTCTTAACTGAACTACGTACTATTCATTTGGGACCGCTGCTACTGATCGGAGAGTCGCTGTTGTGCGGAGGAGAACCAATTGATGCTCCTTACTTCAATAAGAATTGTTTTTTGAAGAGTCTGGTGTCGTTGCTCCAAACTGTTGTCATCAGCAGAGGCGTTACTACGTGGTCCAGCAATATGAGGTTACTGTGGTGGTTGGTGAGGTGCTGCATTGGTGCTGCTAGGTGCTACGTCGTACTGCACCTCACAACCGTGCTCAACTATTGGGGGCGTGCAGTACCTCGTTGTGCATAGACCGCGCGTGTGTGGTGCTTTCTTAGGGGTGTGCTCAGTTCGAACGCACCATTCTTATGTTACATTGTGACAGTTGGTCGAAGGGAGTAGCTTTGCGAGATGAGGGAAGGGATAATGCTGCGACTTGGAGGACCGTTAGAAGGTCGCCACACTTCGACCTGGTCGCAGTTCAACCAAGTTCATTGCGTTCCTGGCCGCCATTGCGGGGCCCTCAGGCGATTGAAGATTACAAGGCCCTCTCGCGTGAGTTGAGTTGGCCCTCTTTTGGATCTCGAGCGTCTGACTTATCCTCCTTCTGCCTTTCTTACTAAGTCTAGTTTAAGGTTACGAGAGGAAGGCAGCAAGCGGGATTGCAACCCGTAGGACCGCAACAAGACCTTGTGGGAGGTCCACCCACCGATTGCGGGAGCTCTGTCGGAGCCCAGGCGGGGTTCTAGAGGCAAGGAACACTTAGGTATAACGATCGATTTACGCGTGTGATCCCATCCCTTAAACTATATTACCCTTTGCTATTGTGTGCCTGCAGGTACGATTGAGAAAGTTATTATTTTTGATTGCTTTCATTTCAGGACATGATCTGAAAGGCTAAATTAACAAGTGTGTATGAAAATTCAAATTACTTGTGTGAATTCAGACAGAATGAAAATGTGACTTTTTTTTTATTAAGTTGTGGAGGTTGGGCGAACGCATAAGTTGCGGGTTGTTCGGTCACACGCACATGTTGCTTGTTTAGGCGGAGATAGACTACTCATAAGTTGAGTAGCCTGGTTCTATGCTATATGTCATTGTATGAGCTAACTAGCCACACCATAAGTTGGTGTGTTCTAGTTATATGTCTCTCATCGTTTGTTCAGGCAAAGGTTGGACCCCTCACGAGTTGAGGTGGTCCAATTCTTTGTGTATGCCAAATGTTCAGGTTGGCCAGCCTCACCGTAAGTTGGTGCGGCCCGGTCATACATCTTATGTCGATTGTCTAGGTAGAAACTGATCACACCATAAGTTGGTGTGGATCAGTCTTGTACCTTATGTTTACTTGTTTTGGCAGGTTAGTCACACCATAAGTTGGCGTGAACAAGTCATGAGCCGTGAACATAAGTGAAACTTGAGTATACAATCTGATATAACTATATACTACGTATATCATTGGCAGGCTGGACGCCATAAGTTGAGAGATCTAGCCATATAAGTCGGTAGCAGATAAAGCAGAGGAGAAAAAAAGATTCAGAGTATAAAATTGAGTGGTAACTTTGGGCAAGTTGACTCATCCATAAGTTGGGTAGTTGGTCCTATGCCCCTGATAATACAAAGGGCAGAGAGATAATATAAAACTTTGTTATTTTTCTTTCTAAATATAAGCTGATGTTTGGATGGGGATCCTCATAAGTTTAGGTAACCGGACCACTCGTCTGAAGACAGAAAATGATTGTGACTTTACTTATTGAATGTAGTTGTGTTGCGGAGGCTGAGCGAACTCATAAGTTGCGAGTTGTTCGGTCACACGCGCTTGTTGCCTGTTAGGCGGGTTAGACAACTCATAAGTTGGGTAACCTGGTTCTACGTCATATGTCACTGTTTGGGTTGGCTAGGCACATCATAAGTTAGTGTGTTCTAGTCATATGTCTGTTGTCATTGTCCAGGCTAAGGCTGACCCCTCATAAGTTGAGGAGGTTCAACTCTTTGTGTATGTCGAACGTTCAGGCTGACCAGCCTCACCATAAGTTGGTGCGGCTCGGTCATACGCCTTATGTCGATCGTCTAGGCAGAAACTGGTCACACCATACGTTGGTGTGGTTTGGTCCTATGCCTTACGTATACTTGTTTTATCAGGTTAGGACACCATAAGTTGGTGCGGCCTCGTCATATAAACTGGCAGGTCAGTCACATCCATAAGTTGGGTTGACTGATCCTATGTTTTATGTAAGGAAGGGTAAAAAGGGAATAACGAGGGGTTTTGAACGAACTATGTGACCTGGAAAGGAACCTGAGGGTTGGCGAGAGATGTTGTTACGCTCACCTGTGTATGTTCTTAAGGTTTATCTCTGCGTATTCTTTTTGATAGCTTAGTTGCTTTAGATGCTCGCCGAGTGCTGGAGCTATAGGTAGGTGAGATGGATAATGAGAAGGAAGCTTGGGATATGATAGGACTGACCTTACTGGAAGTCGGGACTAGTGATAGCTCACGATACCATCTTCAAAGGGAGATCATGTAAACTATCTTCAGTTCTAACTATCAAGTGAGTGTCATAAGTTAGTCCCGAGTATAGTTATACTTTGTCTTTGCATTTTCGACTTTGTATAAATCTTGTCAGTCTCTTGTTCCTACAAGAAGCGATGCCGAAATTTTTACATATCTGAAAGAATTAGTCGTTTTTGGACACCTAAAAATTCTGAAAAGTCATTTTTCTTACGAGAAGCGCTGCCGAAATTTTGCAGAATTTTGGGAGTTCAATTATTTTCTGCTATGAGAAATCTAAAGTTTCGCCCTATTTTGGGACGATGATGCCAAAATTCTTGATAACTTTTGAGAGAGGTAAGGTAGAGGTTAGTAGAGGAGATAGGCTATAAGATGAAACATGTACTCTGTTTGATTTAAACATAGCAGTGATTTTTTTGACATGTACAGTGATGCAGATCTACGTATACGATTGAAGGCTTGACTCCTTCGGCCTGATCCTACAAAGGATCATTCTTCTGTAATCTTTTGATAACAGGTCGGTTTCCGACTCAACTCTAACTCATTCTCGTTACTCAACCTAAAGACCTTAGCCCCTGTGGATTGAAATGTTTCTTTTGGGTTTTTACCCGAACTTTATTGAATGGTCATTTAAAAAGGACTGAGTGTTTTATTTTGGGAAGTTTTGACAAAGGTTGAGGTTTTGTGTGGATAAGGCAAAGGGGTATGAGTGCAGAGAATGGTTGAAGTTGACCCCATGTAGTGTGTGTTTTGTTGATGTGGAATCTTTGATGTGATTGCAGGTATGTCACAGTTCTGTGAATTGAAATCCAAACTTGGTTTTGCCTATGAACATATGTATATATTTTTTGAGGAAGTCACACCGTGATTGTGAGAGTGATCGTCTCCTATCTCATAACTTTTATATCATGTTTCTTGTATCCGCAATACTCATTGAAGTCGTGCATAGTGATTAAATAAGGTTTGCACTGGGGGAAAAAAAAAGATTTTTTTTTTACCTCTTACTTTTTAGAATTATTATGGTCGGGCATTATAATCTGCGACAACCATCAAAGTCAAACCCCTTGATGTCTCTTCAGACCCTTGATGATAGAGCTTGCCTCCAAAGCCACGAGAACTGACTGCCACCACAGGCAGGAATTTGTGTACCACCTACTCTCCGCAGGGTGCAGAAGAGGGTGTGGTGACCAACCGCCTTGACGGTTGTCTAACGTCGAGAGATTAACCCCTCAAAGCGCGTGTCGGCCGACACTTGAGTGTCGAAACGTGACCCCCGAGACTATCAAGGGTCGCATGATTATGGATACCACATAGTACTCCATTGTTATGATTGCTTGCGTATGTTTGCATGGCTAGTTGATATGAGAAAGCCCAAGCGCCCGCACGATTTTATGATGGGTCTCGCGCACGACGCCTAACTGATTTCTGTATTAAAAGGTTATGGGTTGGACATTGAAGGGACTAGGAGAGTTTTGTTTTGTATTTGTGTGTGTGTTTTAATTTTTGTGTGGTGTAATGTGTGGTGAGTGAAATGCCTCCTTGTCGACCGACGACGAGTCATGCTTGGGACCTCAGCTCCCCAATGCGTCGATTCGGGTCCGATTGAGGGGCGTTCACCACGCGTACCCCCATGAAAGTACTCGCTCGAAAAACCCCCTTCAGACGTACCCCTTCGGAAAGCCCACTTCACGAAAGTACCCCCTCGAGAAGCCCCTTTCGGACGTACCCCTTCGGAAAGCCCACTTCACGAAAATAACCCCTCGGAAAGCCCACTTCACAAAAAGTACCTCTTCGGGATAGTGTCCCTTCGGTAAAAAAATGTCCGCTCGGTGAAGTAACCACTCGGTAAAATACCCGCACGGTAAAGTCTTACCACGTCGAGGTACCCGCTCGGTGAAATGTATCCTCTCGGTGAACGTGTCCGCTCGGTAAATGAGTCCGCTCGATATAAGCTCGTTCGGTAAGTGTCCCCCCCGGTAATGCGTCCCTTCGATAGAGTGCCTGCTCGGCGACGTACCCACTCGGTAAAATATCCGCACGGTAAAAATATCTGCTCGGTGATGTACCCACTCGGTTAAGTACCCGCACGGTAAAAATGTCCGCTCGGTAAAAGATTCCGCCCGGTAAATGCCCGTTCGGTAGGTATCCGCCCGGTAAATGTATCCGTTCGGCAAGTGTCTGCCCGGTAAATGTATCCGCTTGGCAATCGCGTCTGCTCGGTAAACGCTGTTCTAGTAAAATGCCCCCCCGTGAAACTCCCCTTCCATAAAATACCCTTCTGTAGAGTGCCCTTCCGATGGACTGCCCTTCGGTAATGTGCCCCTCAGGCAAAGTGGCCCCTCAGTAACGTGCCCTTCGGTAGAGCGCCCTTCCGGTGAAATACCCTCCCCTTGATACGACGCGCTTCTGGTAGAAAGCCCCTCCGTTCGGGGTGTGGTCCCCCGGTTCAGAATGCAGTCTTCTGGACCAGAACGCGTCCCTTGGTGGAACGCGGTTATCTCCTGGAGAAATACCTCTCGATCCCTGCTCTACCCCTGTGCCTCGAGAATGAGCCTGGCTCGCTGAGTACCTCGTCTGATCTCTCCAGCTCGAGTGTACGCTCGCAATCGTCTGCTACCTTCCGTCCCGCTGTGCCCCAAAGGGACTGCCTTGAAGGAGCTCCGGTTGAGCTCTCCCCCGTGTCGTTGTCCTGCTGACATGCGCTATGTAGCGTGACGGTATCCCACTGGCTCTCGAATCTGCTAGTGCGTGTGTGTGGAGCTCGCCATCTATCTACAACCCGTGGTTGTGCGCCCGCGAGCGCAGCTCCTCTACGTGTCCCCACGCACCGTGCTCGAGTGCGCGCTAGCGTGCTCAGTCCACCCGCGTCTCGCTATGTGCCGCTGTCGACCGGTAGAAGAGGTCTGCTGGCACGCCGTCCAAACCCTATGCCTCGCGCTGCGTCTGTCACCCACGGGAGGGTCGGTCGGGGCTCCTGTAACCTGCACAAAAGATATCAGTCCACATCAACAAAAACAAGTACCGTAGCCGACCGTGACCAATGCAAGAAGAAACTCACGAAACACTGTCTGGCAGAAATAATAGAAGTTGTTTCATTCAGTCCAAAACAATGGGATGGAAAACACTCGTTCCGACCTCAGCCGTACACCTCGCTCCTGTGTCAGGGAAGTCTGTCTGAGTCCCTACAGTCCTAGTCAACAAACGTCGCCTAATCCTCCTCCCGATTGGGTGACGCCTGTAACGCGCCCGTCGATCCCAAGGAACAGTGCTCAAACTCTCAGTATCGGAAGTAGCCTCCCTCGCCCATCGGGGTCAAAGCTCCAGATCAACCGTGACCATAATTCGGATGTACCCCTTCGGAAAGCCCGCTTCACGGAAGTACCCACTCGAGAAGCCCCCTTCGAACGTACCCCTTCGAGAAACCCTCTTCGGACGTACCCCTTCGGAAAGCCCGCTTCACGATAGTACCCCTTCGGGATAGTGTCCCTTCGGTAAAAATGTCGGCTCGGTGAAGTACCCACTCGGTAAAGTACCCGCACRGTAAAGYCTTCGCACRGCGAAGTACCCGCTTGGTAAAATGTATCCTCTCGGTAAACGTATCCCCTCGGTAAACGAGTCCGCCCGGTAAATGCCCGTTCGTAAGTGTTCGCCCGGTAATGTGCACCCTCGGTGGAATGCCCGCTCGGTGAAAATGTCCGTTCGGTGGAATACCCACTCGGTTAAGTATCTGCTCGRTAATAATGTCCGCTCRGTAAACGCGTCCGCTCGGTAAACGAGTCCGCCYCGGTAAACGAGTCCGCCAGGTAAATGCGTCYGCTCGGTAAACGAGTCCGCTAGGTAAATGCGTCTGCTCGGTAAAATGTCCTTCGGGTAGTAGCCCTGCTTCAGTCTAGCGTCCCCGTCTGTGCCCCGGAGCCCTACTGTAACCAACAGTCGTGTTCAGCCAGACTTCCCAACTGTGACCAAAGGACCCGTTGGACCCGCTCGGTGGCCCGCCTGCAACCCCCAGGAAACCCTCTTCGCCTGATGAGCGCGCCCTGCCAGAAGGGTGGTACAGTTCGGTGGTTCAGTCACGTGCTCAAAGATGCCGCCTTGAGTGGCGCACGGGTACTGCGGGTCGACCGTGCCCTGTCTGCGCTTGATGCACAGAGGACGGGAGTACACCCGCGCTGACCCCGCTATCCCGTTCTCCCCATGCGCAGTTGTGCGCGGGCGCGGGGGCTCTTCCGCTGCCACGTTTCGCCATGCACGGGTATATGCCGTAGCGCGCAGTTCCCCCGCCACTGCCCGATCGTATCATGCGCGAGCGCACGTTGGTGCGCGCGGCTCTCCGCGATCCTCCTCCTCTCGCGCGCGGATGCACACTGGTGCACGTGACTCCCCGCGGCCCTCCTCCTCTCACGCGGGTGCGCGCTGATGCGCGCAGCTCCCCGAGGCCCTCCTCGTCTCGAGCGCGGATGCGCGCTGGTGCGTGCGACTCCCCACAGTCCCTCTCCTCTCGTACGCAGGTGTGCACAGGTGCGCGCTGCTCCCCGCGGCCTTCCTCCTCTCGCACGGGTGTGCGCTAATGCGCGCAGCTCCCCGAGGTCCTCCTCGTCTCGCGCGCGGATGCGCGCTGGTGTGCGCGACTCCCCGCGGTCCCTCTCCTCTCGTACGCAGATGCGCGCTGGTGCGCGCTGCTCCCCGCGGCCTTCCTCCTCTCGCGCGGGTTCGTGCGGATGCGCGCAGCTCCCCGAGGCGCTCCTCGTCTTGCACGCGGATGCGCGCTGGTGCGCGCGACTCCCCTTGGTCCCTCTCCTCTCCTACGCAGGTGCGCGCTGTTGTGCGCTGATCCCTGCTCGCGTGTGCCGTGTGAGCGCCTTCCCCCGTGCGCAGCTTGTCCCCTCCTCTGTCCTGCGCGCGCCTGAAGCCCCCGGTGCGTCCGTGCGCTCTCAGTCCAAGTGAGCCATCCGTTCGCGTGTGTCCCTGTTCGTGCGCGTCTCCTGCAGTGCGCTCCTGTCTTCCCCTTCTCCGTGTGTGTCCCCGCCCCTTGTTCGCTGGCCCGTGAGCCTGAAGTCCCGTGCGCCTGAAGCTTCCCCGTGAGGGATGTCCCGTGCGCTTCCTGCCCCATGCGCCCGAAGTCTCGTGCGCCTCTGTTCTAGCTCGCGAAGAATGTCCCATGTCCGGGCCCGGTTCGGCTTATGTACTCCGCCGGACCCTTCCCACAAGTGTGTGCCCCGGCCTCGAGTGCACCGAGGCTGCCAAACACTTGCAGCGCCTCGGTACCGTGGCTGAGCCCAGGCCTGCTTGGGCCCTTTAAAAGTCTCCGGTGAAAAGGGCCTTCGCCTCGGGAACCGGGCCCTTCGCAGCGCCCTGGTACCGAGCCTACCTCCGGGCCTGTCTCCGGCCGCCCGGGCCTAGGCGGTCCCCACCCCTTGCCCGCAGTGTCGGCCTGCGTCATGGTCGGTGAGTCGCGGCCGGATAAAGTAGGCTCCTTGATCGCAGCATCGGCCCGCTTCATGGTCGGTGTGTCCCGGCCACGTAAAATAACGTCGAGCAATGATATCGCCACGCCGTTCTCCGGTGTGTCGTCTCACCGGATGGTTGATAATTGCCGGTAACCCTGTCAGTCCCAGTGTCGGTCCGTCTCATGGTCGATGAAGCCCGGGCAGGTAGAATACTGTCGAGTGGGGTTGTCGTCGCGTGCCTTCTGAAAGGAAGTAAAGGGCGGCGTAGCATTGTAGCCGCCCGACAGCAGCCCCCCCCCCCCCATTCTCGACGTCCTCAGCGAGCGAGTATTGGGATTTTAAGGGATAAAAGTTTGCAAAAGATGGATGACTCGTAATCTCTACCCATCAACCCAAAATCATCCTCTCTGTCCTGGCCGGATGCGTTTCTTTTGTTTTTTCTTCTTGGTTGACTTTCTCTTAGTGACCTTTGTTTTGATGCCTAAGCGTTTGTCTGGTGGAGTGCATCTAACATGCCGACGGTGATTGTTTTTTGTTTTTTCTATTATTAGGGCGTTTTTGATGACTTGTTTAGCTTTTTTCTTCTTCTCCTTTTTTGTCGTTGCCAGCTTCTTGATCTCGGACTTCGCGTTGTTGGTTTGTTTGCGTTGGATATGTCGGACCCCTAGAAGTTTGTGTTGTGACTTTTTTGAAGATTGTTTGGAGGATTCTGGTTCTTGAGGAGAGATTTGTGCGGCAGGCTTGAGTGCATGCCGATTGGAGGACTCTCCTACTTCGGAGGTGGTTGATGTTGTGGGCAGTTCTAAGGACTCATCCTTCTTTTTACCTTTTTTTGGGTGCGTATGGGCGTCATTTGTCTGCCTGATTTTTTCCGTACGTGGAATATTTTCTGTTCCGTTTTTAAATCCTTTAAGACGGGCGCCAGACACCGGTTCCTTCCATCTTGTGCCGTCTAATTCCTCTATTAAGTAGGTTCCGCCTTCTAGTTTTTTGACGACTCTATAGGGCCCCATCCATCTGTTTGCTAGCTTCCCTGTCCATGTTCTCTCTAATGAGGAATCATAGAGCAGGACGAGGCTCCCTGTAGGTATCCCTTCTTGCCTGACGCGAAGGTTCCTATCCCATCGTTTTTTCTCTTTTCCTCTCTGAATCTTCAATTTGTCTATGGTGTCTAGGATGTTATCCTGAAGAGTTTCAGCTATTTGTTTGATTCTTGCGGCCAGCAACTGTTTTCTAGTGGAGATCTCTTCCCAGTCAATCGTTTGCCAAGAGTCGATATGAAATTCTATAGGTAAGGGACAATGGCGTCCAAACCATAACGTATAGGGCAGATATCTTGTAGTTGAGCGAACCGTAATGTTATCTGCCCAGACGGCGAATCTCAAATATTTTGGTCAGTTCTTCTCCTTTCCTTCGCACCATTTAGCGAGCGCGTTCACTAGAGACTGGTGCCCTCTTTCTACAGGAGCGTTAGTTTGAGGATGATATGCTGTAGATAGCAATACTCGTATTCCCGCTCTTTGGAGCAATTTTTTGACTTCCTTAGCCATAAACTCTGATTCCCTATCCAATACAATTTTGTCAACGCATCCGTAGCGAGTGATATATTCTGTCAAATAGACACTAACTACTTTACCTGTTTTTTGACGTAGTGGCCATGCCTCCACGAATCCAGTCAAATCGTCTCTAATGTCCATGATGTAATTCATTCCTCCTTCTCCCTTTGGCATCTTAACTAGGTTTACGTGCACTTTCTGGCCTATTGTTGTGGGATAGGAAGGAAATAAGGGTTCTTTATATTTAACTACCGCTCTCTTCTGGCATTCCACGCATGTCAGACAATATGATTCTACGTCCTTATATAGGTCATCCCACCAGTGGAGGTTCCTAATTTTTTCAAAAGTTCCTTTTACTCCTCTATGTCCTCCGACGATGCCATCGTGAAGTTCCGCTATTATCTCTCGGCGCTCGTCCTCATCACAGACCACTCTCATTGGCATTCCATTTTTAGGTGGTCTCTTAAAGAGGTGTTCTGCCTTGAGGCAATATTGTTGAGCTTCCTTTCTAAGCTTGTCATCGAATTCGATTTCTCCTATAAGATAACGCCCTATCTTACGGTATTTGCCAATGTATAGATTTTCAAGAAATAAGGAAGTTCATCCTGCAGCGGGCTCTATTTTTAAGGAGTTTATGTTCATTTGTAAAAATTTGTCAATACCACTAGGTGACCCTAGATCTCCTTCTTCTAGAGGGATTCACGAGAGACCATCAGCAACTGAGTTCTTAGCTCCGGATATTCGCTTTACTACGTAGTCAAACATCCTTATATGCATGAGACATCTGGTGACTGCTGGATCTGTCAATGAGAAGTCTTTTTGTAAGACAGCTGTCACTGCCGTCAGATCGACCCGCAGTACGAACCTTCGCCCGTAAATATAATGTCGGAAAATATTTAAACAATGTAAGACTCCTAGAACTTCTTTCTTAAATTGTGAGTAGTTCCTTTCGGTGACGTTTAAGGTTTTACTTTCGAATCTGAGGGGCCTCTCATTGCCGGCCTAATCCTTTTGAGCTAAGACTCCACCAACAGAGGCAGGTCCCGCATCCGTACATATGACGAATGGGCGGTTTTCCTCGTCTTCGAAGTAAGGTACTCCAAGGACTTAACCTCCTTCTTTAAACTCATCTTTTAACGTTCTTACTGTATCCTCTTGTTCACTTGTCCATTGTCATTCTACTCCCTTGCGCAAGAGCTTTCGTAGGGGTTCGGCCTTTGCAGCATAGTCTTTTATGAAATTCCTCCAGAATCCGACCACTCTTGGAAACTGGCGTATGTCAGTAATATGTCTGAGCGGTGTTGGCCATTTCATAAGTTTTTCTAGCTTTGCCGGATTTGGGCGTCTGCCATCCTTGTCGCAGATGTAACCTAATATCTTTATAGAGGATACCGCTCATCTGCTTTTTGTTTCACTGACCGTAAGGTTTGCATCCTCTAACTTCACTAGTACTTTCTTTATATCTTCTGCGTGGGTGGTTACGAACTTCCTCACTCCAGGTCTTACCTCTGTTTCATCTTTGTCGTATGGTCCTTTGATCGGGAAGTCATCCAGGAAAACCTCTACCAGATTTGGTATGAGCTCCCCTAGAACGGCGACCATCGCTCTCTGAAAGACAGCGACACCGTTAGTCCATCCCATCGGTACCACCATCATTTGAACTAAGTCTGACGGTGTATGCATCGCAGTTAGATGTCGGTCTCTGTAGTTTAGCGGTATCTCATCATATCCCGAAAAAAGATCGCAGACTGAGTAAATTGAACGTCCTGCTGAGCCTTCGGATAGAAGATTCGCGTTTGGGATTGATCCAACGTCTCTCACTGTGACCTTGTTTGTCTTCTGTAAGTCCTGTATCCATCGTAGTTTGCTGTTTGATTTCCTTATGAAGAACCAGCGATTGACGTAGGCGCTCTCACAAGGTTCCGCTACAAATGTCCTTATCTTCTTCTTCATGAAGTCTACTATCATCTCCTTTTCCTTTTGCGCACACTTCCATCCTGCATCGTTCCATGGAGTGTGAGGGACCATATAGATTCTTGCAGGCTTAACATATCGTGGATCTATTCGCCCTCTTTCTGCGTCACAAAAGGCTACTGCCTTCTCGCATGATCTTAATGTTACTATTATGAGTTCTCTCTCCTTTTGCGTTATGTTTCCGTCGCCTATATCCATTTCCTTTAACTTGTCTTCAGTGATTCTCTGCCCTTCAGTGGCCTTTCGTTCCCAGATCATCTGAGTAATTTCTTCTTCAGTAATCCCTATTTCTCCGGTCTTATCACGGCTGACCGCGGCTGGCTTGACTTTTTGGGCTACAATTTTGTATCTCTTTCCCCCGCCGTGTGGGCCAAAAAATAAAGGTTTATACATCCACCGAATTCCTCGTCGTCAACCCGTCCGCAACGTCAATTTTTTTTCCTCTTACTTTATGCGGTCCTAGTGTAAGGTCTTCAGATATCATTTTGCAACTTCTTGTGTTCAGTCGTCTTTTATTTTGTAATGAGATTTTGTGACGGTTGTCAAATTCATTCACGGTCTTCAAGGTAAGCCTGCTACCTTGAGGTCCATCGATGRTAACCGTCTGACTTCCGTCTCGTTTATTTTCGGTGGTGGTGTTTACCCGTGTCAGCCATGTTCTTCCAAGAATTATTTCTGACGAGCAGTTCTCAACTGTAAAGACAAGCACAGTGACCTCAACTCCAGCAACCACTATCTTGGCTCATACCCCGAGCGCAGGTTGTTTGAGTTTGTTGGCGGATATCATGGTCATAGCTACACTCCTGTCTGCCTCTAAGCCAAGGTTTCTGGCCACCTTGTCCTCACAAACGGTGGACTCGGACCTGTCGTCGACTATAACATCCATCCCTATGCCATTGACTGTGACATTGAGCCATCCACTAGTTAGGACATAAAAATAGTTGCTTCCACCTTCACTGGTTTGTACTGGTTTGTCTCCTTCGGTTAGTGTCGTTAGGACTGAGGTTTTCACCTCCTCCTTCTGTTGTCCAGAAGTTGTCTCTTGTAGCGATACTTTAGTTTTCTTCATCATGCCTATTAATTCATCCCTTGTCGGGTCACAGCCTGCTATGAATTCCTTGAGGCTGATAGGGATTGACATATCCATGGCCCTTCTTAAGGGTTCACGTAAATCAATTTCGTCTAGCGAGCTCTTGAGCTGAAACTTCTTGGCCGCTCTTTTTCTAGGGGATTGTGGTGACTTAGGCGATTCAATTTGGTCATCGGTCATAGGTTGATCCTAATCCTCTTCCTCGATTGGCTTGACTCGTCGACCTCATCGATGCCTTAAGTACGTAAGTAGACTTCTCCGTTATTTACGGTCTCCTCAAACTTAATGGATGAAATTCTTATACCTGGGCTCTCTGGTGGTTCGTCGAAATCATCCTCAAAGGTTAATCGGGAGACCTTGGCTGGTAATTGATCCTAAGATTGCTCCTCCTTTGCTTCATTCATCCTCCTCCTTCGGATATCGACATTAATCTTCATCGAGGGTAGGAAGGGTACGGGTTTGCCTTCATTAGCCCACATGACGTATTTTCGATCGTTAAGTTCAAAGATCCCTTCTTTTAGTGCATCTAGGATCGCTAGGCAATCTTTTTTACGGTGGTCTTCGTCTCCGCAGTACATACAAACTTTATCATTCCATGTTCGTTTTGGACTAGGGTCAGTTCTTTCGCGCGTGGTTCAGACAGGGGTTTCCTCTTTTCTGTGGTTATTATTTTGTAGTCTCTCTACTGTCGCCTTTAGTACTTCTATGTGTCTTGCCATTTCCTCTTCTCGTCTGTCTGGTCTTTTTGCTTCTATCTCATCTTTTGGCTTCCACCTGTTATCCTTGGTATTTGACCACTTGGAGGTTCCCTATTCCGCGTCGTTTCTTTTCCAGTCGCTCCTGTTTCCTTTCCTCCATTCGCGCTCGCTTTTGGCTGAGTCGCCTCTTCTAGGTGAACTTGCGTAAGTGTCTCTTCCTTCGATTTTTGGTCTCCTATCCTCGAATTGCGATTTTGCTCCCCCTTTTTCTGTAGTTAACTTTTTTTCCAAGATTGTCGAGAACTCTCGCGAGGTGTGCTTTCGCGCTTTGGCCTTCGATGTCATGAGCTAAGGTTTTGACTTGGCGAAAAGTCACCTTAGAAGGAAGATCCCTCATAATCTTTTCTCGTTTTTCTCGAGACAAAAATCCTAGGAATATTCCGCATCTTTCTATTTCACCCATAAATCCGCCTTCTACTAGAGGGTTGGAAGCCTTCTCATATCTCCTTGCGAACGCCACTAGACTCTCGTCCTCTTATTTCTTCATTTCTTTTAGATCTTCTATTGAATAAGATGTTTCATCACATGCGAAGATTCTTGTAATCCTTTCCCTAAATATTAGCCAACGCCAACTGTCCGGAATGACTTCTCTCACTTCGCGATCTATCTTGGGTGTTGTATGGTGGAGTAGATTTATAATCACCTCCTGATCGCTCCATTCCGCTCTCATCCCTGTACCTCCCAATCGTCTAAGAATTCTGAAATATTCTTCCCTATGAAGATTGTTTGGATTCCGGATAGTGCAAGTAATTGGAAGGCTTGTGCTCCAAGGAAGGGGGATACGTAGGCGCCTGGTGCATATGTCATTCTGTAAGGCTGGCTCGTGGTTTCCCTATATGGTTCCCTTGTACCGGGATCCGAGAATCGGGCTACTCTATTCCTGTTTAGAACGTCTTTCCTTCACCCTTCGCTCTTGGAAGTGCGTTCCTCTAGTTCTGTAGTTGTAGTTTCTAACTCTTTTAGAGCCTTCCTCAATTTTTCGGCGTCGTTTGTGACATCAGTTGTCATTTTTCTAACTGGGGTACTCGTCCTTGATTCTTGTGTTTTGACTTCGCCGTCTATCGAGAATAGATAGACTCCTTCCGCATCCATATTTTTTTGTCACTCTTCCAGAAGTTCATCCAAGGCGACTTTAACTTTTTCTGTCGATTTTTCTAGTAGTTCTTGCAATGTGTTGAAGTCTTCTTCTTTTCCTTCAGCTTTGACGATTAAGGCGGTAGTTAAAACGGTTTGTAGGTAGCGTGAGTTTGCCTTTAACATATTTAAGGATATTCCATCAACTATTACGTTGGCGAGTTCTCCCATAGCTCAAGCGTCCTCTCTCAATTTTTCTACAGATGTGGTTATCGTTTTTCTCCAGATGCGTGAGATTGTTTGTCCGCTAGGGTTGACAATGAAGATTTGTATTCTTACTAAAAAAAACTCTCCTGCAGTTTTCCAGACGGTACACTTCCTGACTTCTATTACTGATTTTGTGGCGCACTCGGTTTCCTCTTCTTGGTTTAATTGCTCATTATGTACTGCTTCCACTAGGACTCGTACTAAGGACCCTTCTCTTTCTGCTCTGCCTGAGATACTAAATTTTTGTCTTCGAGGTTCGACATTAGTCATTCTTTTGTTTGTTAGTGTCTTCTCGGTCTTGCTTCGGGAGTCTGGCAATGAAATCATTTCTCCATCCTATAATGTTCTCCCTTTCCTCTCTATAGATTGCGACAAGACGTTCGACGTTTTTTTCCAGTCTATTTGAGGCGACTTCGTCCGTAGAGCCATGCCACTCGTGGTATTTTGTTAGTGACTCTTCGACCTTCCTCTCAATTGAATCTAAGTATATTTCTAGGATGACATCAATTTTTTTATCTCTTCCCCTTACACGTGTGTTCGTGCTTCTTGAATTGTCTCTTCCTTCTTTATCTCGCACTTCATCCATCCCTCGGCCCAGATCATCACATTGTAGGTTATGCGATTCTCTGTTCTAACTTGTGCTAGTGCCCTTGGTCTTTCACGCTGTATAGCTTCTTGTGCTAATCGTCGGCAATCTAATGTGTCTAATGCTCTAGAGGTTCGGATCCGAATAATCGAAGTTATAGTTCCTGCGAAGGATACCCGATCACTTCCTCTTCATTAGTTACTGCTCCCGGCATTATTGAGTTCATCTTGTGCCCTCTTCACCTTCCATACGAGCTCTATTATGGCCGACCATTCATTGTTAGCAAGCGTAAGCCCTTCAACTTGCGGCGACGATATTCCAATGAAAGGCCTAACGTAGGTACTGCACGAGAAATTCGCCCTTAATTGTTGGAGTCTTTTCTTCTCGTCATGCACTATGTTCGAGGCCCGTTGCCAACAACGACTTTTTTCGTCTTCCTTAAACCTATGTTGCAGCACGTATATTCCCACATCATACTCATCAAGGTTGATGAAGTAGTAGGTGATGACATACATACCATCAATCCCCCATCCCTGACTCTTTAGACCTTCGTATCTCACGATCTTATATGGGATCACTGCTTTCTTCGATATAGAGTTAAGGGAACGGACGAACTTCCTCGACTTCCCCTCGTCTAGCCTCCTACATCTCCTCATCCTTGGTCAACTGCCTTAGCATGGCTCCTAATCTTGCTCGTGATCTTGGAAGCTTTCTCTCTCTTTGTCTCCTTTGCACTAATCCTTCACTGCGCTCATGATTCCAATCAATCTTCCTCTGTCATCTCTTATCTCGTGTTCACCTTCTATTCCGAATAGGTCTGTGTCAAGGTAGAGTTCCCCTTCTTAATCTCGTAGGCAAGAGGCTCCTCTCTTAATCTCTATCAACCCTGTTTCATTTGATCGAACTCTCCTACAGATTGTCGTGCCTAGAGTACGCAAGTCCTCCTGGGTCCATTCCATCAAAAGTTTGAACAACTCTTGGGATCTCCACCTATCACGATCACGCTGTCTTAGTTCACTTGATATATCCTTTCCAAGCTACCTATTCTCGTTCTCTCTGGCCATTCGGGTTATGCTGCCGGTTTATGAAATCAATTATTAAACCTCGACCGATCCCTGTCAATGCTTCGTAAGGAATCCGTGGCCTAGGCAAGTCTTCAAAGATCCTGATTTCGGTACTCCAAGCGACTTCTTTCTTTAAGGAAAGGAGTTTATCCTTCTCGTCCTCCACCACTTCTTTCGCTCTTTGCCAGCAACGTTCATGCACTAAATCTTTCGACCTTTCCGTTGATAGGTAAATGCTTACGTCTCTTACCACAGTCCCTAGGAAGCGCGCGGTCATAACATAGAGGCGACTCAGTTCCCATGCGTTGTCAACCATCTCATAGGCCTCCACCTCATACGGAAACTCCTCCCTTCTTCCTAGGGTATTCAAGGATGCACACACCGCATCAAACTTTTCTTGCGGCGGTCGGTTCCCAACGATGATCTTATTATCCCACTCTTCAAGTTTCTCTGCAGAGTTCTTATGCCTTACTCGTTCATGACCCAGCATTCTTTTGCCACGTCCGCCTAACACAATTGGGCTCGTTCCCTAACCAGACGATAGTATTTTCTCCCAGAGGTCCCTAGTCTTTCCACCTTCAATAGATAATTAATCTCGGTTTGGTTGGTAATTACCCTCAAAGCAGACTCCCTCATACGATCCAGATAAGGTTGTATAAGTTCAAGCTCTTCAAACCCAAAGAGATCTATATCACGAATTCGGAGGGTGCCCTCAACCTTTATCATTCTTTCTTTCACGATAGCCCTGAAGGAGAATTGTTCCCTAAGACCCGGCATCCTTACTGACCCCAACTCCTTGCTCCGAGCGCCATATTAATTAAAGGCTCCCAGTTCTTACCGTCAGTAAAATTGTCAAGTAGACTATGTTTTGGAACCCCATAGAATAGGACCGGTGATGAGTCACTGATTACTTTCTCCCCTCTCCTTTTTAGTTCCTTCCTTTCCTAGCTGATGACGGTTTTAATCCAGTCTCTAAGCGACTCTCGTTCAGTTCCCTTCTCTCTCAATAAAGGTATGTAGGGCCTAATGTCGTATTCCCCTGTATCAAAGTGTTTTACCACAAGGACATAGGCTTTCCCAGGAGCGTGGTGTTCCCCCAGCGATATACAACTTTCTATTTTGTAAGGAAACGCCGCCCCACTAATAATAGGGACTAAGGCGTCTAGGGCCGCTGTGACCCTAGGGCAATAACCTGACATTTTTCATCCCCTATCCTCTTATCGTTACCCTCCTGCGCCTTCCTCCTCACAGGCAGTTTCACCGAGGTCACTCTAGGCTCATCCGGACCCCCAGTCGTCGCCATCGTCCCTCGACTTAATCCTCTATTTCAGTAGCGCTCCTAGAGTACCCCACCCTTTCCTCAGGAAAAGCTGCGGCGTCTTCCCACTCTTCACGGTCGTCGTCCCTTAATCGTTCCAACTCGGCTAGATCCCAATTTTCTTCCCCGTACTCTACGTCCTCGTCGTTTACTGCCTCTGTCCCTTCGTAGTATGTCCGGAGTTCGTAGAACCCAATGAGTGATCCTTCCCTAACCGACGAGTCGTATCCAGGAGTCCCGTATAACTCGGCTATACCAGCTAGGTGGCTCGGCGGCTCCCTCAGGGCTCTATCCAAAGCGGTCCAGAACTCGGTCGGTTGATCAAACCTCGGTGCCTCTCTGAGACCTCTAGGTGAAATAACTCTAATTAACTCTACCAATTCTAAAGCCGACTCCCCGAACCTGGGCCCTTCCTTCGAGAGTGCGTAGTAGGCGTGATCTTCGTCACTGCTCCTCAAAAGGTTCCTAATCTCGAGGAAAGCTTGGTAGACCTCAATAAGGCGGTCAAGTCCCCCTAGAAAGCCTTCCAAGACGAAACCCGGGACGGGCAGCCTCAAAGCTTGTTCGGGTTGGGGCAAGAACCCTTCTCTAGCCAGTCGAAGTGATACCACTACCGACCTATAGTCCCTATCATAGCAGTGTTCCTTCCCCCTTAGCTTGTCGACCACTTCCTGCAGTATGAGTCGCGTTGTTACCTCGCCTGCCCAAGTATGAGAGTCGAGACTCGGAATTACCTCTAAGACCTGATCACATCGACTTCGTTCTACGACTTGGAAAACTATGTCCGCTAGAACGGAAGACCAATAATAGAGGAAGCCTCTGACCGCTAATTCCAGGGATTCTTCTATTAGCCTGCCTCTCCTGTCGAACTCACACCCTACCTGGGGCGCGACCAGCAACCAGAGCCCCGACCTCAACAGGATAGATCTTCACTCCTTATCTACTTTATCCAGATATCCTCGCCTGACAGCTTGCCCGGGTAAGGTAAATTCCATCCATTCTTCTCCAATGAACTCGGGTTCCCTATAGTCGAAGTGACAAAGCTCAACTGGGTGCTCTATCTCGTCATGAGACATCTAGTCGTCCACGGAGCTCCCGTCTAAAATCCGGCCCCTGTCTATCTCCCCACTTGTCTCCGCTCTCCTTACCTCGTCTCTGACCCTAAACACGATTCTGCGCAACTGTCTATGCGTGGGAATCGCTCGGTCTAGACAGTAGGTAAGTAACCAGGCTAGCTCGACGGCAGTTATCCTGAACTGCGTCGCCCTCTGCACTACATCTAGTAGCCTCTGATGTCTCTCCTCATCACCAAAGACTACTCCTGTGAGGAATCTAGGAACGATAACCGCTCTCACAGACGTAGCTCTAGGCAGCTCCCAGTCGTACGCAAAACGCACCGTGTAGAAGGCTACCGAGTCGGTTCCGCTCCTCTCCACAAACTCACTGAACACTCTCGCACTGAATCTACGTGTTAATGATGTCAGACATAAGAGAGTGTGACAACGACGAGCAGTCTCTATCACTAGATACCTCCACTTCTCTTCTGAGAGATATAGTCTAACGTTCACTTCTGCGCGAAGAGGTTTGCTAGCCCTGTCCCTTCTAACACACACTCTAAGCTTCGCCTCAATCCTCACCCACAGGAAGATGCCCTCGCGTATGACTAGACCTCGTTGTTCAGACGGCCTATACTTGCTCGATCCTTCCAACGGAAGACTAATGACGTCACAGAAGCCGCTCCGTTCAACGAGATGTATTTGAGACTCCGATTTGATGTAAACCATTCCTAAGCAAAATGAAAAAAACGGTTCTCTCTCAGTATGTCACTCCCTGTGCCACTCTCAAACAGTTGAGCTCACAGACCCCCACGGCAGGCCTCCTCTAATCACCCCTGTATCCCTTCAAGACGTCAACAGGCCTAGAAGAGAACCGCCCTTTGGCGTATCTCTCCCTACCCTCGTGTCAAGAAGGAGGTCGGATCAATGTGCCATCGTCGCTGGCCTACCTTCCCTGTCGCGACCTGAGCACGAGTCGGCCAACTCATGTGCTCTAGGGTGGACCGAAGTCACACGCGAATAGGGAGGCGGTGTCTCACTCGTGCATCCTCACTCCTATCCATGCCTCTACTCGGCCCACCTCAGGCATGGTCTCACATCCCGACTCGTGCTGTGAATCAATCCCCCCTGCTATCCATCAGAATCGACTAGCCTGTCTAGTCCCTGCCCAACTCCTTGCAAATTCGGGGCGCTTCTCCCCTCCCCTTCATTCCCTTCAAGTCTTCCCCTGCTCATGGTTCTCTCTCTTAGATTCAATATCTGGGTGGACTGACCAAAGGGTAGGGAAAATCAGAATGACATCCCTCGATCACAAGGAAGGCAACAGGAATGAAATGCATGAAAGACGAGAAGAAAGCAAGAATCAGCGAAACCACGAAATGCAGAAATCACAACCTCACCGGTGAACGTCGGTCATAGGTCGATGGGGGTGTCGTCTGCCCGCTCGTGCCCGTACTGTCCAACGTCTCACTTGGGCATCCAGACCTCTGACCAACTGCTTAGCCTCCTCCGCCTGCCCTATCCCAGTCACATCCCTGTCTTGATCCTCTCACATCCCCGCGGTTACAGGCGGACCGAAGTCCCGAGAGGCAGCCTTCCTCAGCAACGGCGCCACTGTCGACCGGTAGAAGGGGTCTGCCAGCACGTCGTCCGAACCCTATGCCTCGCGCCTCGTCTGTCACCCGCGGGAGGGTCGGTCAGGGCTCCTGTAACCTACACAAAACATGTCAGTCCACATCAACAAAAACAAGTACCGTAGCCGACCGTGACCAATGCAAGAAGAAACTCACGAAACACTGTCTGGCAGAAATAATAGAAGTAGTTTCATTCAGTCCAAAACAATGGGATGGAAAACACTCGTTCCGGCCTCAGCCGTACACCTCACTCTTGTGTCTGGGAAGTCTATCTGAGTCCCTACAGACCTAGTCAACAAACAACGCCTAATCCTCCTCCCGATTGGATGACGCCTGTAACGCGTCCGTCGATCCCAAGGAACAGTGCTCGAACTCTCAGTATCGGAAGTAGCCTCCCTCGCCCATCGGGGCCAAAGCTCCAGATCAACCGTGACCATAATTCGGATGTACCCCTTCGGAAAGCCCGCTTCACGGAAGTACCCACTCGAGAAGCCCCCTTCGGACGTACCCCTTCGGAAAGCCCACTTCACAAAAGTACCCCTTCGAGAAACCCTCTTCGGACGTACCCCTTCGGAAAGCCCGCTTCACGATAGTACCCCTTCGGGATAGTGTCCCTTCGGTAAAAATGTCSGCTCGGTGAAGTACCCACTCGGTAAAGTACCCGCACGGTAAAGTCTTCGCACAGCGAAGTACCCGCTTGGTAAAATGTATCCTCTCGGTAAACGTATCCCCTCGGTAAACGAGTCCGCCCGGTAAATGCCCGTTCGTAAGTGTTCGCCCGGTAATGTGCACCCTCGGTGGAATGCCCGCTCGGTGAAAATGTCCGTTCGGTGGAATACCCACTCGGTTAAGTATCTGCTCGRTAATAATGTCCGCTCRGTAAACGCGTCCGCTCGGTAAACGAGTCCGCCYCGGTAAACGAGTCCGCCAGGTAAATGCGTCYGCTCGGTAAACGAGTCCGCTAGGTAAATGCGTCTGCTCGGTAAAATGTCCTTCGGGTAGTAGCCCTGCTTCAGTCTAGCGTCCCCGTCTGTGCCCCGGAGCCCTACTGTAACCAACAACCATGTTCAGCCAGACTTCCCAACTGTGACCAAAGGACCCGTTCGACCCGCTCGGTGGCCCGCCTGCAACCCCCAGGAAACCCTCTTCGCCTGATGAGCGCACCCTGCCAGAAGGGTGGTACAGTTCCGTGGTTCAGTCACGTGCTCAAAGATGTCGCCTTGAGTGGCGCACGGGTACTGCGGGTCGACCGTGCCCTGTCTGCGCTTGATGCAGAGTGGACGGGAGCGCGCCCGCGCTGACCCCACTATCCTGTTCTCCCTGTGCGCAGTTGCGCGCGGACGCGCGGGCTCTTCCGCTGCCACGGTTCGTAGTGCGTGGGTATACGCCGTAGTGCGCAGTTCCCCCGCCACTGCCCGATCCTATCGTGCGCAAGCGCACGTTGGTGCGCGCGGGTCCGCGCGATCCTCCTCCTCTCGCACGCGGATGTGCGCTGGTGCACGCGACTCCCCGCGGCCCTCCTCCTCTCATGCGGGTGCGCGCTGATGCGCGCAGCTCCCCGAGGCCCTCCTCGTCTCGCGCGCGGATGCGCGCGACTCCCCGCGGTCCCTCTCCTCTCGTACGCAGGTGCGCACTGGTGCGCGCTGCTCCCCGCGGCCTTCCTCCTCTCGCACGGGTGCGCGCTGATGCGCGCAGCCCCCCGAGGCCCTCCTCGTCTCGCGCACGGATGCGCGCTAGTGCGCGCGACTCCCCTTGGTCCCTCTCCTCTCCTACGCAGGTGCGCGCTGGTGCGCGCTGCTCCCCGCGGCCTTCCTCCTCTCGCGCGAGTGCGCGCGACTCCCCGCGGTCCCTCTCCTCTCGTATGCAGGTGCGCGCTGATCCCAACTCGCGCGTGCCGTGTGAGCGCCTTCCCCCGTGCGCAACTTGTCCCCTCCTCTGTCCTGCGCTCGCCTGAAGCCCCCGGTGCGTCCGTGCGCTCTCAGTCCGTGTGCGCCATCCGTTCGCGTGTGTCCCTGTTTGTGCGCGTCTCGTGTCGTGCACTCCTGTCTTCCCCTTCTCCGTGTGTGTCCCCGCCCCTTGTTCGCTGTCCCGTGAGCCTGAAGTCCCGTGCGCCTGAAGCTTCCCCGTGAGGGATGTCCCGTGCGCTTCCTGCCCCGTGCGCCCGAAGTCTCATGCGCCTCTGTTCTAGCTCGCGAAGAATGTCCCATGTCCGGGCCCGGTTCGGCTTATGTACTCCTCCGGACCCTTCCCACAAGTGTGTGCCCCGGCCTCGAGTGCACCGAGGCTGCCAACCACTTGCAGCGCCTCGGTACCGTGGCTGTGCCTAGGCCTGCTTAGGCCCTTGAAAAGTCTCTGGTGAAAAGGGCCTTCGCCTCGGGAACCGGGCCCTTTGCAGCGCCCTAGTACCGAGCCTACCTCCGGGCCTGTCTCCGGCCGCCCGGGCCTAGGCGGTCCCCACGTAGTAGTGGCACCGCTCTTAGAGGAAAACCCAGCCTAGCCGGGCCCCGCGTCCTAGCGGGACCACCCATTCAGAGAAAAACTCAACCGACCTAATGGCCCCTTGCCCGCAGTGCCGGCCCGCGTCATGGTCGGTGAGTCGCGGCCGGATAAAGTAGGCTCCTTGATCGCAGCGTCGGCCCGCTTCATGGTCGGTGTGTCCCAGCCACGTAAAATAGCGTCGAGCAATGATATCGTCGTGCCGTTCTCCGGCGTGTCGTCTCACCGGATGGTTGATAATTGTCGGTAACCCCGTCGGTCCCAGTGTCGGTCCGTCTCATGGTCGATGAAGCCCGGCCAGGTAGAATACTGTCGAGTGGGGTTGTCGTCGCGTGCCCTYTGAAAGGAAGTAAAGGGCGGCGTAGCATTGTAGCCGCCCGACACCGCGCACAAGCGCGCGCTAGTGCGCACATCCCACCGGCGTCCCGTTCCGTAGTGAGCAGGTGCACGCGAGTGTCTGGCAGGTGCGCAAATGTGCAGGCGGTGGTGCGAAGTGTCCCATGCCGGTGTGCAATCGTGCGCGGTGTCGTGCGCAGTATCCCCCCCGGCTTACCGTTCCGTAGCGCGCAAGTGTGCGCTGGTGTCCCGCAGACGCACAAACGTGCACGCGGTGGAAAGCAGTGTCCCCGCGGGTCCGCTACCGTGCGAGGTTTTATGCGCAGTATCCCCGCAAGTGCGCAATCGTGCGCGGTGTCGTGTGCAGTATCCCCGTGGGTGCGCAATCGTGCGCGGTGTCGTGTGCAGTATCCCCGCGGGTGCGCAATCGTGCGTGGTCTCGTGCGCAGTATCACCGTGGGTGCGCAATCGTGCGCTGTGTCGTGCGAAGTATCCCCGCGGGTGCGCAATCGTGCGTGGTGTCATGCGCAGTATCCCCGCGGGTGTGCAATCGTGCGAGGTCTCGTGCGCAGTATCCCCGCGGGTGCGCAATCGTGCGCGGTGTCGTGCGCAGTATCCTCGCGGGGGCGCAATCGTGTGCGGTCTCGTGCGCAGTATCCCCCCCGGCTTACCGTTCCGTAGCGCGCAAGTGCGCACAGCCCTCCTTCCGCGACTCCCCCTTTGCGCGTAGGTCATCCTCCTCTACCTTCGTCCGCCCGTGACGTATCTGCGAGCGTGGTTCTCCGTTCGTGCTTCGTTTGTGCCTCCTGGCTCTTGTGCTCGTCTTCCTTATACGTACGTGCGCCCCGTACGTGTCTCGAGCCAGTCCGTGTCTCTCCCTCCTGTGGTCCCTTGTGCGTGGAGTCTCCTCGTGCGCTCTCTCGCAGCCCGTGCACGTCTCTCATGTGCCTCCGTCCGTGCCAGCCCTCTTCTCCGAGCAGTCCCGTGCGCCTCCAGTCCCGTGCGCCTGTCCTCGCCTGTGAAGAATGTCCCATGCCTGGGCCCGGTTGGGCTTAAGTACTCCGCCGAGCCCTTCTCACAAGTGCGTGTGTGTGTGCCACAGCCCCTGGTGCACAGAGGCTGCGAAACACTTGCAGCGCCTCGGTACCGCACCCGCGCCCGGGCCTGATTGGCCTCCAAAAAGCCACCGACGGAGGGGGCCTTCTCGTAGGGAACTGGGCCCTCTGCAGCCACCTGGTACCATGACTAGTCCCGAGCCTGTCTTAGGCCTGCCCGGGCCTAGGTGGTCCCCACGCAGCAACAGTGCCGCTCTTAGGGAAAAATCCAGGCGGGCCCCACAAGTGAAAATTGGTCTCATCACTCAGTTGGGCCTAAGTGGTCCCTGCGTCCCAGCGGGACCGCCCCTTCGGAAGAGAATTCGACTGGCCCAATTGCCTCTTGCCCATGATGTCGACCCGTGCCATGGTCGGTGAGTCCCGGCCGGATAAAGTAGGCCCCTTATTCGCAGCGTCGGTCCGCTTCATGGTCGGTGTGTCCAGGCCACGTAAAACAACGTCGAGCAATGATATCGCCGCGCCGTTCTCCGGCGTGTCGTCCCACCGCATGGTTGATAATTGTTGGTAACCCCGTCGGTCCCAGTGTCGGTCCGTCTCATGGTCGATGAAGCCCGGCCAGGTAGAATATTGTCGAGTGGGGTTGTCGTCGCGTGCCCTCTGAAAGGAAGTAAAGGGCGGCGTAACATTGTAGCCGCCCGACACCAGACCACCTCTGCGATTACATACAAATAGCCTTCGCACGTGGTTCGGTAGTTCGGCGGGGATACGCCCACCCAAAGGATGGTAAAAGCTCCCGCAGGTGGAGGTAAGTTGTGTCTCGCGTGACCCTATCTTGTCGTAGGGGCTCACGAGAGGTACGGCTGGCGCACTCGGCCAGAGCAGCAAACCACACTCTACGACGAAGTCCTGCAAAATCCTGCGTGACGTGGCCGAGAGGATTCCCCTGCAGGACCGATGCGCCCGACAACGTAATCACCAAGCCTACGTAGAATCAGGGTTCGTAGCCATCGAGACCAATTTTCATCCCTTCTATCTCCTTCTTCCCTAGTACCACAATCTAACGGATGTCCCCTGGGAAGTGATAGTTCCCTACTGGCCCCGAAGGCCGTGCTCTGAGTGTCGGAAGTATTACACCTATAGGGCCGCGGGATTTGTCCGACTAACCCGTTCCGAAGTTGAGCACCGAGAACACAGCCTCAGACTGAGTACATTCATGTCAGATTCCGACGCTTGAGAAACCCGCAGACGACAGGTGTTAGAACAGAGAGACACCCACTGTGTTCCCTCTGTGCACAAAATACAAGTCCGCCCCCGACGACGAGGCCGACGAAACTAGCTGCCCGGCCTTGGGAGGCGTATATCAGAAATTTTGGTCCCTCGCTAAACTACTTGCGCTTTTATCCTTGGAACTTGGCACCAGAGATCTAAGTTCTGACATAGGACTTCACCCCACTTTCCTAAAATCCTTGACACACCCCCTTTACGCACTTTCAGACCCTTGCCCACTCCGAAACAGGAAGTCGCGTTGGGCGTGAGGTTTGGGCGTCACAACCTCGTTTTTCTCAAGTTGGATACCTCATTACTGAAAGTCCCTTCCTTCTGAACCCTGGTGAGGGAATTTGGACTTACTAGCAAACAACCAGACCTCAACAAGGGGACATAGTGGACTGGTTCAATATAGGGATTGCAGAGCTTAGAGAAAGAGTGCGAAAATTCTCAATAAAATATGCAAGAGACCGGAAAATTATCCTTAACCGTCTCTTGCTCAATCTCGAAGAATAGGACAACTAATTGTTCCAACATCCTCTTGACATAAAACTCTTTCACAAACTCCATGCAGCAAGGGATCTATTGCAATAACACCTAGACCTGCAAGCTCAAGCATGGAGAATCAAAGCTAAAATAAGAAAATATCAGACCGATGGCACCATGGCCAAACATCTTTTTGGCAACGCAAAAGTCAGAGCAAGACAAAACACAATTGTTGCCCTGAGACACCCTTTCCTCCAATAAAAGCCGATAGCACGCAACGCCTATCAAATATTAGAATATGCCAAAGACTACTACAGTAACCTCTTTACATTCAGACCCATCAATGAGACTCACAAACCCTGAACGAGGTCGAATCGACCCTTGAAAATGTTATTTTCAACCGTCTTAGCACTCCATAGTGAAAAACTCCTTGACGCGCCACTACTAAAAAAATAGGTATGGGCAAAAAAACAATTGGAGGATGAAAAAACACCGGGCCTCAGACTCCTCCCCAAAGGAATTTTGACTGCGCTTTTGGCAAAAACTTCATTATGACCTCATGCTCTATGTCCAGGATGTACAAAGGCATGATACTTTTGGAAAATTTATGAGTCAGAGTGACACAACCTTGCTCTACAAAAAGGGGACGAGTTTAACATACACAATTATCGCCTAATTATGTTTCTGCCCCTTCCCTATAAATGGTGGTACAAACCTTAACAAACAGGTTCATAAACGTTCTAATCCACCCAAATCAATCAGACTTCATGCCCAACAGTACATCAAGGACAACATTCCAATAAATAACGAAACCATTAGATATGCTAGGGGGCAGAAGGCAGACGCTGCCATCATATTCATTGATTTCGAGAAAGCGTATGACCATGTTGACTGATATTTCCTCGATATGAGCTTACAAAGGAATTTTGGGGAAGCCTTTTGCCAATGGATAAGTATCATTCACAAAACAACAACCACAAATATCATATCAAACGCTTGTCTCCTCCCACCCTTCCCTCTTTAAGTCTAGCGACCCGTCAAACAAAGGGACCCGATCGCCCCACTCCTCTTTGTCATTGTCATAAATTAACCTTCATTCGGGCGAGCCCCCCCCCAAAAAAGATAAAAATCTCATAAATTTCTTCGCACCTAATCCCGGTCACCTCACTCTTTGCAGATAACCTGATGGTGCTTATCCACACAAATGACCAAAACTTTAGGGCAATAGAGGAGCCGGTTCACCTGTTCTCAGTGGCAACAAACACGAAAGTAAATCGGGGCACAAAAATCGAAAAGAAGTGGTTGCACTCTCAGGACCAACCTCCCCCCAACCCAACCTAGTGTCACCTGGAGAGAAAAGGAGGAGGCTATAAGGATCCTAGGGGTCAGGCTAACAACACAATGCCCCCCAAAGGACCAAGGGGACTGCCTAGTAGAGGCAACCCTCGAAAGGATAACGAAATAAAATAGTCTCCACACCTACCTCGTAGGGGAGACTTAGCGATTAACAACTCAATTCTGGTGGCAATCTGATATAAGATCGCAGTTCGAAAACTTGCCCCAAAACACGTGGCACGATTGAGAAGAGAAGTAACCACTTACTTTTAGGAAAAATGTTGATATGAATGCCAGATACATATACCAAGTAAAAGATACAGAAGAGATTTGTCGACAACCAACCAGGCCAATATGGGCCTCCTCATCGACCCTCTGTAAACCTCATTTCTTGACATGTGGAGGCGAAAAGGTCCGGTTCATAGGACTACCCCTCTCAGATGGCCCGAGGTATGGAAGCAACCTATCTTTGACAACCCACGAATATTGGATGAAGAGGGCCAAATGCTCAGTCTTCATTCCAGCTCGTTGTGGCTCTTGTGAGTCAAGAAAGGGTGTTATATAATTGACGATCTATGGTATCCCTTAAAGGGAGATTGAAAATTTGTGGAAACTTTGTTGAGTACCCGCTATAACTTTGAGCCCACAAACCTGATAATCTGATCAAAACTCAAATACGCCAATCCATATTCTTTCATCCCTCTTACTAACTTGACCTCCTTACTCCTTTTTCAATCCATAAACACGTGTAATTCCATCTCCTACCGAAACCACTTGACCGATTTCATCCACTTGTAATTTGGTGTAATAACTTGTAATTCTTTGTTCTAATAAAGTAGATAGTTCCGAAGGTAAATTGTCTGCCTTCCAAGCAGGGGATATGGGTTCGATTCCCGTTATCCGTAATTGTGATTTAATGGAAAAAAAATTGAGTTAAATAAAATGCGCGTATCTCATGAAACTCATGTAGAAGCACCCATCGTTGAATCTGTTATCTTAGCGGGAATTCTCTTAAAATTGGGAACTTAGTTCGTGCAGAAACTGACACATAGTCATTTCTCATCTAATACTCGATGACCCATTCCCACGCTTGTGAGATAGAACAGTGAGATAAGTTGAAAAAAATCTCTTTGATGTCAAATGATACTCCTACCAAGAACTCACCTTTTTTCAGTTTTTTATTCAACTTCACAATCCCCTGCATCAGATTCAACATAGTACGGAGGTTAAGATTGGTATTACCAGGAAGTTTCCATAGCATGTGATTCTGAATACGTCAGGCAGATCGATCACCATCTACTAACGTCTTTGTGTTTGGGTATATAGTAGGCTCTTCCAAAACTTTCGTCCTCCTTCCATTTTACCACATGTTGGATATCCCTCAGCACATAATTATCCCAACACTTTTTTAACACAATACCTTCATCTTTTGAATAGATTGCGAGGGTCACATTTTTAAGAAAAAGTTTGTCCAACCCTTCCCTGTATACCGTCGGACAACACGATAGGAGTACAAACCAGACCTCGAAGCCTCTCCATCTCTCTCACAACCACATCCACATCCACATCCACAGACATGACTAACCCACCATCATTAGTAAAAAAAAAAACAATGAGATAAAACAAATTTAGAAAAGAAATCCCTAATAAGGGAAAATTCATATGCAGAAGAAGCAAGTGACTGAAAGGAGTTTAGAAGATGACACCTTAGTCCCGAGACTGAGCGTCGAGAAGGTTGTAGAATATTATTAGAGTTTCTCATCACATAAGGAAAGAGAGACACCTCACTCATTCGAAAAGCCACATGACCACCAGATCGTGGAAAGGAGAAGTCACAAGTTACATGAACACACTACATCCACTTCACGTGCCGCTCTACGATGGTTGTGTATCACGTCACCCACTGTTTTATTCTTACACCATACCACCCTCATTCGTCTTACCGCTAAATCCTTTCGTGCCTTTGAAAAATTTAACCTCCTGATAAACTCATCACATACTGTCCGAATTGATGTCTTACACAAATCCTGATCCTACACAACTCGAACGACTATTCGTTTTCGTAGCTGCACATTACACTGTGTGCAGTTCATGATAAAATTGCCTCAGCCTAGCCCTAGTCCGCTTTTCTGTGAAACAACGGATTGCGGTATATGCATGATTCAACTGATCAAGATCCCAACCACACAACTCACGATGACTGATTGGATAACTCAAACACAGTCTCAATGGTTCCTTACATTCCAATAACTGATATAAAAACAATTAAATCGTAACAAATATAAGTACCAATCCACAATTCAATCATTCCCTAGACCGTCGAAACTGACCCACCCCGAATTCGTATGAGACAGTCGATGCCCATAACACCTCTTTAACACTTTCCACGATTCTACCATCGAACTTTCATCCCGACGTACAACATCACATCGATGTCGCCCATGCTTATAACAATAGTTCAAAATCCGACCCAACTCGTGCAATACAATCCCCACGCTCGAATGAAACATAATCAGCGACTTGTTATGTCTGATAACGTCAACATCTTCGTTCGTTCTCTTCTTTTCTCTCAATCGTTCTCGCAATCGTTTTCACGTTTTTTTTTACCTACATAGCTTATCTCGACTGTTCTGTGCCACGATAAATTACAAATAAAAAACTTTTCACATTGTTCGACATCATCCTCGGTGCACACACAAATTGGGATCGCTACATAATTATGCACGCCACCCCATCTCAACCAGCGATAGAGTTTCTCGCTTCGACTTCCCTTACCAATCAAATTCGGATTGATGGCCCTATAAACATGCTTATTCCAACAAATAAATAAGTCATGTGTGGTACTCCAAACGTAGATATGCCGACACCAAGGTGAAACAAGCATATACACCAACGGTCTATCACATTTATCAAAGTCGAACTTATCAGATATCAATCGTGATATATCATCACTAACTTTACAGGCCCACGAAATCTGCTGTGACAGAATTAAACAAAAAACAGCTAAGCACATAACACGATTCAAGTTCACCAACCTACACCGAAGAAGAGCAAACTCAGAGCACCGACGATTCGCACACCATCTTACCAATTGCCAAAGGTAAGTCATGTTCGGGACCGAACCTAAGAGGACGTGTCCTCTCCGCCGGTTCTTCCGAGGCCAGGACTACCTCCATATATATTTTCAAACACCTCATCGATAGTCATGCCAGTTCTCAGAGGCTCGCCTCCAAAGACTTTTTCCACTCGTTTGTTGATGTTGTCCTCCTTTGCACGATCCAACGTAGTATAGACGATACCTTCCTCAACACAAATAACCATAATTTCGTTCTTCTTCAGTGGTCTCAACCCCTGTCGATTTTTCGCAATAAATGCCTCCTTGTTGTTTGCTTGCACCACTTGCCGTTCCTGCTCCATGGGTCGTTTGCCTTTGTCCGCTTTGCTCTCAGGTGCTTTAGCAGCCTCTTCCATCCTGGTTCGCAGGTTTGTACCCAGAACATTTTGCTGTCTCTCCATTTCCAACCTTGCAAGTTTGTCTTTAAGCTTTTCGATCCCCGTTTCCTTCTCTCGCTGCCCATTCAGCGCTTCTGCCCGGTGCATCTTGGTCTTACCCTCCCCTGTGTCGTAGGAGTAGTTTCGATCGCAATCCCTCCCCTTTTCTGCCCGGGGCGCAGAGCCTCAGCCTTCCAGTTGTTCGCATTCATGACAACATCATCTTTCTCTTACCTCAGCGAACAAATCTCTTCTTTCATTCGCACCAGCCTATTTTCTGTCTCTTCTTGTCTCTTACGTATGTTTTCTTCAAACTCAAGCGCCCTCCTTAACGCCGCTTTTGGCAAGGAGATGCAAGCGTTGACTGACATTCCCCTCATAAATTGCGTACACTTTAGGTTCTCCATCTCAGTCTTCAATTTCTCCACCTCATTTCCATTGTCTCTGTTTTTCACACAGCGAATCAAATCTTGCATTCATCGTGTCTCCTAACTGCTTCTGAAATTCTTCACGTTCCGTCTTCTCCCTCTCTCTCCTTTCCTCTTCTTCCTTCAAACGGGCTGGCCGCTCTTGTTCTTCTTTCTTCTCATGTTCCTTCATGTCGTGGCGCACCTTCCCTTTGGACACCGTGCCTTCGATATTGCACAGTCGTTGATTCGTCTGATGCCACCACCACTACCATACTGTCCGTAGCTATTGTGGTAAGACGAGGAAGGATATGATGTAGAAGAATTAGCATCAGGAAGGGTTAATAGTGGTGCTTGTGCAGGGACAATGGCAGTATTGGGATTAGACACCGAATTCCGAGGTGGGCGTGGACAAAACTGGGCAAAGTGGCCCGGTTGCCCACAGTTGAAGCACGTTCGGACGAGATTAGACGAAGAAGCTTGAGGGATGGACGCCATTGCAGTAGTCGTCAAAGAGGAGCGATCCAGTTACCGCAGGATAACGAAGCCACTCAACTGTAGTATAACTTCTACACCGGTTACTCCGGTTACTCCGTGTAAATACGTTTGTCGGTTAGACAACACAATGACCATAGCATCTTATCGACTTCACTCCACAGTAGGGAGAACCGGAAGGGAGATTGAGGGAGAAAGAGGATGAGAAAGAATCCAAAGTACACACAAGATTAAAGTAACCGTGATAAAACTCCCGAACGCGACTGACTCGAAAAATAAACTTGAACATGCCAAGTCAATCAAACCGTGGTTTGACCCGACCGGTTTCGACTGGGGGCTGACTGAGCATCTCCTAAGTGTGAATAATGCTGTCTTTTTTTTTTTTTTTTAAGTAATCTTTATGCTTCTCTGAATCTTCTTTTTGTATATATTCTATCTCATCCTCTCGCTACTCTACGTATAGCACGGGCCCTACGGGGAAATACCAACCGAACCTGGAACTCTCCCCAGCCCCCAGCTTAGGTTTGCACCACAGCAGTGGCGCGAGAGCAAGGCTTGTATCAGCCCCTCATCACGATGATGCAGGGTGATCAGGCATTGCCGACGGGGCAAACCGGCGATGCTAGTGCCGAGCATCTTTGGCCAGTCACTGGCCCACATTAGTGGTGTCTAATGGCGAATATCATTGCTGTATAGCAACCAACAATATTTGGCCGAGGTCCTGCCAATGCTGGCTTGGAGAGCCAACGGGTTATCTCTAGCTGGTAGAACAGCAAGCTTGAAAAAGGCTCATGTCGCAGTAGAGGGTGGAATGGTATCATTCTATATTACAAATTTTAGTTCGTTAGCTCAAAGAGAGCTTTTAGTAATTAGTAGGGATTGAACGCACAACCTCCTAAATACCACCTCCTTGCCTAGCCAACTGCTCTACGCCACCACCTCGACCTATCATTTTCACAAGAAAGCCTTTGTTCTTTTCGACCTGGCTTCCGGGCGACATTGTGGTTAGATACATCTGCACGTGGCCTTATTTGCGGTCAGGCACGTCAAGGAAAGTGCTCTTGGGAGTACGCTCTGAGGTGGAATGACTGCCGAATGGGACAAAAGGACTGGACGACGTCAGCCTCAGATCTGGTGGACGAAGAAAACGGATGGAAAAGGAACGAAGAAGGCAGGGAGGGTAAAAGGACGTCAGCCTCAGATCTGGTGGACGAAGAAAACGGATGGAAAAGGAACGAAGAAGGCAGGGAGGGTAAAATAAAAAATAAAAAATAAGAAGCGACGGAATAGGAAGGAAAGACGGGGTGGTTTGGGTATTAGCCACATCACTCGCGAAACTGGAAAAATTGTGCGTGAATCTTCCGTCACAACGTGGAAAGATGCATCAGTTTGAATAGTTGGGAATGTCAAAAATTGCCACTTTCCGCGGGAAGATGCACTGGTAACCCTTTTTTTTCCTTTTTTTTACCTTTTTTTACCTTTTTTCGTTTGTTTGGCGCGGCCATTGCTCTCATTTGGCGCGTCGTTGGGCGTAGCCGCGCCACTCACCGAAGCTTACAGAAACGACAAAGGGCTCGGATAGTGTGTATCTGTCCGGGATTTAGCGGATATATACATGCTCCATTCTGTGCAGTTGGTCCATTGTTGTGTTGTTGTTTTTTTTGTGGCAGCGGCGGGACCGCAGTGCGCGGCCGGCGGGTGAATAATAATTGGAGATGTGTCTCGATTCTATTTTTGTTTCTGTTTTTCCTTTTTTTTTGGTTGTTTCTTTTTTTTCTTTTTTTTCTTTTTCAGTCAGTTTTGAGTGATTGAGATGTCGATCGGCAGTTATATGCATATGTGATCGGTCGGGATCGGCCAATCTGAGATATCGCAGTGAGACGGGAGTAGTTGGGAGCAGCCAGCGAGAGGACGAATAGGTTCGTGGCTTGAGGAGGGAAGGAGAGAGGGGGGGGGKGTTGGGGTGCGGAGGCGGGCGGGGGRGGAAGGGGGAATGCGGGGGAGGCGCCCGTTGACGGGGGAGGCGCCCCCCCCATCGTAATCGTTTTTTTTTTTTTTTTTTTTTTTTTTTTTTAACGGTTGGTCGGAGACCGCGGCGGACTTCGCCATCTCCTCTCCCTCTCCCTCTCTCTCGCTCTCTCTCTCTCACGCTCTCTCTCTCTCTCTCTCTCTCTCTCTCTCTCTCTCTCTCTCTCGCATTTCTCTCTTCTTCGTCTCCCTCGGTGCCTCCATAGTTGTTGTTTTTCCTTTTCCCGCTCACAGAAGGTACCCGGTCGACGGGTCACGGGGAAAAGAACGGCCCCTCCCCCCTCCTGGAAGATGAATGGCGTATAAAATATTTTTGTTTTGTAATTGTGGAAGATGCAGACTTTTTACGTGCGGTCGGACGGCATCGAGGAGAAAATGCTGTTATCTCTTCACAAATTGAAAGACACAAACATAAATTATAGTATATAGTTATATAGTAAAGTATTACAAGTATATAGGAGGAAGGATTTGGCGGGAGCGCGTCGTTGGTCGTTCAATTGTTGAGCGACTTTGAATAGGTGGGCGGGGTTTTAGTGGCAAGGCCGGCGAGGAAGAATTGGCGGGGCGGCGGGTAAGGAGAGGAAGAGCGGGAGGAGAGAGGGGAAGGGCAGGAGGGAAGGAGGGAGGGGTGGGAGGAGGAGAGAAAGGAAGGAGGGGAAGTAGAGAGGGGCGGGAAAGGAGAAACGAGAAGTAAAGCACCCCCCCTTGAAGAGGGGGGTGGGGTTTTCAGGTCAGCGACGGGAAAGGGGGGAAGAAGCGGGGAGGCGGGGGAGGTCGGTAGATCCCAGTCATGGCAATGGCGGGAATTTCTACCGCGTGTGTCTTTAGGTGTGGTGGTGCATCGGGGACAGAATTGGCGGGAAATGAGAACTCGTCGAAATTTCAACGACAGGAAAAGGCGCGAAACGACGGCGGCAACCAACTGTACCTAAAGAAGGTTGGGAGAGGGAGGTGGTCTGTGTGCGGTCCAGTTTATTACAACTCGAGCTCCAGTATAAAGGAGAGGAAGCGACTGTCGGTCCCACCATCGCCGTCATTCTTCTCTCCTCCTTTGTCGTCTTCCTCGCCATTGCCATCGCCATCATCTTCCTCGTCATTTTCCTGGACATCGTCGTTGACATCTCAAGCAGGAAAAGTAGGCAGGCTATGGAAGAGGAACACATCGTTTGAATCATCGTCTTCCTCTCCTTCTTCGTCTTCTTCGCCTTCTTTGTCTTCTTCTTTTTCTTCTTCTGCTTCTGCTTCTTCTTGTTATTGGTCGTGGTCTTCGGCATCATCTTCTTCCTCGCCGCCATCGCCGCAAGCTGTCTCGAGATGGTGGCGAGCTCGGGGAGACGAATCTTGGCCAGCCGGCGATGGTGGTATAGTCGGGGTCGGGGCGGCAGCAGCAGCAGCATCGCCGTCCGCAGCAGACTCCGTAGTTACAGATGTGGAGTGCATTGAGAGCGGAGTGGTGGTTGGGGAAGTGGAGGTGGTAGGGGAGCCTCTCGGTGGAGGGAAGCTCAATTTGAACGAAGAGCCCAACGACGTTGTCGACTCGAGTGTTCGCTCTAGTGGTGGTGGTGGTGGTGGTGGTGGCATCGATTATCAGAGGGATTACTTCACCGCGGCGAACCGGAGACGAAGCCAGGGAACCATAGCCGTTCATGCAGGTCGGTCTAACACTGGCCGTTCATCCTTCTTCTCGTTTCTCTCCTCCTTTTTTTTTTTTTTTTTTTTTTAATAATGGAGGGCGACGGGCCGTGAGATCGCATCGTTGAACTGACCGGCCGCAGGTAATTCAAGATTAGTTTGTTCTGTCCAGATCTGATTGCATCAGGATTTAAACTTGGGTCGGTGCGTCAACAGTTTGTATGTAATATTGGCCTACCAACTGAGCTACTAGGCACTAAAGGGCGATGGTCGACCTGTTTTTTTTTTTTTTTTTTTTTTGACGGTCGACCTTGAGATAGCATCGTTGAAGTGACCGGCCCCAGGTAATTAAGGAAAACAGCACCCGTCTTTTGTTCTTGTTTGATTTTTTTTTTTTTTTTTTTTTTGGAATTTCGACCATTTCTCGATTTATGCGTGTCTCATCCCAGTGGAGGGGCCATTTGTTAATCTTCCTTTTCTGTATCGTTCGCTCAACACCGGTTCTTTTGTTGTCGTTGCTCTTTTTCTTGTTCTTGTAAGGGCCAGGACTTCCCCCCGCCCCTCCCCCCTCCCCTCACTCCCCCCCGCCGCCAAGACATCTTCTGTCTTCCCTACAGTTGTTTCTTGAGTGTTCCTTCCGTCCATAACGGAAGAAAACGGAAGAAAACGGAAGGGACGGTGGAATAACATTTATTTCTCTCGCGCTTGTTTTTTTTTTTTTTCTTATTTTTCTTCCTTATTTTTTTTTTCCGATTTTCCGTCCGCCGCTACTACCGTCTTCCCCCGAACATAACGCACCCTGGTAATGTAGTTTTATACTAGCTATATCTTTCAAGTCCGATACAGTCAAAATGAGGGTGCGTTGTGTTCGAGGGAAGACGGTTAGCACATTCATTTCCGCTTGCTCTTTTTTTTTTTTTTTTTTTTTTTTTTTTTTCAATCAGAGTGCTTCCTTCAGTGTTTACGATCCATAACGGAAGCATGACGGAAGGATAAGGGAAGGATAACGGAAGCGTAACGGAAGGATAAGGGAAGGAACAGTGAAAGGATAACGGAAAAACGGACGGAGACGAAGGAACGGGAAGAAAGCAGGGGGAAAAAAAAAAAGCGATAGACAAAAGACAAAGGGCCTTGCTCTACTACTCAGCATGCTAAATGCATCTGGATCTCCACTTGGTCACGATACATTTAAATGTGTAGTAGGTGCGAATGTATGTGGATAACGTTGCAGTCCAGGTGCATTTTGGATGTTGTGCGGTGGAGCGAGGCTCGAATGGGAGAGAGAGGGTCAGATGGGAGAGAAGGCGAATGTTGAAAGAATGGATTGAACACGGACGATAGATAGGGCTTCGCTCCACTACACAAAATGCTGAATGTATCTAACTGTATTGTTATCCAGATACACTCGGACTGGCGAACCATTTTTTTTCAATGTATCAGGACGCATACCAGAAGCAGATACATTTGGAATGTTGTGTAAGTGGAGCGATGGCCATGGAAGGTTGAAAGAGCAGATATCGGATAGCTTCCAGAAGAGCTGAGTACGGGTGACTCTCAATTATGCAACATTCGTAATGTATCTGGAGCTGGTAATTGTCCCGATACACTCATAATGCTGGATCGGTTAGAATGTATCTGGTCCATTTTGGATTCCAGATACATGTCGAACGTTGAGTAGTGGAGGAAAGGCCCTACCTCCGCACATTTTGATGATTCCGGTCGTTTGTCCTGGCCCGCCTTGGCTGATAAACTGTGTGGAAAAAAAAAGAAAAAACTGTGAGGACCCCGGGACGAGCCCTCACTAGCAAAGACGATCGGATTACGCGCCTGAATCTGGATGTGTTTTGTGGAGAGATGCAGAGAAGCAGATCAATCGCGGTTCTCTGCACCTGTCCACAAACACGTCCAGATTCAGGCGCTTAATCCTACTCTCGTTGCTAGTGGGGCCTCGCCCCCGGGCTCAACATCTCTTTGGAGAGGGAGGGGTTGGAATGGGGTCTTACGCGCCGGAATGATGCATTGTGTTTTGGAAACAACAACAAAAAAAAAAGAAGTGCCTTTGCTCAGCAAATGAAGGGTATATGGGAGAGAGAGGGGTGGGAAAGGGGTTTCAGGGTATACTCACACTAGACTTCCTGCATGCACCTGGCCTTATTTCCGCCTTGACCTGGATGTATCTGACCGCACATTACGTCCAGAGCGCAGTCCAAAAACGTCCTCGTGTACGTTTCCTCTGTAATTTTAGGGGTTCTTTGTTTGACGAGTGACCGTGCCAACGACCCCTCTCTCCATCGTCCTAATGTGTCTGTGCGTGCGTGTGCTTCTTTTTAGGTGTGTGTATTGCCCTGTTCGCTATACACAACTCCCTGAAAGAAGTATTCCTATGCCAGACTGTTTCGTCGGACTTTCACTTCCTGAGGACTCATCAGGGGGGGGGGGAACCCCGACAGTCTGCCCAGGATGCATTTAACCGATTGACAAGGATTGCCCAGATTTTGCGATAGCTCTGTGTGTGTGTGTGTGTGTGTGTGTGTGTGTGTGAGAGAGAGAGAGAGAGAGAGAGAGAGAGAGAGAGAGAGAGAGAGAGAGAGAGAGAGA
>BFEA01000056.1:755240-771954 GCA_003427395.1 Chara braunii
AGATGTTTTGCCCGCTCCTGTTGTTGCTTCAGCGATTTCTTCGGCCCAGACTACCCTCCTCCCATCCTCCCATTTCTCTTTTTTTTTTCTTCTTCTTTCTTTTTCAAAAAAAAAATGGACATTTCTTGATTTATTCGTTTAATCCTTGTGCAGGGGCCACACTAATCTTCATTATTTGTATCGTTCCAATCTTAACACATGTCGCCGAAGGACCATGCTCGCATTTCCAAATGGCATGGCCCATTTTCTGGAAGGGTGCCGGCGCGTAGCAACCTGCATGTGGTGGGATCAACATGTCACTCTTTGCCATTTCGGCGCCAAGATCCGATTCTTAGAGAAGTCTTCTAAATTTGAACCTCCAGTAGTACTTTGGAGCCCACTGTCTTCACCCGACTAGAATGCCCCCCGGTCATTATAGCCGAATTTCGGGCACCTTTTTGTCTAGATACACTATCGTGACCGGGCATTTTATTTGGTGCGAAGACGGGGTACGCGACTTCTGCTGCACACTGACTTTTGTCAAACAGATGTGGGGACGAGTAGAAGTGGGCCGTGCTTTTGATGTACCCGGGCCTGATGAGGGGCGGTTCGATATGTTCGGGCCCAAAAAAAAAAAGGTTTGGTGATCGCATAGGTGTGATCTCACGATTCCGCTTTCCTGTATGCATCTGACCACATTCATGGTTAGATTCATTCGAGAAGTCATGATATGATTGTACCTCAAGCTGGCAACTGCATCAGCAGGTGCTCTCCAAGACATCCAAAAAAAAAACTTAAAAATATCTCAGATACCCCCCAGAAGTCTTGAAAATATCTCAGATACCCCTGGGCATATATGTTGGATGCCCCTGGAGCAAGGTCCCACAAGAAAGGAGAGGATTGTATTAAGCGCCCGAATCTGGATGGGTTTTGAGCAGAGGTGTAGAAATCCAGATCAATTGCAATTTTCTGCACCTATCCACCAGCCCGTCCAGATTCAGGGATTACATCCATCCAATCCTCTTCGCTAGTGGGACCTTGCCCCTGGGCAAATATCTTTCATACATGTCCACACTCAAATATCTCAGCTGCACAGTGGACGCCTGAAGGTCCTGAATCAAAAAAAATCTTCTAGAGGTGCAAGTACAGCAATATTTCCTATTTTAGATGGGGGTGACTTCTTACAAACTCTAGAGCTTCAGCTGCTTCTGGAATATGCCTCCATGTATTATGCCCCGATAGCGCTGATAAGGATTATGCACCTAGCTATCTTTCTGTCTGGATTCATTGTGACAGTCCGGAATTTCTTGAGCCACTTTTCTTTCGTTGTTCTGGAGCACAGAACATGAACATTTTTTTTTTTTGTACCAAGTGCATGGAAAAAGTGGTGATGCCCAGCTACCTTGGGAATACAGTTGTCCAGGCTTGTCCCTTTTTTTTTTTTTTTTTTTTTTTTCAATTGAAGCTCATCTCGGATTCTTGGGAAGCTATCTTGGGGATACAGTCCTCTCTCTCTAAGAATCTGTTACATCACAAGAAAACAATAATAATAATTTTAAAAAAAAACAAAAAAATGAAGTTCAGAGAAGAGTATTGCCAAGATAGCTTGGCATTATTACATCACAAGTAATAATAATAGAAAAAATAAATGAAAACTTTTGAAAATTTGAAAACATTCATTAGTAGGGGACCTGTTAGAATCAATCACAAACATGAAACCGAGGCTCTACAGATACAATGGATCATTAAACTCCTGATGCAACCAAGGGCAGAACGAACCGGGGAGAGAAAGGGAGCTAGGTGCATGATCTGTTCAGTGCCTGGAATGGATCTGAAAGGATTGTGTGTAAAGACTCAGGCGAAAATTCTGTCACAGTCCCTTGTTCGTTGTCTTGTTCTCCCTCTCTGGCTACAGTTTACCGGGCAGTTCTGTTTGACGATAAAAGTCGGTGAAACCCTCCGACGAAAAAGTAGCTGCTCGTTTGTTCTCCTCTTCTCCCTCTCTGTCTACGGTTTACCGTCGGCAGTTCTGTTTGACGATATGAAGTCAGTGAAACCCTCCGACGAAACAGTTTGTCACAGGCACTTGTTTGTTGTCCTCTTCTCCCTCTCTGCCTGCGGTTTACCGTAGGTTTGACGATATGAGTCCGACGAAACAGTCTGTCACAGCCCCTTGTTTGTCCTCTTCTCCGTCTCTGCCTACAGTTAACCGTAGGCAGTTCTGTTTGACGATATGAGTCGGTGAAACTCCGACGAAACAGTCTGTCACAGCCCCTTGTTTGTTGTCCTCTTCTCCCTCTCCGCCTACTGTTTACCGGGCAGTGCTGTTTGACGATATACATATGCTTGAGAGGATTGAGAAAAAATTCCTTGAGAATGAATGTGCCCACAGAATGCTGCTCTGTTAGGGAGAACAGGCTTTTTCAACAGGCTTTTTCTTGCCTAACAGAGCAGCAGAAAGTCCTGCTACCTTTAAGAACTGACCATCATTAATGACCAACCATCATGTCCATTGCAAGTCGAGGGGGGATGACAGCATGCGCTCTCCATTTGCAAGTTGAGGGAGGATGCGCTCTCTGGTAAGGAATGTGCATCACGCAACAAATTTGTGATCTACCGTCTTCACCCGAGTAGAACGCATGGTTGCCATAGCTGTATTTGACGCCAAATTTCAGTCTAGATACAGCCACAATGACCATGCATTCTGTTCGGGTCGGTATAGCTATATTCAGGGCAAATTTGATTCTAGATGCAGCCAAAACGACTGTACAATAAAATGACATGCGTCGCAATCTTGGTGCCTTGACACCCTTGTGCCTGCCTGTTTCTTACTGAATGGTGATACTGCGGTCTTTAATTTGCGACAGAAGGACAAACAAGATCATAATTTCAAATGTTCTTGCAATATCGACAGCAGCCTGGCATTTTTCTCTCTCCCTTCCTCTCCCTCTCTCTCTCTCTCTCTTCCCCTCCCTCCCACCTAGCCACGGACCATCTGAATCTCATCTCTCTCTCTCTCTCTCTCTCTCTCTCTCTCTCTCTCTCTCTCTCTCTCTCTCTCTCTCTCTCTCTCTCTCTCTCTCTGTGTCTCTGTGGCGACAGAACATATGAATCTCATAGGCGAAATGCACGAGTGTCATGGGGTGCAGAACAAGTAAGCCCACAATTGTGCTTCCTATTCTTGGTCTTTATCAGGTACTCTTTTACAGAGTGCTTTTTTTTTCTCTACATATATCTAGCATACCGAAGTGTTGTGCCTGAGAAATAAAGGATGTCTTTTTTCGATTGCGTGTACCAGGTTCTTGAAGTGTTGGGCCCAAGAAATAAAGGGCTTTCTGTTAGGAAATGCCAGTGGCAATGACAGCTGGCCATGTGAGCTGTTGTCATTTGATCATGAAAAGATAAGACTTGTCCTTTTTTTTTTGTCATTTTCTTTTTTTTGCCCCCTTTCTTTCTTCTAAGATGGCAATGAAATCTGTGTATCTGATATCGCTGATTGTCACGCTCTGTGGAGTCAATGACAGGCACATTGATATACAGATAACAAGCTGGCAAATTGCCAGTATACACTCTTAAGGTTGGGGAACAGCACAACAAACTGCAAGGTTCCCTGCGCCTGAGCACTGCCTAATTGGCACTACGCCCGCAAAGATCAAGAAAAAGAAAAAATAAGCAAAAGCAAAGTGCAAGGTTCTCTGCACCTGTGCAGTTGAAATTGCCACGACGCTGTCAGAGCGCAGAAGAGAAGAAAACCAACTGCGATGTCCCCCCTGCATGTGCACATGCATCTTCTCAAAATGCACTTCCACTCTAAAAGAAACTGTTCACCGACAGACACTTACCCAAACATCCAGCCATTAGACGTCTAATGCGCGCATGGACGAAGCACGTGACCGCGGGACAAACACTTGATCTTGGACCCAACGAAGGTACGTATTGACAAGTGACAGTGTGAATCCTCAGCTGGCCTAAGGGTTTGGACCCCTCATGCCGGTCTTAGACACAAAGCATGCATTCTCCCTCAATGAATGTGTTTTAACAATGGATACATGCTGCATGGCCTGGCGGGAGACGTCAGCATGAAAACTTTCTGAGTCTGCTCACACACGAGTTTTACTCTGCAGCCTGGTTAATGGCACCCAGTCCAACCAAGCGAGCCGTGCTATTCAATGGGAAAACATGCCACAACAGGCACAGCGGGCAACGCCACGGACCCAGAGTTTGCCTAAGGTTGTGGATTCCTCATGCAACAGTGGAAGTAAAAGCACACAGGCAGCCCTTCTCTGTGTCCTCTGTGTGTGTGTGTGTGTGGAGGGGGGGAGGGGGGGGGGTGGGGGGGGGGGGGAGAGAGAGAGAGSGAGCGCGCGGGCGAGAGAGAGAGAGAGAGAGAGAGAGAGAGAGAGAGAGAGAGAGAGAGAGAGAGAGAGAGAGAGAGTAAATGTAGCAACTTGATTGAAGTTGGCAAGGGGATCTGATTTTGCATCTTTTGGGTGTTTGAAGTTGGGGGAGGCGGGCGGCTTATGATGGATTGCTGTGGGCTTTTGGTTTTGCAGGAGAGAGAGCAGGGAGGCCAGATATCTCAGATTCGCTAACAACCCCACTTGTGCAAACTGCAACATACACTTTCAGAAACACGGCGGAGGTGATTGCTTATCAGGTCGGTAAGGCTGTGTTCTCATCGCATCGATGAGGACCTTGACTATTGCCCACAGCAATCCGTCATAAGCCGCCCGTGAATGTGGATGCAAATATATAAAATAGGTTTAATAGGATTCACAATAGTCATGTAATTAGTATTCTCAGGGCACTATTTTGTATTTTGTTGTTTTCCTGGAAATTTGATCTGCATCAAAGTCATCTGCTTCCTACAATTAATTGACAGAAAATTTGAGAAAATCATCTTTTTACACTTATGGATGTGGAATCATTGTGGATGTACAACAAATTCACAGTGGTCGGATTGTGGGTTTGCCTAAGGCAATATTCTTGTCGGTCTTCCGGAAGCTTGGATCCAGATGGAAGTTACTTTTTTTTTTTTTTTTTTTTTCCCCCCTTACAGTTCGACTCTGATCCAGATGGAACTGGATGGATGAAATAAAATAAAATAATTCTGAATTACCTGGGGCTGGTCAGTTCGGTCATGATATCTTAACACCGTCCCGCTTTTGAACAACCACTACACGACCCAGTGTCGGGCCTACCACGCGACACTGGTTGGTGCTGTAAAAGTGTATTTTTGAAAGTTTCCTGTTGTTCGGGCCTACCACACGGCACTGATTGGTTCTGGCAGCCAAAACAAGAAAAAGGGCACCTGCACTGTGCGCAACACTTTCGGAGGCTCATAAAAAAACAGCCTTGGATGTAGCGGTGGTTTGAACCACGAGTACCTCCGCCAGCGGTAAAATAGGGAGGCCTTGGGTGGGCCTCCGATTTCTTATGGCGCTGAAAATGAAACGACGGCCGCCGATGAGATTTATCAACGGCGGCCATCGTTGGGCCCTTTATGAGTCTGGGAAAAACTGCCAGTTTTGAAGTTTTCCTTATTTTCCCAATGCTGGCGGTGGTACTACCCCCGAACACAACGCACCATCATTTTGACTGCATCGGGACGGAAAGATAGTCTGTACACATTCGTTATCAGGGTGCGTTATGTTCGGGGGAAGATAGTGTGCTTTAATTGGGCAAAAAACAAAAGCAAAAGTTCTGAGCCCTTGTTCCTCCACACTGGGCAGGAGAGGGATGGAGGAAAAAAACAGTATTGATGTCGATGTATATGGGGAGATGACTTATGAGTCATGACGGTGGTTGATTGTGTTTGGAGGGTGAGTTTCCATCTAGTGTAATACCATTTTATGTTTGACTGTAGGCATTGTGATGGTAGTTAGCCTAGCGTCTTCACGCGAATAAAACGTACGGTCGCCGAATTTGGGCCACATTTTAGTCTAGATATACGGCTATAATTAACGTACGTTTTATTCGGGTGAAGAAGGTAGCGTCTTCCTGTGAATAGAACGTACGATCATAATAGCTAGCTATATTTGGGGAAACTTTCAGTCTATTAGATACAACGTACGTTCTATTCGGGGAAAGACGGTAGCTTGGCTACCGCTTCTGGTTGTCTTTTTTTTTTTTTTTTTTTTTTTTTCCTTTCCCTGTTGTTGCAATTTGCAAACATGCACCTGAGGTTTCTGAGTTGTTTCATGTGCGCAGGAAGGACAACACACAAGCTATGAATACGGCCGTTATGGAAATCCGACCACACGAGTTCTGGAGAAAAAGATTAGGTGAGGGTACTGAAAAGCTGAACCAACCCCGCATTTTTCCGTCTGGATCGTGGCGACTTCTACTGGCCTTCTGTCATCAGGGGTTCTGATGATGTGACTCAGTGATGGTCTATTAGGTGGACACTCACGGAACTACATCAGGAGTGTATATTACGATGTGGAGGATAAAATATCTCTAACTATACTGGCACATGCAGTTTGCTTCTATCCTTACCCTCCGCTCCTCCCTCTCCCTCTTCCTCCTTTTCGTTTCCTCTCGTCTTTGCCTCATTTTCTAGTGAGACGTCTATTGCTTCTTCACCCCCCCTCTTCCTCTCATTTCTCCTCGCCCTTCTCTTGTCCATATTCCTCTCCCTCCTCTCACTGCTCTCCCTATTTCTTCCTCCTTTGCTCCCCGCTTCCTCCCCTGACCTCCTTGTCCTTCTCCTGTCCATCTTCTTCTCCCTCCTCCCTCCTCTCCCTCCTCTCCCTCCTCTCCCTCCTCTCCCTTTTTCCCCATGTTCCTCTTCTTACTCTCTTTTTTCTCTTGTCTACTTCTCCTGTTTGCCTCTCTCCCCCTCTTCCTCCTTCTCCCTCCCTTCTTCTTTCTCTTCGTATGATTATCCCAAAGATGGTGATAAGACTCTACTTTCCCTCTGCTGCCAGAGGTAAGAAACCACATGGTTATGCCATAGATGGTGATAAGATAACTTTCCCTTTGCTGTGAGAGTCTAAATTCTTTTTTTCAAGGAACCTCAGGATTAACCCAAGGATGGCGGTAAGGCTCTACTTTTGCTTTTGTTCTCGTCCTCATCTTCACCTTACTCTTCATTACATGAGCTTAGGGTTGTGCTGCACAGACTTATGGCGGCTACTTTCCCTATCTTGAACTCAGTGGCCCTTCTCGGGTGTAATAATTCGCAAGGCTCCACGGCCTGCAAATTTTGGGACTCTCAAGCCACCACTCCCTCCGATCCTGTTTTTGCCGAGCCTGCATTTCATTGCGCACCGAGTTTTGCCGAGCCTGGGTCCCTTTCTTATTTCTAGACTTGGTGCTCATGGCCGTTACGTCCCAAATAGAACAAGAAAAAGACAAGAAGAAAAAGAAGGAAAAAAAAAGAAACTTCCCCACACGCCGTGATAGCCATCAGATACATTTCTATGAGGTGCTGGTGAGACTGTGCCTTCAGTGAGGGCATCTGTCCCTATGAAAAACGAATGAAGGACGGGGGAACCCCCCCCCCCCCCCCCCCCCTTCCCTTATGCTGCTATCGCGGTCCAATACAGGATGCTATAGTTCAGGTGTGAGTATATGACGTGAGTGGGGCAGTTGGCTGCCCCCAGAGGAATCCGCCCTGCCTCACAGGCCGGGCACCAACGAGGAATGAAAGGTATGAAAACAAAAACCAAAATGTAAGGAATCACGTTCCCAGCATGCTGGCCAGATACATTCCTCAGAGCACTGGTGTGACTTCCACCTCGAGAAGGCCTTCCCCGAAGTCGCTGGTTCCAAAAGTTCGTAGTTCTCTCTTTTTTTTTTTTTCTCACTGCGGGACCCCATGGGGGTCCCAATCTTTTTTTTTTTTTTTTTTTTTTTTTCCCCTACCGACCCTACGCCCGATCCCCAAACTTTTCGGATGAGGTCATTTTCCCAAATGGGACTACAGCTTGGAAAGGTAGTGGTGGTTTAAGAAAATAACAGCTGCACCACCAGCGCTTAGTTTAAAGAGGCCCGAACATGGCGCTGATCGTGTTGGGCCATGTCTCACTTGTCAAGAAACAGCACACCGCCGTCTGAAAAAAAAAAGAATATCAGATGATTAAAATGATAAAATCGCATTTTGCTCAAATTTGCTGTGGAGCCCCTAATTCCTTCAGGCAAATTTCCAAGTTGCTCTCTGTGCAGCACACACCTTATCATTCCGGTTTGCAAGGAAGGGCAGGCAGGCAATTTCAAGCTCTGTTTCTGCCACAATACTGCAGAGGAGAAGTCAGGGACTAAGTTCGACTAACACATGACGTTGTGAGATTTGAGCCCTTGGATCGTCATCGATCAATTGGGATTGAAAAGCTTGTACCAGTCGGTAGACCGAAAGGTGCTGATTGCTTCCCGTTTGAAGGTGAGAAAGGAGTCAGTCAAAGGACCCATAAGGTGATGCCATCTTTCTTGTCACACAGAGAACGAAGGGCAAGAAAGAGAGAGAGAGAGAGAGAGAGAGAGAGAGAGAGAGAGAGAGAGAGAGAGAGAGAGAGAGAGAGAGAGAGAGAGAGAGAGAGACGCACTTGAGCCGTTCGGTGTGGCAATCAATTTTATAAAGTTGTCATTGTGCTTGTCTTGCTTTGCGTGGTTGCAGTGCCCTCGAAGGAGCGGAGGACACGTTGGTCTTTGCCTCTGGCATGTGTGCAGCAACCACGATGCTGTTCGCCTTGGTCCCCAAGAATGGGCATATTGTCACCACGACAGATTGCTATCGGCGGACAAGGCAGTTCATTCAGACATTCCTACATAAACTTGGAATTACGGTATGTGCATCGAAGCCTGTTTATTTATTCCACAGTCTTCCCCCGAACATAGCGGATCCTCATCATGACGGTATGCAACCAGAAAGATGTCTTGCGTTCGTTCAAAATTTGGGTGCGGTGTGTTTGGGGGGGGGGAGACAGTATTGCACTCTCCTGGTGACCATGATCCGAGGTGAACTTGGGGATTATTCTATATGCATCGAAGCCTGTTTGTGCCACTGCCCTGTGCGGCCGACCATGATATACATCGGAGTGGAAGAGCATTATGTGAAACGCTTGCTTGGCATGGAGGTAATTGCAGTCAGGGATGCACAAACGTATAGATGGATGAAACCATGCAACAAGGGTAAACAAACAAGTACAACCCACCACGGCACCAAACAAACAAACAAACAAACAAACAAACAAACAAACAAACAAACAAACAAACAAACAAACAAAACAAATAAGCAAAGCAAAAAAAAAAAAATGCCATGGCGCTTCTGGTACCATGTGGGCTGTACAAGTAGAAACCGGCACGGCGCTATCTGGTACCATGTGGGCTTCTTCCTCTTCTTCTTCTTGTTCTTCTTCTCTCTTCTTCTTCTTCTTCTTCTTCTTCTTCTTCCTCTTCTTCTTCTTCCTCTTCTTCTTCTTGCATTTCAAAATCTTTGCATTTCTTCTTCTTCTCATTGCATTTCAAAATTTTTGGAGCCCAATGCCAGGGCTACTGTCCTCACCCAAATAGAACGGCCGGTCATTATATAGCTGTATCTAGACTGACAATTGCACCTAATACAGCTATAATGACTGGGCTTTCTATTTGAAACCGGCAGTGGCGTGTTTTCTCATCGCGTGTTTCTTCTTGTAGTTTTGTCCATTTCCCTTTTCTTTTCCGTTTTGGCTGACCTGCTCTCTCTGATATAGTTACATTGAGGTGTCCTTTGGGACCTTTGTTGAAATTGGAATGATACAGAGAAGGTTTTTTTTTTTTTTTTTTTTTTTTTTTTTTTTTTTTTTTAAGATACAGAGAAAGTTAAACATGTGGCTCTTGCACAATGATAACATGCATAAATCGAGAACTGGAAGATGCAATCTGTATTAAATTACTATTAATCACTGAGGCAATTGTGACATGTTGTTTGCTCCTGTGTGAACATGCAGACCACAGTCATAGATCCAGCTGATATGTCTGCCCTGGAGAGGGCCCTTCATGAAAATCAGGTTGGTTCTCATCTCCAATAAGGTGACCCCGTCCATCATGGTGTCTTGTGAATTCCACACCCAACCCTTTGCTTCCATCTCTTCCTCAAGAAATGGCCAGTGCTTGCACTAGGAATGACATGTCACGCTTTGTTAAGCATGGTTGATGGCGATTGTGCTGTTTTTGCCTTCTTTGGTCTTGTGCTGTTCACGCCCCCCCCCCCCCCCCCCCCCCCCTCTTTTTTTTTTCCTTTTTCTTTTTTGCCCAGCTCAATGGGTGTACTATTCTTTCGCCTTCTCCTTTCTTTCTTTCTTTTTGTTCCGTTTTTTTCCTGAAAAGGGACACAGCCTCGAGATATCGTTTTTGAAGTTTAAAGTTTAAATTGACCAGCCCCAGGTAAAATTCAGAATGAGTTAAACTTCCTTCAGTAATAATTTGACTCATCTGATTCCATCCGGATTCGATCTCAGGTCTGTATTTCAAGTTCAACAGCTCATGTGTATAGTACCCACTGTACCAACTGAGCTCGGGCAGTCGATTCTCATTGGTATTCTTGTGTTTCTTCTCTTGCTGCTTTTTCCATAGTTGATGGATGCTGCTCCAGTAGTACATAGGCAAGACCCGGTAGCGCTATTCAACGAGGTCCTAGAACAGTGAGCTTTCCGAAGGTAAGCAGGGGCTCCCGGGCTCCCGGGCTCATGTGTCCTATCAAGATGTGAATAGATAAAAAGGATTGATGGGGCCCCTTAAGCCGCCCAGAAGGTAACGGAGGTGTGCACTGTGCAAGGCTCTCATCATAATGCTGTTAAGCGGCTTAAGCCACCGCTCCAGCGGCCCCCTGTACCGTTCATTTCTCTTGTCTACAAGTACCGGGCCAAAGTCCATGGTGCCTAGGCCCCGTAGAGGTTCAGTGGGGAAGGGTACCACAGTTATCTTTCCTCCCTGTGGCGCTGTAGATTTTAGGCTCAGGGAAAGTTTCTCAAAATAGGTCTGGATGGAGTGGTGTGCAGAGAAGAAGGGGGGCAAAGGTGAAATTGTGATGTTTCCAAGAAAGAGGAAGTGTAAGAAATCATACCATTTTTTAAGGCAGTTTGAGACTGGCGCAGAGGTGATGGGAGAAGTGGAACAGACTCCAACAAAATGAGAGAATGTTTGTCTGTGGTTTTGGCAGTCAAAGAGTAAGAAGAACAGATGGGAAGAGAAGGAGAAGGGAAAGCATCAGCAGCGCAGAGGGGAATTATGAGTAAGAGGACCGGGGAGTGAGGTGAAAAGGAGGCGGTGCAAAGGAGGTAGAGAGGATCTTGCAGGTGATGGAAAGTTGGAGAAGGGGCTTCAACAACAAAAAAAAAAGAACGTTGCGCTGCGGCTATGGCAGTCGAAGATGGAGAAGAACCAATGTGAAGGGAAGGAGGTGGGACGAATCAGCAGCACAGCGGTGAAGTATCAGTGAGCGCACGGAGGAGTGAGGTGCAACGAAGGGAGAGAGGAATAATGGGAACAAGAGAAGAGGAAGAGCAGGCGGAGGAAGACGAGGAGAGTGCAAAGGGGGTGGAGGGAAGAGTTAACGGAGTCCAGAGAAAGAAAGGGAATGAGGGAGGAGGATATTTGGCATTTGCTATTCACTATTCTATTTTTATTGAATTAGTTAATGCTCTTTCGCAAAGAACATTCCCTTGGGAGGAACGACAAGCAGGAAAATGAGGAGGAGAGGAGTGAAGCCTGGATGAGGAAGAAAATGCGGTGAGGGGTAAAATGGGGAGCATACCATGAACTGTTGAAATACACACCCAAGTTCGAATCCAGATGCCACCAGAACAAAATCATTCTGAATTACCTGGGGCTGGTCAGGTCAACGATTATCTCAAGGTCGTCGCCCCTTTTTTCCTCCCTTAGAAAAAACCGGGGGGAAGCATAGACGAAAAGAAGGAAGGGAAGTGATCACGGAAGACTTAGTCGACACAGAAGGAAGGGTGAGATAAGGAGAGGGGGGAGTTTACATGTTACTCGAATATATTTCAATATACTCTTCTGTTTGCCAAGGTACCTCCCATTGGGAGGAAAGACAACCAGGGAAATGAGAAGGAAGAACAGTTGAGGAAGAAGTATGGTGAGGTGTAACAGTGGTGAACAAGGATGAAAAGAAGGACAAGGAAGTGTCACAGAAAAGGGAAGAGACCTAGAGACCGTAAAAGAAGATGGCGTTTCGCTATGTCAGTTACGCAAGTGCATTTCATCATACTCTTGTCAAGCAAGGGTTGTTAAACCAGAACCGTCTTCACCCGAATAGAACGACCGGTCATTATATCTGCATCTGGACTGAAAGTTGGGCCAAATGCAGCTATAATGACCGGGCGTTCTATTCGGGCGAAGGCGGTAGTACATGGCCCCAGCCTTGCTGAAAAGAAACTTGTCGCCTAAGAGTTCCTTGCGAAAAAGACGGTGCAGGCGGGCCGTCGATTAAAAAATCGGTGGCCTGCGTCGCCTACTGGATTCTGACGGGCGCCCGCGCCCGATAGCTGGATGTACTTGCGCTTTAAGTAGCAATTGAACTCTTTTCCTGGCCCAGGCTGGGAGCAGCATTGTGGGTAGGCAGGCTATATCTTGAATTTTGATAGTGATGGACCTTCTTCTGAAAGTTGTACCCTCTGCGGTCATGACCGGGGGCCTTAGCGTTCAGCATTCACATGTATGTTGTTGATGGCGTTATTCTTTGCGAGTGGCAAGTGTGGGCTATGGGGATAAGCATTCTTGAGGGTTTCACCCGACTTTCATGATTTCAAATGCCATGTGGACTCGATACCTTGGCTTCCCATCTACCACGAGGTTTTCACAAGGTTTTTTTTTTTTCTTCTTCTTTTTTTTTTTTTTTGGTCACAGGTGTCTTCTCCTCATCGGGGGACAGCTGTATACATACTTTCTCAATTTGTTTAGCCCTTCAAACCGTCGACTCGACTCCCAAGAGCAGCAAACAGACCCGCCGCACTGAGTATTAGCACGTTTTGAACTTTTCACAAGTTTTGTTTTCTATGCTTGTCAGAAAAACTCTCAAAAAGATGAAGTGCAGACCATGTGCAAAGTAGGAGGAATTTGTGTGGTGTTGCCAGAAGGGCTTTTCCCCCACCCCTCTTCGAAAGGGTGGTGAATAATCGGCACCCCTGTTCGTGTCCTAAACTTTGCTCAATAGGATCAAACTCTCAAACCCTCAACTCGAACTATCGGCACCCAGGGGCATGCTCACGGTCGTCACAAGGAGGCGAAGGGGACACAGAGGGGCACATTCCTAGTTAGGACGACTCAGAGGCCAATGAGATTTCCAGTCCGACTGCAGGGGGAGTAGATGTAGTCACCTCCTCGAAACCCGGTGGCCAAGGACATTCTGCCATCTGTGGCCAAGGACATTCTGCCATCTGTGATGGGTATTGGGGCCCTACTTTCACCTTGATGGGTATGGGGTGCCAAGTACTGTCTACCTTGTTCCGCAACTTGCAGAGACGTTCACCAAACTGTGTGAACATCACATCAGAGGAGTCTATCCTTTTGCTGAAAGTGTTTTGTGCATGTTGTTTCATTCTTTCACTTGTCCGTCTTTTCTTCCTGCATGTGGGCAATTCTTGGCTCCATCATCTTTCATCGTGAGAATAGAACTCTCCACCTTAGGTTTGTTGATACTGCCATCTGACTGAAAAAAGTCAGAAAAACTGGTGGTGCAACCAGGACTGACTGGGAGGACTTCCCTTTGGGTTCCATCGTGGGGACTGATTGACATGTTTTTTGCGACTCAACAGTGTCTCTTTGTTCCTGTTCGTCGGATCAATCTGATATGTGCAGGTGTCTCTTTTCTTCTCGGAGTCTCCCACAAACCCCTATTTAAGATGCATCGATGTTCAACGTGTGGCTGAGCTGTGCCACAATAAGGGTGCGCTTGTCTGCATTGATGGGACATTTGCCACGCCAGTTAATCAACGATCGATCCCGTTAGGTGCCGACATTGTCATACATTCGGGCACAAAATACCTGGCTGGACATAACGATGTAAGTTGGTCTTCTTCTGATACTCAAGCACGCCTTCCTTCTGCTAACCGTTCAATTATATCTGTCCCTTCTGTTCCTGACAGGGGTTTGCTTGGGAATGCGAACAGCTTAATTCAGTAGGTGCGAAAAAAAAAAGCACGAAAGAAATATTGAGTAGGATGGTAGTGCCACAACGGTTAGGCCCTCCCCTTCTCTCATCTTTTCTCCCTCACTGTCCTTGTACAAACATGCTCGCCGCGGACGAGTAACCGGACTGATGCCCCTTAGAATAGAAGGGGCCTGTGTGTTAAAAAAAAAGAAAAGAAAAGAAAGAAAAGAAAAGAAGAAAAAAGAATACTTGAAACCCACTGGCCAGGTAACAGCTCGGCAAATTCAGAATTGAGCAGTGCAGCCACAGGAAGGTAATCCAGAATTGTATAGTTTCTCTCTTTTTTCCGAAAAAAGGGTGGTGGCGTTGGGATATCATCATTGTCCTGAACGGCCGCAGGTAGGTAATCCAGAATTGCATAATTTCATTCATCTGACTCATCTGGATTGGAACTCAGGTCGGTATTTCAACAGTTCATGGGTGCCCGAAGTGAGCACTGCACCTACACCTTCTTCTTCTTCTTCTTCTTCTTCTTCTTCTTCTTCTTTTCCCCCCCCCCCCTACTTTTAACACAGTATTTCATGAGGGAGCACTGCTCCTACTGCTGACATTCTGTGCAATGACGATGCAGTGGATTATCTTTGCTTGGGGAAAGCCAAGGCGGTTGCACCATTCCTTTGCTGGAGACCATAGCATGTGCGCTCTCAGAACCCTGAGCCAGACGATATGCTTCCGTCTTCACCTGAATGGAATGCCCAGTCATTATGGCTGTATTTGGTGCAACTTTCAGTCCAGATATGGCGATAATGACCGGGTGTTCTATCCGGTGAAGATGAGAGCAATGCTGTTAGGTCATGCTGTTAGGTCTCGAGGACAAGCAATGGCATTGCAGTCTTGGATCAAGCTGGAGGCATTCATTCATTGCAGCACTTGTGAGGTGCTACAGATCTTGCGTCAAGTGACGTCAATGGGGCTAGGCCCAGCACAACTGGACTGTGAAAAGTCTTTGACAGGCTCCTTGACCAGTCCTGTTGTTTCCCACTCTGTACATGTTGGTTTGGTCTTAAACCGCCATTACACAGCCCCAGCCTTGCAGAAATTTGTTCGTCGCCTACTCCGAAAATTTTGCGGCTCGGGTCTACTGAACCACAATGAAAGTAGACCCGCAACGACTGGGAACGCCATCCAGAAAAGGAAAAAAGTGTGCCGCTGGCGCACAGTGCAACGCCTCGAGGCCTGGGTGTACTGGTGGTTAAAAGCACCACCACCTCCGGACCTGACCTGCTGATGAGGATGGGGATGTTTATGGTGATGTGGTTGAGGAAGGGGTTAGTTTCAAGGCTGGTTGAACTTGGTCAAGATTGTCATACTAAATATGGGATAGGAGATCATGTGATCCAACTATTTTATTTTTTGTTTGGCGAAAGTTTCCGACCAGTGTTTTTTTTCTTATTTGTTTTCGATGACCCCACGGGTACCTTTTGGTTTCCCATTCACGCTTTCCCGGTGGGCCTATTTGCTGAACCTTTGTTTGTCAAGTTTCTGCCTGGGACAGCTACTGTATTGGTCACGATGTGCTGCTGACTCTCATGCCAGAATGCAGGACTGGGTGCTTCGCTTCTGGGGGGCATACGCATGTGCGCACTTTCCTAAATGTATCTGATTGGAAATACGGCCAGAACTCGATGCATCTGACTGTAATCACGTCCAGAGCTCAGTTGAAAGTGTCCTAATGTGCATATGCCCCGAGGGCACCTTCAGTATTTGTTTGGCTCATCAGACAGGATTAGGATTTAGAAGCAAAGGATCGGGAAATGGCCAAAAAAACAACAATAATAATAATCTACCTAATACTTAAAGTGAAAAGCAGTCCTCGGAAGACGCTCCCAGCAGGCCCATGGAAAAGAAGTCCCGTGGGATTGTTGGGCGTCTTTTTTACATTTTGGCCTGCAACTTGGGTGGGCGGGCCCGCGGGTTCGTACATTTTTTTTGGGGGGGTGCTTGGTACAGTTGGTGTTGGTGCGGTTTTATGAACGGGGTCTTTTTTCGCTGCGGGTTTGTTTTGCGCCGCGCCGTCGATTGCAGAAAGTGTTGTATGGCAGGTATCGGGCAGATTCAACCAGGCAGTGTATATTAGATCGCTTTGGCTTTGTGAGATCTATCATCAAAAGGTCCGTAAAAAAAAAGGAAGAGAATTCATACTGGCTTCCGTTTGTGTTCCTTGTAAAGAAATTAATAATAATTTAAAAAAATGAATTTTGAAGCCAATTGTGTATGTTTGCTTGCAAACTCCCAAACAGGAAGTTGGATTGCCTTGACATCTGAGGGCATACTCAGAGTAGGAGGATTTTGCTTTATTATGTATCTGACCATGTTTACAGATTGACCTATATGTATCTGACCGCAATTACACCCAGAGCGCAGTCGAAAAAGGTCCTTGTGCGAGTATGATCTGAGATTCCCAGAGCAAATGTATGTGTTCAGTGAAGTTGGATTGGCACCTTGGAATGAATTTGTGTGAAGTTTGTGGCTGGATTCTTTCATAGGTTCGGCCATCTGTGGTTTCAGAACGCATGTATGTGTTCAGTGAAGTAGGAGCTCTCTCTCTCTCTCTCTCTCTCTCTCTCTCTCTCTCTCTCTCTCTCT
>BFEA01000056.1:800067-814655 GCA_003427395.1 Chara braunii
TGTGTGTGTGTGTGTGTGTGTGTGTGTGTGTGTGTGTGTGTGTGTGTGTGTGTGTGTGTGTGTGTGTGACGCACACATGTCGAGAGAGAGACAAAGACTTAGTGAGCCCGCGGGCAGACACACGGCCGTGCGCATCAGCACTTTCTCTTTTTTTTCTTCCAATCAATCAATCAAGCAATCCAATCAATCAATCAAGCAATCCAATCAATCTATCAATCGTTTTATGTCCTCCTTTTTCACAAAACAAAATTCCGAGTTTTATTTTTAGAAACTGGGGCGGTCCCTGCCACCCGGGCACCCCTTCGCACGGGTGGCGGCCATACGGCCGTACGGCCGTCCAATTGTATGTTCAGACGGCCCGTACGCAGAACTCTTGTAGCGCGTACAGGGGACTACACTGCCACTCCCCAAAGAAGGGCCCCACTGGAACACTGCCTGCTGGAGTACCCAATGGTGGCCCATCTCTGGCAGTGGTGGGATGCAGTGTGGCACTAAACACCTACCCTGGGATTCCTTCACAATCCTACTGGGAAGCCTACAACAGATTCGTGGAACAACAATGATTGGTCACCGTTCATGGCCAACCTTTTCAAGTATACACACCTGGAAGTTCTGATGGCCACCTGGAGAATGTGCTGTGACTTTGAAAGGAAATAGCACATCTTTGGATTTATGCAAGCGCGGGCCTCCATCACAGACACGATTACGGCCAAAACCCATGATACCTGCTTGGAGATGGGGGTTATGGTACAGAAAAAGCCTGAGGCCATGAAGAGAAACGGCAGCTGTCACCCATGATGCCTGGTTGGAGATGCGGGTGATGTTAAAGAAAGAGCCGGAGGCCATGAAGAGAAACGGCATTCGTCAGGGCTTCCTCAAACTGTGGACGGATCGAAAAAACAGACTGTGCAGACAGAAAGAGCCGGAGGCGACACCCATGATGCCTGGTTGGAGATGTGGGCTATGTTAAAGAAAGAGCTGGAGGCCACGAAGAGAAACAACTTTCGTCTGGGGCTTCCTCGCACTGTGGATGGATGGAAAAAACAGACTGCGGACAGAAAGAGCCGGAGGCCGTCCGTCACCCATGATGCCTGGTTGGAGATGCGGGCTATGTTACAGAACGAGCCGCAGGCCACAAAGAGAAACGACATCCGTCAGGGCTTCCTCGCACAGGCTGTGGACGGATGGAAAAAACAGACAGTGCAGCCTGGGCCAGGCAAACAACCTGTCATTGCAACCCTGGCTCTCAACAGAGAGAGAGTGGGAAAGACGGCCGAAGGACCACTTCAGAATGGGACAAAGCCCAGAAATTTCATACTGGTGCCCCTGAGCCACACACCCAAGTCCCTACCCCTCCACCACCACCCCTCCCCACCCTCCCACTCCCAATACACACAACGCATAGCCCTCACCACCATCACTTCCCCCTCTTCCCCAGACCCGACCTCCACCCGTCTAGACTACCAGGACCTTTCTACCCCTGTCCACCCCATGCCAACCCCAACTCTGAAAGTGTCATCCCTGCGACTAGAGAGGTCTGAAAAAAGAAAAAAGAACAAAAGAAAAAAGAGCTGCATTGGGACACCCACTGGCAGCACAGGAAGTCTTTCAGGCCGAGGTCCACTGTTTGTTTCTCTATCATTTTCTTAATCTATAGCGTAAAAAGTACCAAAAACGACTTTTCAACATATTAAGCCTAATTCTTCATTCATTTTTAATTTAAATCTAGGCTACCTGAGTGGCCCGGGGTCACTTGCCCGGCCGGGCCAAAAAAAAAAATAAAAAAAATAAAATAAAAAAAATGATGATTTAAAAATCTAAATTTGGTGAAGAATTTCAATGTAACCCTGAGGCAAAAGTTGTTTAGTTTATTTTTCTGCATAACATCATTTTTTTTCAGTTTTTTTTTTTTTTTTTTTTCGCGCTGGGACCTTCCCTTGTCCTTGCACGGGCTGTTTTTCCCTGCTTTCGTTTTTGACTTCCGGGTTTCGAATCGGCGACCATGTGGGAACTCGGACTTTTTTTGGGCCCTTGAACCGCCAGGAGGGCAAAAGTGTGGTGTGGTTTGGCGTGGTACTGACGGACTGGCATTCAGGCACGAGGATTTCCCGTTGACAATAAGATATAATGAATCATATCATAGACCGATGGTCTCCTCTTTCGCCGAGTGGCGAAGATGCGACGGGGTTGGTGGACCGTAGGGACATAGGACCGAGTTTTGGTCGTCAACAAGACGACGGGTTATCGCATCATTCATCGCTCTCATCTTCAAGCTTCAAGTTGTGACCACTGTTCGCAGCCACGTGTTAACGTTAGTCTGTTCTTTATGATGATGCTTGGATGATACAACAAAGCGTCCTTGTCATTTACAAGTGTGCTGTACTGCTGGTTTCGATATGCAGTCTGTGATTTCCTTGCACGGGCTGGCCACCCGGGACCCAGGCGGCCCGGCTGGTAGCCTAGATTAAAATTATTTTCTTTTCTTTTATGACCGCTATAAGTTTTTCTATGTATATGAAAAACTCGGGAAAGCTGAACTTAAATTCTTTGCATTTATGGGCCCTAATAAAACTACTGTTTCTTGTTGGGAAAAAAAAAAAAAAAAAAAAAAAGTCACCGAGTACCCCTGATCGGTATTAGCGGGGTCTATGACCAACAGGGGTGTGAGTGTGAGCGCGAGTGGGTTGTGTGTGGTGTGTGGGAGAGTGTTGGCCATAGCCTCTGCTGCTACTCGATGAAGGGTGGGGGACGATGAGAAAGGGAGGCACAGCTACTGGCAGGTCTCGGTCTTTGTGTTAGCCAGACCCCCACTGGCGGCCCCAACCCTATTCCCTAACCATTAGGGGCAAGGGGCAACATGAAATCTCCCCTTCACAGAGAGAGGAAAACTATGCTTGCAGGGGTCCCCTCTAGATAGTCTTAGGAGTAGGTAGTGGAATGGTGGGGGGAAACAGAAGTTGAGAGAAGAGTGTAGAAAGAACAGAGAAAAAAAAAAAAAAAAAATAGTCTTGATCAATTCCTTTATATTTGTTTTGTGAATTAATATTATTTGTTTTTTCCTTAAACCGCAAGTACACGGCCCGAGCCTTGCAGAAAGTTTTTGTCGCCACAAGCAAAACTTGAGGGGCTGCGCGGCGTGGGGCGCTGTTGAAAAGGAAAAAAATGGCAGCCTCCAAAGTGGTCTGGGTTTCATGCTGACACCAGCGGGCTGATCTGAAACCTGGACGTGTTTGTCGAGATGTGCCAAAAAATTGTGACTGGTCTGCTTTTCTGCATCTCTGTGTGGAACACGTCCAGATTCTGCCACTTATTCCAATACTCTTTGCCTGTTGGATCTGGCCCTTAGCCCCATCCAATCAGAGGGTGCTTCCTACGAGACACTCCTCCCCATCCAATCAATACTATGGTACCCCAGTGGCACTTACCCTATCCTTGCACCCCAAACAAGGAGAAGTAAGCTGGGACAATCAACTGAACCAAGGCCGTCGATGTTGGGGCAACCCCTTTTCACAGAATATGCGCCCCTCCGTTGAAAAATTCAAGAAGAGACAAAATTCTGATCCATATCGTGTCTTCTTTTCTTCTTTTTTTGTTTGTGCAGAAAGCGGTCCAGCCTCCAGGCTTTCTGTCAGAGCTTCCAGATGGCCCTCACGTCAGATGCCGCCTCGAAAATCGGGAGGCAGTCGACATCCGGCAGGAGGGAGGGAGCAGAGCAGAGTGAACAGATATCACCGCAAGGTCGTCAGCCGGGGGGCGGGGGAGGGAGGAAGCAGAGTTCTCAGATATCCACCATGTATATTTTCTCCCAGAGGCAGAAGCACCGGCTGCTAGAGCTACGTCTTCCCCCGAACACAACGCACCCTCATTTTGGCTGTATCTGGCCGGAAATATGTCTTCTATACATTCATTTTAAGGGTGCGTTATGTTCGGGGGAAGACGGTAGCTTTGTAGTTCTCTCATGGATACAGCCAAAGATCGATGCAGCTGGCGGAGGAGAAGAATGGAACTGTTATTCCCAAGGAGGGAGGGGGGGAGAGGGTCATTACAAACGACGCTCATGCTCAGCATAAACAGTTTGATATGATGACAAATCGACGCTTAGTGTCTGCATGGAGCACCGAAAACACAAGTACAGAGTTGTGGTCATGGATAGAGGGGGGGGAGAGGGGGCAGCTATGAAGCTGCGGTGACTGGAAAGGCAGGCTGCATGCTGCATCCAGACCAGGCCGACCAGCCAAAGAAAAGGGAGAAAGACCAAAGAAGAAGAAAAAGAAACAAGAAAGAAGATGAAGAAAGAAGGAAGAATAAGCGTAAAAATATTAAGAAGAAGAATGAGAAGCAGTGGCCAAAGCTGTGTATCATACACACATTACAAGTTCCTTCTTACCAAACGAGAAGACGACAAAGAGTACAGCTGATTAGCTCAGTGGGTGAAGCACCGGTTGGAAATGCGCATTGTGGTCTGAGGTTGTGGGTTCGAAACTCTGCAGCCGCGCGCATGGACACCGGCGGCTCTTGACCGTCGCACTACTATACACACCTTCCCCTCGGGATTGGTGTCCCGTAAGGATTACAGACATTGCCGCCCGCACCACCCGAGGGGTTCAGTCCACGATTGTTGTGTGTTGGGTCAGGTTCAGGGTTCAAATTTGGGTTTAGGGTTTAGGGTTCAAATTTGGGTTTAGGGTTTAGGGTTCGAATTTGCGTTTAGGGTTTAGGGTTCAAATTTGGGTCAGGTCCAGGGTTCAAATTTGGGTCAGGTCCAGGGTTCAAATTTGGGTTTAGGGTTTAGGGTTCAAATTTGGGTCAGGTACAGGGTTCAAATTTGGGTCAGGTCCAGGGTGCAAATCCAAGTAGTCTGATCAAGCACATAATGGATACAAGTTAGTTCTAGAGGGGGTAGGAAATGGGGTGTGAGGAGCCTGGATTGGAAGGCCGCCATGTGGAAGGGAGTTGGTTCCAGGGCATTCAAGGATATGACCAGAGAAGATTGGGGTTGTCCTGCTCTGACGATGGTTAACCACTAGCTAAGGGGTGGGTGGTAATATTCACTGGGGGTGGGTGGCAGAAGGACTGTCAAGGGGGATGTCTTGGGACCGTACCGGTACAACAAGTGGGGTTGCAACCTGAACAACCCAATGTGACTAGAGAGAGGTCTAGGGGAACGTTTATAGGTAGAGGGCGGATAGGGGGCTTTACATCCGCTGACAATAGGCTAGAAGGTCTAGGGGAGCGTTTATAGGTAGAGGGCGGATAGGGGGCTGTACATCTATCTGCTGACAATAGGCTAGAACCTCTAGGTCAAAACTAGACAGCAGTACACATAACGAATCATACGACGACTTAGGGGCTGGATAGGGGTGGGGTCTACCTACGGGACTTGTAGACGAATGTCTTTTTTTTTTTTTTTTTTTTTTTGTGCACCAATCAGGCCTCTTCCTGGTCTCACACCCCAATCTGGCTCGGTTACAGGGCAGTGCTACCCACCCCAGCTCCGACCATCGTCGGCCAGATTGTAGCCATTAGTCAAGTTTGCAGATTGCCTTCCTCCCTCGGCAATTCCAGACCTCTATACAAAGCCTCAAGCTCCTACACAATCAGGTTACAGGACACTGCCCCAGCGCCGGCTAGCGTCGTTCTGGCGGCAACTCAACCTGGCCATTACACAAGAAGACTCAATTAGGAAATTAGCTAATCTAGAATGCCAACCAGAAATCAAGCATCTAATAATATCAGAATCCTGATCAGCAAAACTTTCTGATGATGAAATTTGACGAGTACCCTGAGAAGATCACAAAGATGATGGATAATGACACGACGCTGATGATTATTTCTTTCCACCCCTCCGCTTCTTCCATGTATTCTCCTCCTCTCCCCTCATTTCCTCTTCTCCTCTCGCTGCCTCCGCTGAGCCCAACCCCGCTATCAGCATGAAGTTCCTATCAGCCCCAACGAGAGAGAGAACCTCCCCATTCCCTTCTACCCTGAGGTAACCAGTTTCCCCAAAAGGTGTACCTCAAAACGAACACTCTGACCTAGTTTGCCTCCGCCAGGAGATAATGTGGCCCCATACATATCTCCCAGCCCCAACCCAGGTCAGCTCCCATCGTCTGCGTCTACTCCCTGGAGGGCAATCACCTCCCACCTTGTGTTACCCTTGCGGAGTAGCGCTCCCTTCCTGACCAGCCTACCTACCAACTAGACCATAGCCTATCTGGGAGATGAGAATATAACCACCAACACAGAGATAACTACCGATTGATGAAAAAATGAATAAAGAAACCGTGATGATGATGATGATTGATGATGATGATGATGATGATGATGATGATAAAGATTCAGATTGGTAGATGATGATGATGATGATGATGATGATGAAATAAAATTGGCGAAAATAAGTAAGGAACATCGGACTTGCGATGCCCTAATGGCATCGGTGTGGAAGATTGACAACTCACTATTGCTGTAATGAAAATAGAAGATGAGGATGATTACAATTTTTACAGAGAAGTCCGGATGATGATCATGAAGAAGATAAAAAGAAGATAAATAACATGGATGATGAATTGGAGAAGCCGATGATGATTACCACCGGTAACCAAATGAGGATTACAAAAATGACGGTGTCCTTGATGAAAACCCCCCGCTGAAATCACAATGATGAAAATCTTGATGCTCTTGATGGATAACCTGCACAAGACAAAAAACAAACGAAAGCACATATATAGGTTGATGATGACCTCCTAGCCGCTCTCTTGATGATACTCTCCCAGTGGCACTGTGATGATTCTTCAAGTAGGACCAACGTTCTCCGCACTTTGGTCTCCACGGGGCTGACTCCACTTTCCTCCACCGACATCGACTTTCGTCAACTCGCATGAGCTCTCCAGCCTCTTTAAACGTCTTGGCTATGGACTACTTCATGTGAAAAACACAAGGAAAATGTTCAAACAGTAGCTGCCACTACCATTTTCCCTTTTCCTCTGTGCCTCAGGCCAGATGCCACGTCAGCCTGTGACGTAGTAATGGCCCAGCGCCTCTGGATACCGCGCGTGCGTCAAGCGCTATCCCCCATCTAATTCACAACATCACAGCACCCTCGCACCAGCGCCTCCCTCCCGTCGGCTGCTAGCACCACGCCACGTGTCAGCTAGCATGTTACTAGTCACCCCAAGCCAGCGCCTCGCCAGCCGCAAGTCACCAGCGCCCCACCCCTCACCTGTTGCCAGCGCCTCGCCCCCCGCCAACAGCCAGCGCCTCGCTGCACTCACACAGCCAGCGCCTCGCCACTCGCGAGAAGCCAGCGCCTCGCAACCTGCGAGAAGCCAGCGCCCCGCCACCTCCAACCAGCCAGCGCCTCGCCTGCAAGCAACCAGCATGCCACCATCCGCATGCCGCGGCGGCCCGCCAGCCATAGCGCTAGCGCTAACGCGCGCCAGCTCAAGCCTGTTGAAGTTTCTCTACACGAATGTCTAATATACTATAGCGCCCGAAGTACCCGGGCGACAGGGTTCGTTTGACTATATGCTTCGATCAGGGCTGAGTGGGGTAATTATGTCCAGCTTAGCTTTGGTACCTGGATCCGCTGTCCGGTCAGGTTGCCTCCGTCGAGATGATTGTGGGGTAACAATCCTGATTCCTGAGTGGTAGACACTGACACTGAGGTGGGATCGTGGGGTGGGGGTGCGCCAGGGACCAATGATGAAATACTGGTAGGTTGGGAGGGAGACCCGCAAGGAATGATGTCCTCTGTAGATCATCTGGATAACCACATGGCTGACTAGTAGCGACTACCGAAGGCAACTGTCATATGGCTACGGTCTTCCCCCGAACATAACGCACGGTGAAAATGAACGTATACAAGGTATGCTTGCGGCCCGATTCAGTCAAAATGAGGGTGCGTTGTGTTCGAGGGAAGAAGGTAGTATCCAACAACAACCTGGGCATGATATTAAAAAAAAACAAAAAAGAGAAGACGAAGACGAAGAAGAAGAAGAGGGAAGGAGGAAGAAGGAAGAAGAGAGAGAAGAAGCGACCGATTCCATCTTCAAGTTAACAGACACTTCTAATAGTACCGTTTTTTTTTTTTTTTTTTTTTTTTTTTTTTGTAACCCAATTTAAAAAAAAAAAAAAAAAGGCCAAAAAAAAAAAAAAAAAAAAAAAAAAAAAAAAAAAAAAAAAAAAAAAAAAACACTTTTTTTTTTTTTTTTTTTTTTTTTTTTTTTGAAACCCAGACTCACATGGGTGCGCTGTCTATTTTTCTGGGGGGCAGCAGTCTAGTTGGTTATCACCGACAAGCATAGAAAGTACAAGAGAACACAAAAAAACCACTGCCATAAAAAGGGCAGTACCCATGGCTGCGGATGGTCCCCCTGAGGCTGGGAGACTCCCCTTGGTATCCAATCGCCTCATCAACCATCTCACCCCTGGCCAGGGATTCCTCCTTATGGGGAGGAAAACACCAATTCCTTTTCCGATGATTCTTCCCCTTCTCACCACTGTCTTTTGCCTGTGTACTGCTTCAATCCTTTTTGTGCCCTGTATCCGGTACCAGCTTCAGGTCAGACCTCATGCTTCATGTTTCATGTCACTTTTATGCCTTCCCCTCATATGTATGCCTCTATTCCGTTTGTCCTCTTCAGAGTCTAAGGCACATGAGTCCCTATGCCACTATACACCTATTTCGTTTCTGACTTCATGCCGCATGAGCTGGGCTCGTCTCATCATCCCCTGCGCATTGGCACGTATAACGCAGACATCCACTGGGTATCCTCTGTATACTTCCCTGCGGGTATGTTCAGGTCTGATTCGTCCATATTCAGCCCCTGACTCTCCCTCTCCACATTCTCGAGGGCACTCAAGAGCTGCCTCACCCCTTCATCGACTACCTGGTGTCCCAGTTGCCGTATTCTCTCCATTGCACTGGTGACATCCTCCATTGTCGGCCTGCGCTCTGCACTTCGGCACACGCATCTCCTCGCTAGCCTCGTCATCAAGTAAAGCTGAGTGGAGTTGAAATTGCCTTGCAGCTGCGGGTCCGCCACAGCCTCTGCTGCTTTCTCATCCGTGGCCACATCTCTGACCCAGTTGACCAACGAGAACCCTTCGCCGCCGAATGGCCGCCTTCCTGTGACTATCTCCAGCACCAAGACACCATAGCTGTAGACATCCACCTTCTCCGTCACACTCAGCCCGTCGTATATTTCTGGCGCCATGTATCCTACGGTTCCGGCGGGCACCGTCTCCAAGCTTTCCCCTGTCCGGTCGAACTTCCGACAGAGTCCAAAATCCGAGACCTTGGGTGTGAAATCGTCGAGAAGCAGTATGTTCTCCGGCTTGATATCCCGATGCACAAGCGGAGGCATGAGCAGGTGGTGGAGGTACTCCAAAGCGCTGGCCACCTCGGCGGCTATACGCATCCTCGTAGGCCAATCAAGACACGATCTTTCTGCCGCCGCTAATGTGTCATTGGCATTTCCTTTTCCCTCCGAGTCGGACAAGGATAGGGATGGTTGCTTCAAGTAAAGGTGGTCCTTGAGAGTCCCTCGAGGGACAAGCTCGAAGACGAGAAAGTAAGTTCCCTTCTGGTTGCAGAAGCCGAGCAGACGCACAAGGTTTCTATGAGATATTCTCCCTAAAATACCCACCTCGTGCAAAAACTCTTTCTCGTTCCGCCATTGGTCTTGCTTGAGAGATTTGACTGCGACCATCTCCTTCGTCCCTCGGAAGGTTCCCTTAAACACAGTGGCGCTCCCCCCTTTGCCAATGACGGTCGTGAAGTTGTGTGTCGCCTCTTTGAGTTCCCTCCAAGTGAACTGCCGCATCCGAAGCACTTCCTCCGACATGGACTCCATCCCTCCTCTTGAACATTTATCCCCAAGCCGAATCCATGAAGGTGGCCTTCTCCTTCTCAAGAATAGGCCAGCTGCCACAACAATTATCACCACAGCCAATGCAATGGTGAGAGACAAAGGCAGAACCCAGTTGCCCCTTGGCTGCGGCGGCGGAGGTTTGGGGGCAGGGGACAGACTCTGAGTCTGAGGACGTCTCTCACCGCCATCGGGCTTGTCGACGATGTTGCACACCGGCATCTCAAGGCGCGCACAGGTCTTACATCCGGTGGAACTACCGTTGATGCGGTCCATACTCATCGCTGATATCGCCGTACCCGGGCGAGTGGTTGTCGGAGTGCTTTGGCTCTCCAGCATGATCACCTCCCTCGCCCCCACCCCAAGCCACGGGCAGATCTCTATATTTGTTTTGAAGTCGTCAAAAGCCCGCTCAGCTACGTCTGCCCCGTCTGCACTCTTTTCATCTGTCACATCGAATCGTACGGAACATAATCTAACGTTGCGATATGGCAGGATGGAGTAGAATGGCTCCGAGTGATTCGTGATGACGGACACCGCCTCTTTCCAGGAGTTCCCTTTGAGAAAAGTGCAGTTGATGAACGACACTGTGCTGTTGTATGATGGAAGTTGGGTGGCATCTGCCGGTAGGGAATACCTCGGCACCTCTGTTGGCGAAGAATCTCCTTGGGAAGAAGTTAGCTTTGCCGATTCTACCCGGACGGGTCCCATCGTACCGATGGGCCACGTGGCGCTGCGGAAGGTGCAGTTGAAGACAGTGAGGTTTTTCTCCTGGAAGAAAGCAGTCGTCCGCACAGTGAGCACGCTCTCATTTCTTTCTCCCGAGGCGAACACCGAGTGCGAAATGCAAGCAGTCGCTGGTAATTCCTCCAGAATTAAACCGTTTTGGATGTTGGTGAAGTAGCACTCGTGGATTGCCAGCTGCTTAGTAGAAGTGGAACGATCCTCTGTCAAGTTGGGATGGAACATCATCCGGATCCCACTGCTGTCGCGAAAGACACAGTTGTGGATTTCCACCTTGGGCTGAAAGAACTCGAAACACAGGTTCCTGAACTCCAGGTCAGCCATAAGGAGGGAGCCAGAAGCGTTAAATCCGTTGTAGTACAAGCAGCGGGACTCATCCGAGCCGCCATCGATAACACATCGCTCCCCCCCGCACTCGCCTCTCAAGACCACCTGAGTGGAGCTATCTAGTGTGAGACCCAAAACAGACCGACCCTGATAAGAGACATTCTGCAACAGTACGATCGTTTTTGACGGAGCGCCCGTCGACATGTCTCTCATTTCCCTCAACAGGGACAATGCATCGGTGACGTTTACAAATAAAGCCGCCATGCTACCCCCATCTTCTTCCAGCACCCTCTGTCGTGGTGATGATAACCATGCTTCTTTCCCCTCATTTTCACTTTGGAGGTCATCATCTCTCGTGTTCATCCTCCTCCTCTTCTCCTCCATAGCCAACATCCTTCTACGTCGTTTCCCTGCCCCCGGGAACATATTACGTGATGACGTCATCCTTGTGGTCCCCACCTCGACGGCATTGTGCTGCTCCTTGCCGTGGTCGTTATCACCCGCCGACCGTTCCAAAGCCTGCCGCACAGCGTCAAACATAATTGCTGCGTCGTCCGACTCATCGGCGCGATCCGCGTGTGTGACATCTCGGTGGTCGATGGGGACGGGGTCTTCTCACTGTGATCCAGCATTTGTGCCCCGGTCAAGGACAGCAATGGACGGCGGGGGCGATGATATGTGTCCCCACGGGGCGACAATCCCCGCCTTCACGTCCTTGGCATCATTCCCCTCCTCCTTGCATGATAGCCAAGAATGGACCCGCTTCGTCCCTAAGGATGCTGCCCCCATGGCTGTCATCACCTCTGTCTTTGCCGCCCGAACATGAGGTTCCGGGAATCTGCACTTGCCGCCGCCATTGGCGGGCGGCAGCCTGAGGCAGCTGCAGTCCTCAACCAAGGTTGTGGCTGAGAAGTACAAGCAGCACCAGAAAGAGAAGCGCACCACCCACATGCTTCCAAACCTGCATTGGGACGACAGTTACGCTTTAGTACGGGGAAAAAGGAGAATATATATATATATATATATATATATATGCCTTGTTGTACTTGTCACAGTGAAAAGCAATCAGCGAAAGCTATCTTGGTGGTTTGGCCTTTTAAGCATCCCTTAGCTCTTCTGAGGGCATACTCACACTAGGACGTGTTTGACTCAGCTGTGGACGTGATTGCAATCAAGCCCAGCCGTAATTGCAGTCAGTTACATCAAAGAAAGCACTACTGTGAGTATGCCCTAACCCCCCGAAATCCCCCACTCAAGGCAACCTCAATGCTCCTTTTTTTTTCTGTTTTTTTTCAGGCAAAGCATCACAGAACCGCGTACTATTGAAGGCAGTATGAGCATCTTTCCAGAGTAGGCCGGCTCAATTTGTGATGGCTCCAGTCTATTGGCACCCACAATGCTCAATCAATGCACAATTTGTTTGTTTCGATACCTCTGCCTAAAAGCGATTACCCCATCTATATAGTGCATAGAATAGTGGCCTTAACAAAAGGGCTTAAAAAAAAAAAAAGAACTCCGGCCCTTCCGTATGTTGTTTTTTGTTAGCTTTCAGATGAACACAACAATACTCTTTTCAGCCTTTCTGATCTGTTTGAATTTTTTTTTCTTTTTTTTCTCTTTTCTTTCTATATTCTTCTCTCAACTTCTGTTTCTTTTTACCATTCCACTACCTACTCCTAAGACTATCTAGAGGGGACCCCTGCAAGCATAGTTTCCTCTCTCTGTGAAGGGGAGATTTCATGTTTCCCCTTGCCCCTAATGAAGCCTATTTGAAATGTATCTATATAGTACATAAAATAAGCCGCGTCCATCAGCGTCTCCTTCACTGTCGCGCCTGAGATAACAAACAGTGCAAAGGTCTTTTCACAGCCTATTTAAAGTCTATCCATGGAATATGTTAGGCCTTTCTTGTATCTGAGCCTCTTTTTATTTTTTTTCCTATCTTCTCTTTATGAGCTATTTCAGCTAAACGGGGTGGTCTTTCCCTTTTCATGGCAGAGTCGTTGAATCTTCTACGACATCCCATTAGACCCATTCTAATATCCCCCTATTTGATCCTCTTTGGGTCGAATCTTAATACTCAGGCTCTGTTTCCTTCTAATCCCATCTATCATCTCGTCTACATAAGTCAAGCTGTCAGCCAATCCATCAGTTCATCTACCAATCAATTCCATCAATCAATCCATCAATCAATGCATTTGCATGCTATCCATATCCATCAAGACAGAAAGGGAGATAGACAGATAGACAGATAGACAGACAGACAGATAGACAGATAGACAGATAGATAGATTGATAGATAGATGAGAAAACTACGGCGCAGTCAGGGTTACAGTTTGTAATTGCATTTGAAACTGCGTTTTAGCAGTTCAGTCAGGGCCCGAGTTTCAATTGCATTTGAAACTGCGTTTAGCAGTTTGAAACTCGGGCTGGCTTTTTCCAGCAGTTCAGTCAGGCACATGGCTGTTTCTTTCTTTCTTTCTGTTTTTTTTTTTGTTTTTTTTTTTCGGTCGCCGCGCCGTGCGGTGCCGCTCCGCGGCTGGAAAAAAAAAAAAAAAACAGCCCCATGGTTGGGCCACGGCCGCGATCTGAGGGAGAATTCCAAAGGACGGAAAAAATCTGGGAAACAATCGGGAGATCTGAGGGAGTCTCCAGGCTGAAGTGTAAACGAGTTACGAAAAAACAGCTGGAAAGTCCCGTTGAAGATGACCCACTGTTTCCGCACCTGGCCAAACCACTTCGCGCTCTACAACCCCATGTTTTTGTTTTTAATTTGACTTTTTCTTCTATTTAAAAAAAAAAATGAAAAACCAATAGTTGTTAAGAGCTCTGAGGCAAAAGTTGTTCAGTGGCTTTTTGTTTTTGGGGTCATTTGGTGTTTTAGGCTTGTGGCTTCTGTTTTTGTGAGCCTGATTCTTTCAGGTTCCTTGCCCTTTGTGAGGCTTTTTTTTCAGGCTTGCAGTGAATTTTTGTTCCAGAGCCTGAGGCTTCAGGACAACATCCCTTATTTGGCTTATTCAGCCCTTATTTGGCTAATTTCTGTGCCTAGATATTTCTCAGCCCAAGGATAACTCCGGGTTGTTGAATTGCGAGGTCCCCGGCATCATTTCAATCCTTGGTAATGAATTATTATTATTATTATTATTATTATTATTATTATTATTATTATTATTTTAAAAAAGCTATATTCTTCTCTCAATTTCACCTCACACTACCTACCTACCACTACTACTACTTGTAGGCATACGGGGAACCCTGTAGCAGCCAAAACTGTGTTCACGAGAGAACATGCCAGAACTGTGTTCACAAGAGAACATGCGGGGGCTGCTCCCGACCTGCAGGTGGGCGATACCGGCTAGGGGACAGCCGGTAGCATCAGGGACCATGCCAACAGGACCAATCCCTGTGCCTCCCCTCAGGGGTGTGGTCCCATTAGCAGTCGGATAGGAATGTGGCCGATCCAGTGTGACACTGAGTGGCGGCGGCCAGACACGTTCATTACGAATTTCTGGGCTGAGAAAACAGGAAAAAGACCAAAAAAAAAAAAGAAACAGAGACCTCCCACCGGAAATCACGGCAGAGTGCTTCCCAGCCATCAGATCACAAATGATCTGATGGTGGTAGTTGCAAAAACAGTGAACAAAGTAA
>BFEA01000056.1:861945-879357 GCA_003427395.1 Chara braunii
GGGAGGCTGATCCAGATTGATCTGCAGTTGTAGAGGTGGCTGGGTGTGTAGGTGCTCCCTTGGTTGAGTCATGCAAGTCATTGGTGAATGACGATTTTTCATATGGAACAGTTATTGCGCCTTGTGTAAAGCATAGTTACCCGTCTACACCTTTGTGACAAAGGGTGTATCATCCCATGTATTTTTCGCTTCCAAGAGGGAATTTTCCAACAGCGCCTGCATGAATGTCAAAATCTGGGGTATGCGCCAAGCGAAGTTGAATTTGATCCTGGTGGAAGATAGGTCTGCCAGCTGGGTGTACGAGAACCAGATCAATGTTGTGTCCTCCTTTGCTGATGCCTGCCTTGTCTGTTGATAATCGAAAATAATGATTGTAAGGACAATCCCTGGCGGGAAGGGGTGGTCTGTGTGGATTGCTATCCCTTTGGCTCCCTTGTCACAATTTTCTGAAATCAGTAGTTTGGCCAGCCTAACAGCTTCCGGTTTCCCATATGTGCCTCGCCACCCTTCTAGTGTCACTCCCACATAATTACTGCTGTGTTTGTGGGACCGAAGGCTGGAATCTGCCAGGTACCCTTTGATCCTCAGTCCCACCTACCATTGCTGATTTTGCGGATCCCTTCTCATTGGTAGGATCAGAAGACCCAGAAGTGGCTCGTAATTGTGCGCTGTCTGCAATGAGGCAGTTGGTCGAATAAGATCCCTTAGCCTACCCCTCGTTGCTGGTTTGGTGCTCAACACTGAGTCTTCCGCCTGAGAGGTTCTGGTATTCGGTAATATTTGGGTCTGTGGGAACTGTAGGTCCTGGGAGGCGATCGATTCATTCTGTTTCTGAATCTTCCATAGTAGCGGAGTGTTCCTGTGAGTGTGAATCATCAGTAATGGCTGAATCAGATTGCTGGTCCGACTCGGTCCGCAGGTCTATCATTGTATTAGCCCGAGCCCAGCCCTGGCCATCACTGTCGCTTTGTGATGATTGGACCAGGCCTATGTACAGGACCGATTTGAGTAAGTGCGCTGGGAGGTTATCTTCCCAGGGAGCAGCCAGCGCATTTTGATTGTTGTCCGAGTGCAGCACGGCTGCTATCTCTTCGACTAGGACCTGGGGCCAGTGCTGATCATCGTAGGTAAATTTATGGGCAGCGCCGTTTGTAACAGGGATGATAAGGCTGCGCTGTGTTGGGATTGAGTGTGATGTTGCCTTTACCTTGTCAACTATCTCTTTGATGGATCTGATGATCACTTTGCCCACCTTGTTTCAGTCGACTTGTCCCGGGGAAGCATGACTGTTAACCACCTGTTTGACCTATTGAGTTCTAAGAATGTACCTCCTGATCGTCTCCCAGTGGAGGGGGGGATTCAATCATGGAGTGAGAGTGACTCAGGGAAGAGAACTTTTAGCAAAACCCAGTCTACCATTTCTTTTAACTTCTTTTGCACTTTCCTGTTCGTCTATGTAGACTGCAGTTTTGCTGTTTGTTTTTTCTTTCCCTTTGGGTCCGCCTGGCACCCCTGGGGGGCTAACTCTGGTGTCATTTTGGTGGCCTGTTGTTGGTTTTGCATTTCCGGCTCAATCTGTGATCTATGAGAGGGTTCCTCTTGGTGGAGGAAAAGGTCACCCTGCTCGTCTTTGCCCTACTGGTTGTTGAGGGCCTTTTCCCCCTGATCATCGTTGAACGATACTGTGTCCCCCTGATGATCTTTTGGTAGAGGGGGGTCTTCATGTTGGTGCTGCATCTCGTGGATTAGATTCCCGGTGTGGGCTCGGGCCTGAGTCTGTGCTTGCGCCCACTGTTGCGCCAGTTCTACTGCCATGTAGGTGGGCTTCGGCCTGGGCCTGAGCCTCAACCTGGGCTTTGAGTTGGGCCTGTTGCTGGGCCAAGGAACTCGCATACTAGGCATATGCTTGTGTCTGTGCCTCCGCCTGCTGATGGAGGTCACCGTGCTGCAAGGCCAGAGCATCGGCCTGGGCGAGTTGCTGCGCTCGTTGGCACTGTTGGGCCTGGGTCTCGACCTGTAGCTGCTGGGCCCAGGCTTGGGCATGGACCTGGTTCTGATCGAAGGGCGTTGTGTGTTGTAGCCGAAAATCTGGTACTGGTTGTTGCCACTGTGCGAATAGATGCGAGTGAATGTGGGCGGATGTGTCGGGCTGCTGATATGCGTCACCATTGTTTTCTAACATCAAATCCCCCTGGTAGTCCAGTTGTAGGGGTCGGGGTGACAAATGGTCCCTCTCCCTTCCCGGGTCATGATCCTGGGGGAGTCAATCCAGCTCGGCAGGTATCACCTTCTACTGTTCGTTGCTCAGGTCCTGGAGTGCCGGGAGCTGAGGCCCCAGGTGCTGTTGCTGTGGCTCAGGTGGCACTGGCAGCTGGGGTGTTTGCGTTATTATCTGTAGCTCCACCTGCGTCCTGGGCCATTCAGGCTGCCCTTTGGGTGTGGCTAGATGAGGCCCAAGGTGGCCTTGCTCGACAGGTATCACCCTCTGCTGTTCGTGGCTCAGGAGTGTCGGCAGTTGAAGCCCCATGCGCTGTGGCTGTGGCTTAGGGGGCGCTGGCAGCTGGGGTGTTTGCGTTGTTATCTGTAGCTCCACCTGCGTCCTGGGTCGTTCTGGCTGCGCTTTGAGGGTGGCTGGATGAGGCCCCAGGTGGCCTTGCTCTGGCTCTGTGGGCATAGTGGGCATAGGCACCTGGGGAACTTATGCTGCTCTGTGTATTTCCGCCTGAGTGATGTCTCGATGTAGTGCCTGGGGTTGCTGACCGGGCTTCTGTGTGCTGTTGTTTGCCAGCCCCCCTGGCAGCGGTGGTCGCCATTCCTGTCTCGTGAGTGTCATGCGCTGTGGCGTTGGATTTTGTCAAACAAAACGTATACAGAGGGGCACACCGCATTCGGTGAATGCAGGAGCAAAGGTGCGTTGGATTTTATCAAAACGAACACAGAGGGGCACACAGGAGCAAAGGCCCACCAGTGGGCTTCTACGCTGACAAGGCTCACCAAAAGAAAAAAAAAAACAGTTTACCAAGAAGAACAAAGATTGAACTTCTGCACTGACGAACGACCCGCTCTCCCTCCCGGGTGGCTGCGCTTCCGCGCTTTGGTGGTACCAGTCCCATCACATACACAGTTGAACTAGTTCATCGTTTCATCCTTGAACCCGTTCATCGTCACGTGTGACCCTGCACGAGGATGGGGATTCATCTGGAGCTGCACATCTAGGGGTTGTTTCTTTGGTGAAAAAAATAAAAACACTTCTGTTTTTTTTTTTGGTTCATACACCGTGCTGGAAAATCTATCCGCCCGAATACAACGCCCCCTACCCTGTCCATCTTCCGTTGAACTAGATACCCCACTCGGAGTGGGGGTAGGGGTTCAGTGGTGCTTCCCATCAATGGTGCTCCCCATGCTAGGGCCGTGAATTTCCCAGAAACTTTTTGTGGCCATCATCATTCACCCTGCATCTCCTTGAAATCCGGACAAATCTATCAGCATGTGTTGACATAGATGATCCCCTTTGTTCCTTGTTGACAGACAGTGGGGTATGTGTGCGTGAAGATTGCGATGTATCTATCCCAATTTGGCACATCCATTCATACCCTGTTGTGATTTTTATTTTTATTTTTTTTTTCATGCTGGGAACCGGGCCCAGCGTCCCTTTTGTTCAAATGATCTTGAGTAGGAAGATAGACAGAGATTGACATTTTGTGCCTCTTCACCCTGTACGGGCGCCATATATACTTGACCACCTAGCACTTGCTTAAATGGAAGAAAGTTGGCGTTGCTATTCCGATTCCGGCATATACCAGGATCTGGGAACCAACGCCAGACCAACAGGGGGAAAAAGATCCGGGAATTCTGATAGTGGTCTCCTTGGAATGGTAGGATCAATATTGATCCAATCATTGAAGCTTAGACGGTAATTCCTTGGCGGCTCATCCTGAACGCAGCCCTGAATTCCATCCCATTTCACTTGCCCCATATTTCCTCCTTGTGCCCCTCCAAGCCAATTTTGGTTGAACGTTTGTATATGATGCTTAATGTCTTTTTCTGTTTTCATGAACTTAAGTTTCTCTCTCAAGGATTCTCATCTAGTAGTAATTTCCACTTGAACTTGTTGCTTGATAGTTTCTGTAAATTCTGGACCATCAAGACGGGCGCCCTCCATTTCGTAAGTACATCTGCGGGTCCATAATGCCCAGATAACTGCTCTTCTTCCAATTGTGAATAGATTAGATGTGAAGTTATCTGTTTGAATTGGATTCCAAGCTTCCAGAAGGAGTGCTTTCCAGTTCCATGGCCATGGGAGGGATGTTTCCAACTGGTTCCAAATCCTGTCCCACCATCGCCATAGCCATACAGAGTCAGGGCATTGCAGAAAAATATGTTATATAGTCTCCGGAATCAGTTTAGATGGGAATGCTGATTTGCAGAACTTACACCAAGGTAAGGCTATTCCTCTTTGTTCAAGGGAGGTTCTATCAATAATCCAGTCATTTGTGGGTAAGAAGCGATGGGTAATTTGCCACTGAAGTGATGCAATTTTAGCCGGTCTAGCTTTTATGGACTGGAACCATTTTACTGGGCGCAACTCTTCTTTACTTACGTTGAGGTGCCTCATCCAACGGTCTTCTATTTTGTCCTTCATATTAACTTTTGGGCGAAGCATCCTGTAAGTGGATTTGACTGATAGTGTATGGAGCATTCTAGTGTGAGAGCAACCTTTGGCAGATGCAGAAGACCAAGACCAACAAGCCGGATCAAACGGTAGGTGAGAGATGGGAGTATTTGGTTTAAAGGCCAACCAATTTTCTCGGATCTTTAGGACCCTGATCCTAAATAAACTAACCTTTTTAAACCAACCTACTTGCTCTTGTGGACTTGAGTTCAGGTAGCCATCCTCTCCCAGGTTAAATAATGATTGCAAAGTATCCCCTGTAGATCGAACTTCCTCCACCCTTCCAACTAATCCTGGTTGGTCTGTTAGGGATACCCAGTCGCCTGGAATTAGCGTGGGCCCTTTTCTCAGGATTCTGACCCAGTCCAATGACACTATATCTATTATTTGCTCCAGACCTTCTTTCTGACAGTGACAATATCTTAGTCTTTCATGAAGGATCTCCGCATCAATCCAGTTTCTATCCTCTGTGTTCCAGATGTCCCTAATGGAGTAATTCCTCTTTTAATCCACCCTCTCCAGGGAGAATCAAAACAATTTAGGGTATAGCCTTGAGAATCTCTGATGAATGTGTTATTGAATAATGGTTGTTGGCAAACCTCTTCCCATCTCCCTGGTGCCATCTTATCTGGAAGTGGTAGTTTCCTCCATGTTTTCAGCAGATCAATCCAAAATGGATCCTTAACTAAGTCTGCCCTTGCGGCTTGGCGATCTAAGGGTGCAAGATTTTGGGAAGCATTCGGAGTACCCGTCGATAGTGACAAGCATCTGTTTTCTAGCCACATGAGGGGGTCCACTAATTCCGAAGTAGGTGGGGCTAGCCTTCTTATTTGTTTGCAAGCCATCATACTCCAGGGGGTTTGGGGATTGAAGAGAAGGCGCTTTATCCATTGAATGGACAAAGCCATTGCTTGGGTGTTAGGATCAATAATGCCAAGGTCTCCTTTAGATTTAGGTTGGATAATAGTTAGCCATGCCACTCTACTAATGACGTTTTCACATTCATGATTCCTACGCCAGAGGAAGGATGCTAACTGCCTTTGCAGTACTTTTATGGTGACCTTATCCAAAGCCCATATTACTGATTTATACCAAATCGAGGGGAGAACCACATTATTAATAGCTAGTGTTCTTCCTAGTAGTGACGTATGTTTATCCTTCCATAGTTCTAGCTTTGAATGAGCATGTTGTAGGATCGTGGCATTATTGGAATCAGGTTTGTCTAGCGCTGAAAGGGAAATCCCTAGGACCCTAATTGGTGTTTCAGGAGCGAGCCATTTAACCATTGATCTCTCTGGAGGCCTGCCTCCTTGATAGTGGATCCACCAAACAAGTGTTTTGTTCCCCCAATTAACCCTCATATCCGAAAGTTTGCAAAATTCATCCATGATCTGTTGAATTGCCTTCATATTTTCTTCTGAAGCATCAATCATCAGGGATAGATCATGAGCGAAAAGAGAACAGACCGGAATAGCTTCCTCTGGTATAGAAGCCACTTGTATACGTTTAATATCCTTATGTTGGCGGATGTTAGCCGCTAGGGCTTCCATAATGATTACAAAAAGGAAAGGGGCGATTGGGTCCCCTTGCCTTACTGATCTCTACAACACTATAGGAGGGGCCACATTACCATTGATCATGACTCTTGTTGTAGCAGTTTCGTGTAGGATCTTAATCCATCTCCTGAAGTTTGGACCAAAGTTAAATTTATCCAGGCATTTATCCAGGACGAACCAGTCAACATGATCATATGTTTTCTCAAAATCTATAAAAATAAAAGCAGCATTATGCTTAGATTGACGCAAGAGTTTAATTAATTCATTTATTAATAAAATATTATCCTGAATATTTCTTCCTTGAATAAAACCTGTTTGAGATGGGTGAATTATATCTGCGATAATTTTATTTAAACGAATTGTGAGGGTTTTTGAGATGAGCTAATAAACTACAGTAAGGAGTTTGATGGGACGGTAATTGCGAATATTACATTTATCACCCTTTTTGTAAAGCAGTGTTAAGACTCCTTGTCCCACAATTTCTCCCATTCAGTCGGATTCTCATACATTATGATAGAATTGCATTAGATCCTGCGAAATGAACTCCCATCGGGTTTCCCAAAATTCTTTTGGTAATCCATCGATGCCCGAAGTCCTTTCCTCCTCCATAAGCATAAGTGCAGTCCATACTTCGTCACTAGTAAGTGGTGATTCCATTTGTTCTTTTTGTGATTGAGAGAGAGCTTTGGTCATTGGTTTCAAAAAATCATCGATCTCCTTATTTTTTTGATCCTCAGGGGAAATTCTTGTTCCAGATAAGAAGAGGTTTTGAAAAAATTCTCTTGCAATCTTGGTGCATTCTGTCGTAGAAGTGGCTATCTGGTCATTCATTATATTGGGGTGGGAAAAACCTTCTATAACTGTTCTTCCCACCCGAGCCCTCGTCTTCCAGGGCTTGGAGTTGTTGGATTTGCTGGTATGTTCTTGTTTCATTTGAATGTCTGTCAGCTGCTAGTAGTTTCGAATATTCATTGCATTTACGCCCTAAAAAAAGTAGGCCGTTGTTGAACCACGTGATATCGTCCTGGATGACATTTTTATGTTGACGCCAGAACGTCCAGACGTCCTTTAGATATGACCTAAACCCTTCTCTTTTGAGATGAGATGTGTTAAGCTTGTAGAAACCCCTACCTTGATCAGTTTTTTTCCTAAAGGAGAGGATGACTACACACATGGCATGATCTAGTCCTGCTAGGGGACTCTTAGGAAAAATTTATGCGATTTGCAGCGAACCTTCCAATTCTTCTGAGAGAAGTATTAAATCAATTCGAGATTTGGAGGCTGACAGTGTCTGACCTTTCCTCAAACATGTGAAGGATCGGTGAGTGGGGTTCAATCTTCTGAAGGAGTCAAACAGATTGAAGGATTAAGTTTGATAAGTAATCATTATTTCATCCGCTTCCACGTAGGCAGGACACGGGGTGAGAATCCTTCATCGATCCATGGATCGATCAGGTGCGGCGTTAAAATCTTCAGCTATGATCACTGGTATGCCTACCGGGAGTTTAGGGATGAGGGTTTCAAAGAACCTTTGACGATTACCAATCTCATTTGGTCCATAGACACATAAGACGATGACAATCTCGAATTCTAGCATTGCCAGGATATATGCCCATCTCCCTTCTTCCTTATCAATCTCTCAGTAAACCGGTTCTACTTTGGATCCTGGTGGGATCCATATTGCTACTCCCGCACTTCCTGGACGAGGTGCATGGGCTCTGAAGGCGGTGTGGGGCCATATCTATTTATGACAATGATTGTGGGTTGCTGAGTCTATTAGGTGGGTTTCTTGTAAGCAAATAATGTCAGGCCACTGTTTTCCCCCAATTCCTTCAATTTGGTTATAAATTGTCTGTTTCTTCTCAAACTTTGCTGACGCAAGACCATTAACATTCAAGGATCTTAGGTCTAAGTCCGATTGCCTTTTCACAGATTTCCAGGTTGTATCCTTATTGTATAAGGCGTCCACTACCTGAAACGTTTCCATTTTATAATTCTAAAAGGACAGACAGGTCAGTTGTTTTTCCACTAAGGAAGAGGAGAAGAGAGCGTGAATGTTACATCAATTGGTTCCTCCTGCCATCGGCCAATATCCAGCAGGCCTCCTGCGGTTAGAATGCGTTGACTGAGAAGCCTCACTAGGAGTGTTCCAACATCAGTCTCTGACCAGAAACTATTTGGTTTGATTTTCATTAACTGTAGTTCCGTCAAGAGGTCCTGATTGAACCATTTGAGTTCAACATTTTTGCAGACTTCGTATTTCAGAAATATATCCCACTTGCTAGTCGTTGTTCCCCTTCTGTTATGATGAGTGAAGATGTACTCCCCATGGGGAGATTTGCTTTGATGAAATTTCCTATTTCTTGCTTGATGAGGGGTTCATTTACTCTTCGGTCTAATTTGGAAGCCATCGAAAGAAACTGGGATGTCATGCCCAGAACTGTTACTTCACCATATGTTTCCCTCATAGGGACAATTAATCCCACTTCTCATGCACCCTCCTTACGTCTGACTAGGAACAGAACTATACCAATCTTTACTGGTGACAAAATCCTTCGTCCTTTAGCCAATCGATGTTTCAGTTTCTGTCTCTTGGAAGGGAGATCAGAATCAGGAGACACCGACAGGGACTGATGGATAATCAAGGAATTTGGGGCTATTTGAGAACTTTCCAAACTTTCTCCTTCGATTAGAGGTTGATTAATATGCAGATCCTCAGTGAGATCTACAACCTGAGAAGCCTGTTGATTATTATTATTTTTCTTTGTAATTGTGTTTTTCTCAGTGTTTGAGTATTTCTTAGTGTTTGTACTGACCTGCTCCACAGGTTGGTTTTCAGTCTCAACCTATATTACTTGTGTTACCTCCAGCAAACTCTGAGATGCATACTGCTCCTGTGAGACAATAGCCCCTGGATCCCATTCTATCAAGCCCTGACTATGCTTCCTGGGTACGACAGATTGCTTGTCACTGGGAATGTGCAAATACTTTTTCTCCCCAGTGAGCTCAGAAATAATCAATTGAAAACAGGCATAGTCATTATTCCCTTCTGGGCCCGAAGGCACCCTGTCCTTTTTGAGCTTGGGTGGTTCCTCCACCACCACTACCGAGACTCCTGTCTCCTCTTCCCGGGTACTCGACTGTGACGAGTGTGGAGTCACAGCCTGTTGATCATTGGAGTTATCTGGTGTTCCTATCTGCAGTGCACTATTGGGATCATTCCCAAGGACTGTGACTGGGATCTTGTAATCATGAGAAATGAGACCCGACTGTTCTTTGATCTGCGAGTTTACAATCACTACTTCTTGCTGGAGCTGATCCAGCTGTTAAGTCTGTGTTAGTGTTTCAACCTGGGTCGATTCCAGGGAAACTCCACTATGACCTGTATCCAGGGGAGGAGCTTCATTGTGGCCTGTACCCAGGAAAACACTCCGAATGTCTTTTTGTGACCTGTCTGTTCCCTCCATTTCCTCTTTCCCAATCAAGGACAGGGGTTGAAAACGATTATTACCTCCTGATAGTAATTTGGGCTCCCCTACTCTTGTGCTGTTGAACCTCGATGAAACTATGCAGAGCAGTCTGACACTAATGTTCTCCCATGATACACCCATTGGGGGACCATGCATTAAGAAGGATACAAGGCTTCCACTGTTTTCTAACGTCTGCATTAATTCTGTGAAGATGTGAGGCCAAGATGTCGTGGGTAGATGAGGGTGTTGCCCTTTTAAGTTACACAGTAACCAATCAGCAATTTGGAGGGTGATCGTTTTCGTGTCCCTAGATAATGCTGTGTCACTACTACCGACAGGCGTGACAACTGGAGGGGGTGCACAGGCTGAATCGCTTCAATATCCATTGGTTCCGGACCAAAAACTTCTGTGAGGAGATCCACATCTATCGGAACTGTTTCTCCTTCAGGTCCCACTAAGCCTACTCCTAGCTCCTCTGTCCTTTCTTCCATCCTTTCCTTTCCTTTCCCTTCAACTCTTGGTTGTACTTCTCCTTTCTTCTTAACCTCCCTCCATTCAGAGATTCACTCATTCTTTTGTATATAATCTGATACTTTGGGACCAATAGAACGGTCCCCTGCAATCATTGAACTCTGACCTTTCCCACTCCTGCCATCGCTACCACTCATGGTCATGTCCTTGTTCCCCCCACCACGATTTGGTTGACCCTTCGGGACTGAGCCTTGTTTGTTTGACTCAGAGAGCGCAGACCTCCCACCCTGAGAAGCAGGGTGTGGATGTGGATGATGCAATTGACCCTGCGCCGAGGCAGATGGTGAATGAGAGGGAGGAAGCCAATCCTGAGGCGGGCGGGGGGATTTGTGAAAATCACTTCGCCCTTCCCACACCCAGCCTACTGGTTGGCCCGTGTGATTGAGGTCCTTTCGATATACCCAACCTTCATGACCTGCTACCGCTGGAATCCATCTGTTAGGCCTTTGAGGGTCCTTTTTGAGACGTCTGTCAAGAGGAATCGCATGTTGGGGGTGCTGGGTACATGCATAGTCTGTGTGCAAATGCCCATAGGCCTTGCACTTAAAACACCAAGGCCTAAATTTATGAGTCGTGTGGATCTGAAATACCTTCCCCCCCAACTTAAACGGAATTATGTCATCCAGTGAAATTAATTGTTATTTGGGAAGATCCAAGGCCAGCATTAGGTAATCATCACGTTTGGCCACGTAGGAAGGGAGAGGGTTGATGAAATCAACAATTTTATACTGCTGACCAAAATCATATATGAAGGATGCTTGGATTTCTATTGGGATATGTCTGAATTCAACCCAATAGAAATCCCTCATCATTTGTTCTCTCTTTTCTTCCGGTCCAACCTTCCTTGGCATCCATGGATAAATCCTGACTTCAGATCTGCCCCAAAATAGTTTCTTCCGTGCATCCATTTTCAGTTTATCCTTATCAAACAGGCTGAGAATCGTAAAAACCGTAGGTGTAATTAGTTGAATAAAAAAAAATTCAGTAACACCTTCCGGTCCTTCTCTCAATGACTCTAGTCGTTTACATATGAATTTAATTTTTTCATTGACCGACCTATAGGCAGCGTCATCGTAAAATATCCAGTTACTGTCGTGTTTGGTGTACACCTGGTCCTGTTGAGCCAGTTTATCTTATGGATAAGCTTTCATTAGCGTTTTCCTACCTCCCTGTTCAATGACTAAATGCTCAGACGGCTGAAGGAACAGGGAGAGGAAATACACCCTTGCTGAGGAAAGGTTCCCAAGCGGGACCTTCAGTTCTTCTGCCTGCGCAGCAGCTGGATCAATCGACGGACGCTGGATGATCAGTGTTTTCTTTTGCATAGCTTCCCTCACTTTTTGTGTCCATGATGTATGTTGAGTTACTTGGCCAGAAACCTTGTCTGCGTTTTTTTTATCAAGGTTCGTAGTTGAGGGATGTGCTTTTTCCTGCATCTTTTCATCTTCGGTAAGTATCTCATCATCATCTATTCCATCATCTAATCCATTGCTTCCATCTTCATCTTCACCCTTTACCCCCTCACCACTGTCATCTCCTTCAACCATGATGAGATCCCTTGCTTGTGTTGAGGGAACGCTGTTTGCTGTGATACTCACCGACTGTCCAACTTCTCCTGAACCTCCATTCTTTGTGCTGTCGTGGTTCAAGGGAGGGCTTTCGCTGTAGTTCAGGATGGAGGATTTCACAGCCAATGACATCTCCTGAGATCCCTGTTCGATTGTCACCTTCCCTCGTGTGGACCTTACTGAGATAATGGACATCGATCTCTCCTTCTGGTTTCCTATTAGACCTCCCACCCCACTCGTACTGCGAGTTGTGGCTGATACACCTGGCCGAGAATATGGAGTTTGGCCAATCTGCTTCATCATAGCATGTCTCATTGCTCCTTGATAGAAAAGCAATGAGCCCGGCCTATTTGCGCGTCTAAAACTGAGATTCATTGTGATTGAACAAAAAACCGTAATAAAAAACCCGTAATAAATAAAGAAACGGGAACCGTGATTGGTAAAACACGATCAATTAGTTATTCTTCCTTCCTTATCTGATGAGTTAGGAAGTGTTATTTTTAGATATTTGATTGGCTTGGAACCCTGAAGGTAAGTCGGGGCACAAGGGAGGCTGGAGTGACAAGGCAATACAATGGAGGAGAGAGCACGTACCAATTCAGCAATCTTCGAAGGTCTTCAACCAATCAGCCTCTGTAGTTCCTTCCTTCCTCCGTCTACACATCGTAAGAAGTGCTGGTCATCTTTAATTTTCTGCATTCCACCACTTATAATCTATACGCTGCTGTTCTACTCCTCACAATCCCATGACAGGAGCAACCACTATTTCTTCTCTGACCTAACCAAAATACAGAAGGTAGATACAGATTCTATGTATAGTGACCAGACACCAACAGTGGATGACTTTCCCCTTCTCCCTGTGTCAATCAGTCCCACAAAAAAAACCATCCTGCCTATCTTCTCTTCCTTGCGCCGACTCTAATCTTGTATGGCCAATAAGTTCCCACCTCAGTCTTGAATGACTTCCGCCCTTCCTTACCCAGTTTCAATCAGCCTTAAGTTACCACTTCAGTCTTGAATGACTTCCCACCCTACCTTATCCGGTTTCAATCAACCTTTGAACTACCTTACCCGGTTTCAATCAGCCTTTGAACTACCCCGTTACCACAAAATCAGCGTTCTGTCCTGTCCTCTCATTATGAGATGGACTTCGACTAATGCATGGAGCAACCCTCTATCTCGACATGTATCCGTCTGTGACTCACTTCTTCCATACACTTCTGTTCGACTTCAAGTTTGACTTCACCTCACCACTTCACCGACTCTATTCTCGTGAGATGGCCGACGGACAAAGCATGAAACAACTCTCTATCTTGACATGTATCCGATTGTGACGTACCCTTTTCGATGGTAGCACCTTCGTCCACACACTTCAGTTTGACTTCGGGGTTGACTTCACCTAATTCCACTGGTGATGACAAAAGCGTACACCACCATCACCACCACTTGAGTCCCTGCTAACCCACTTAGAATGAGATTAGCGACTATGGAATTGCTGCGTGAAACACACGATGAAAATTCATGAGAAAAGAACTCACAATCTTGCCATGTGTCGGGTGGACTTTCCACGTCAGCCTGTGACGTGGCTCCTCCCAACCCTCTAGTCAACGCGTGCGCGTGCGTTAAGCGCTACCTCCGCAACTATCCTTCCTTGTTGTGATCTATGTAGCCCCAACTCATTTTCTTTGTGAATAGCTGGAAAAAACTTGTGATTCAGTGCATGGTTGTAGTGTTGCTCGTCCGCTAGCCCTGTTGTCCCCTGCTGTGTGGTTGCCTTGTTGGTGTTGCCTTGTGCTTCACTGAGTGGTTGCCGCGATGCGTGTCCTGCGTGTCGTTCCTTGCAGTGGTTTTTGGTGTTGTGCAGCCGTGTTGCCTCTACTGCGTTGCCTGGTGCTCCGAAGGGTTGCTGGCCGCTGCCATGTTCTGTTTGGGGGGCAGTTTGCCTTCAACAAGGGTCAGAGGGTTCATGACCCAAACCATCCAATACGAAGATTCTGCAGATTGTTGAGGGTTCTGCCTCCTGATGAGTCAGTGCAACTCGACGAAACAATCTTGTTATCATCAGTTTTTACTTTTTTCAGTTTTTTCCATTTGATCTGCTGTCGTTGCTTTTACTGACTTATGTTATCTATCTCCCTGCTGGCCTCGGCATCGCCCTCTAGCCTATGTCTATGTCTTTCGCCCCTGCCCTCAGTGTCTTTGTTTGTCCCTACTTTGTTTCTGTGCCCGCCCGCCTCCCCCGTGCCCTCCAGCCTAGGTGCTTTGATGTTGCTCGTCACTCAGTGCCTTTTCATACATCTCCTCATATGCACTCCTGCTTCCTGCGTTCTGCCCCATTCCCATGTTTCCCTCAATACTAGTGCTTCTCGCTTCTATTTGTTTGCTTGTTTTGGCCATGCCATATGAAATGGACGATTAATTATCTGGTATGTTTCTTGATGTGCTTTTTCCGTGCAGCTTGCCGCGACTTTTCTCACTGGGGTTTCGTCGCTCATCAACATGAACACACACACACACTGGAGGTTGGAAAAGCCGAAACGGCGCAGCCCAGGCCTGCACCTTTCAGGCCCCGCCAACCTACTCCTGCCCAGTGGGCGCCCCCTTCCACTGGAGGTTCCTTCTGAATCTAGACTTCTTACTGTACCAGATTCAAAGATGAGGCAAGACTCTCTTTCTCTCTCTCTCTCTCTCTCTCTCTCTCTCTCTCTCTCTCTCTCTCTCTCTCTCTCTCTCTCTCTCTCTCTCTGCACACACTCTCCCATACACACATGCTCGCACACATGTGCACACACATAAGCCTCGATGCACTACGCTAGACACATGAAAAATTTTGAGAGTACGTCTAAGTTAAACGCTGTCAGACTCCTGGATTGGCATCAAGTGTTGTCGTCGCTGCACTTACTCCGGACTCTTGACTCTCGTGAGCTTTCTTGACTGTTGGACAGAAGTTCGAGAAGCTGAAAAGACACTACACAACAGGGCAACGACGATTTGTCCACGGAGACTGGAGGCCAACTCTCGAAATTTGCAAACCGCATGAAGGGTCAGTCGGCCTCATTTGAAGAAAAAAAAAACTGCAGGCGGGAACTGTGGAAACTTTAAGAGCTTGTCCGATGGGACGTTTCTGACACATCTCGAAGCGCCGGACCAAGAACACTTTTCCACAGTTAGTGCAACGATGACTCACTCTCGACGTTTTTGAGAGCGAGAAGAGAGCAGCAATGGGTGATGTTAGTTAGGTAGATATTGTTTCTGGGTAACGTTGTTCTGGTATAAGGAGGGCTAGGTGTTTATCTAGGTTTGGGAGGCTAAAATAGGTGATACTACATAGTTGTAATCTTGTTCAGCAGAAGAGGCAGTATCATTTTCATCTTTCAAAATTGGTGTTTTTAGTTCGGTGTCTCCGGGCAGATTGTGAGGACCCCGGCCTCAGTATTATCATTTGGAATGTCAGCCTTTGGCACTGGGCCCGTTGTAAAAAAGAGAAAAAAAAGAAAGAAAAAAAAGAGTGAATCTGACAGCTCTTGAATGGAAATTCAGGACGCGGCATCAAGAGTTAGGGCCTCGCTGCACTACTCTAGACTCTCGACGTTTTGAGAGTGGGTCTTCGCTGCACTTACTCTTGATCGGGGAACTCTCGAAACCCAATCGACAGTTGTCAGATACCATGCTACAAGGCCACTCTCGAAACGTCGAGAGTCTCCCGCCTGCAAAAACCGAATTTGCAAGTGTCATCGGGAGTTGCCCGCCCACAAGCTCGTTTTTCGAGAGTGGACCTCCTGTCCCGGTGTCGATCAGACACCTTCCTACCTTCCTGCCGATGGTCGTCGGTTCCGCAGCCGGCCGCTGAGAGCCCCCTTCGCTTACAACAAACCCCTTACGATCCCGACAGGCCCTTTTCTAACCCCAACTCAACCCACCCCGACCCCGCTAGACTTGGCCAAAGTACAACGACGTTTTGATCGATGAACTCCGAGAGGGTCTTTTGCTCTTCTCCACTGTCCTCCCGATGTAGGGGCCTGACTCTGAAGGACTTTCGAGCCTGGGTCGACCCCGTTGCGGGTCCCATTTGGCTCAACCCGCCCACGCTCATGCTCAGGGCGCGGGCCGTTCGTCCCAGGGGCATCCCCACCTAGTGCTTTGAGATGGATGGGGATGGGCCTTTTGCGGGAGGGCTTTACATTGGGGGATATAGCTCCGCTCTCGATGGTAGCTCTTTGATCACTCGCGGCGTTTTCTCGATTCGATTTGAGTCTGACCAGGCAATTGCTCCTTCCAATACGTAGGAAGTCCAGGGAATTCATTGAGAGTTCCGTCTTCTTACTGCGCGCAGGCCAAGCGCCATCCATTAGGCCACGCACCTTTTCACTAAGTCTAGCGGCTCAAGGCAACCCCGGCGGCATCCTTGGGGTGAGGCGGCGTCGCCCGGACCCCTAACCGCTATATTTTTTTTTTTTGCTTGAGCTACTACCGTTGCGCTCGCCTACCCAAGACCGCCCTTAGTCCTTCCGGGCTCTGCATTGCATTCAAGAGAGCTATTGCAATCACTCATCACACAATGTCACATCCTATGGTCCATCATGCATTTAAGCCCTCAATCCTCAAATTCCTCCCACACCCAGGGTCCACGCAAGTCCAAGCCCTTCCTTAGTCGGTTTCCCAGTGGGTCCAGTCCCGCTCAACCCCCATCCAAGCTACTCACCTGCACAACACCACACGAACCACGGACCAAATACAATCCCCGTTGGGGTCAACACATCGCCGCTTTCCACAAGCTTAGGTTGCCCTTTCCCTTACGGCCTCATTACGTGTTCCCTTTTCCTTTCCCACAGGCAAGTCATGTAAACACCCTAGTCAGGCAGTCGGGGAAGATGGTTGAGTCAAACTGACCTTGTCACAAAACAGCACTCCTTTCTGCTTTCACAATTGTTCTCAACAACCTGATATCCTTTCCTTCCTGGTGGCACAAGGGGCCGGCAGCCCTTCCCTTGCCCTCACTTTCCACCAAGTGAGGACCAAGTTCCTTCCCGTTCGTCCCCTGGCAATGTAACAGGTAAGGGGTTAAGGTTAGTCGTCTGCCATAAAAGAGGACGAGGGAGGGGAGAGTCGAGGGTCAAAGGGTCGAAGAGGAGAGAGAGAGAGAGAGAGAGAGAGAGAGAGAAAAAAAAAACTGAGGATAAAAGGAACAAGATGCTTCACATCCTAATCGCCCTTGCTTCTCGACTTATTCCAACCGACCCTACCCAAGGTCCCATACGCCCACTAGTAGGCCCCTATGTCTTTAGGGCGGATGAGGGAGGCCGTAGGAGAAGGTGGCGGGAAACGGTCGGCTATGGCGGATAGGCGTGGGTGATGGAGGCTGAAGATGGGTCGGGGTGGCCGGCTATGGTCGATGAGTGAAGGTGATGGAGGTTGGAGATGGGTTGGGATGGTTGGCTATGGTGGGTGGGTGTAGGTGATGGAGGTAGGTGATGGAGGTTGAAGGAGGGTTGGGATGTCTGGCTATGGTGGATAGAGGTAGGTGATGGAGGTTGAGGGAGGGTTGGGGTGTCTGATTATGGTGGATGGAGGTAGGTGATGGAGGTTGAAGGAGGGTTGGGATGTCCGGCTATGGT
>BFEA01000056.1:879866-891486 GCA_003427395.1 Chara braunii
GGAGGTAGGCGACGGAGATTGAAGGAAGGTTGGGATGTCCGGCTATGGTGGATGGAGGTAGGTGATGGAGGTTGAAGGAGGGTTGGGGTGTCCGGCTATGGTGGGTGGAGGTAGGTGATGGAGGTAGAAGATGGGTTGGGTGTCCGGCTATGGTGGATGGAGGTAGGTGATGAGGGACTCAAACCTGATTGGCCTTTCCTTGCCTTCCTCGCTCTTTTGTATCATCACACCTCCTACTGCTAACGGTCCCCCGTCTGTTTCTAGAATGAAGGGTCGTCCTACTTCATCATTGAAGTAGGGTGCTGCTAAGGTAACTCGATCAGAACCCAGGATATCTTTGAGGGTCTGGGTTGCCGCTTCCCTATCCTCGGTCCATTCCATAGTACCTCCTTCCTTGATCATCGCACGGATCGGCTCAGGTATCTTTGCAAATCCTTTGATGAAGATCCTTCAAAACCCGACCACCCCTAGGAAGGCTCGTACTTCCGTCGTGGTGCGCAGGGGTAATGGTCATTGGGAGATCTTGCCAGTCATCGCGGGATCGGGTCTCCTCCCATAGGCCCCACATCGAAACCTCAGTATGGTCACCTCCGGGACGGCCAGGTCGCTCTTTGGTCCACTTGCGGTAATGTTATAAACTAGGAATCGCTGGAGTAAGTCCTTGATATCCTGCAAATGGTCCCAAACGAACTTCCGTACACCCGGTTGAACCTTCGTCTCGTCCTTGTACCGTGCACCTTTTATAGGGTTATCATCTGTATAAGGCTCGCACTTTCCGGAAACATATCCCCTAGGATGGCAAACATCCTCCTCTGTGCTTCTGCTACCGCATTTTGTGAAGCCCATAGGGGTCACCTGCATCTGCAGCTGTCTTACGGGGGTGTGCATTGCGGTATATGGTCTATCCCTCGCGTCAAGCGGCAACTGGTCATATCTCGAGTACAGGTCTATCAGGGAGTAAATGCTTCGGCCAGCATGAGATTCGGCAAGCAAGTCTGCCTGTGGGAGCGAGCCTGCATCCCTAATTGTTACCGCATTGAGCTTCTACAAGTCCTGAATCCACCTAAGCGTCTTGTTTGGCTTCCGGAAAACGAACCACTTGTTCGGGTAAGGGGATGCGGTGGGTTCAGCTACGAATGAATCTATCTTGACCCTAAGTAGATCAGTGACTTCCGCTGCTATCCCAAACTCATAGGCAGACCCTTTATCATTCCAGCATTCGTGCTCTACCGTGTGGATCCTGACCGGAGGAGCTAGCTTTGCATCCAATCGCCCTTTCTGGTGGTCATTGAAATCAAAAGCTAAGTGAAACTCCTGGCACACCCTTCTTATCAACTGAGTTTCCTCTGCTGTTAAGAACCCTTCCACTCCTATTTTCATAGTTTCTGCCACATCATCGGGTATCCGATGTCCTTCCGTCGCTCGCCTCTCCCTTATAACCCGTAGGATCTCCTCTTCCTTTTCCATGGCCTCCTCCTTTGACGTTTCTACCAGGATCGAGACCGGCTTGGCCTTCTTGCCTACGGGTTTGTACTTTCGCATGCTTCCTTCTGGGATCGTTCTCCTAAAAAATGAACGGTCGGAATTGGCCTTGTCACCTCCATGGCATGGGGTTGAAGACTGACAACCTTCCTATTGAGGCAGTAGCCTTTCTGGATCTCCTCTTCGAATTTTGCAAGTGCTGCCGTGTCTACCCCAACCTTGTGATACCTAATGGCCTTGACTAGTTGCAACAAATCTGGGATTTCAAGGACTACTTCGGCCGTTTCCTTCCGGCCTTCCTTCGGCTTGGGCAGACTGGACCCGAGCTCAACTTCGGACTCCTTTTTTGCGACCATAACCCCTAGGGTCTCGTCTTCCTGTCTCCTTTTCTTCAGAGGCAGGCCCATTTTAATCCATTCTTTCTTGCTGAAGGCCTCCTCGATCATGATTTCTACTCTTTCCCTCATACCTTCCAATCATGCAAATGCCCCTTTTCGCGCACTTTCTTCAAACGTGGGTGACCAGGTGGCCAATTTGCCCTTTGGAGGATCCCCTCCAGTTCCGAGGATTCGGACGAGTTCTCCGCGGCCAGTCACTGGGTCCTCTATGTCTATCATGTATGAGCCGTCATGCAGGTGCATGCCAATCATTTCTACGTTGGCGCACCATGGTCTCCCAAGGATTATGTCATGGTTAATTTCTTCCATGACGGTCATCCGTTGGAAAGACTAGATGGACTCTCGGATTCCTGCCCTGACCGCGCATTTGGTGACATACCCAGTGAAGGGAATTTCTCCGCCGGCTCCCCTGATACTCCCTGCTACTTCCTTGTTTACTGTGCACCCTGTGATAGTTGCGAAGTCCCGTCGTATGAGGGTGATTTCTGCTCCGCCGTCCACTAGTGCATCGGTGTGATGAGTTCCGATCTGGACTTTAAGTTTTCCCACAGGCAACACGTGAAAGCTAAGTTTAGTGTTGGGTGGTGCTCTCATGACCTCGCCCCCTTCTCGGTCCGGCAGGCTCAGACGGATATCAACAAAAACTTTTTCCAGATCTTCCAGTCTTTCAGGAACGCTTTGGAGGTTAGAGACTTCTTGCGACGTCTCGGCCTCCTCGGCTTCCTGTTCCTGAGGTTCCGGAGCCTCGTCTACTTTTACGCGTCTGCGAGATAGCAAGTGCCTGAGCCCCTTAAGCAGTCTCGGGCTTGCCTGCAACATAGTTTGGAAAGACACCGACACCATGGTGCCTAGGAGCTCGCTCAAGGAGCTATCAACTTCTGCTCCGGCCAGGATCGGGATTTGGTATCTGATTTTCTTCTTTGTTGTCGTGACCTTATCTACGGTTCTTCTTCTTTCTTTTCCGCACCACCCCGTCGGGTAGTGATATTTACCCTATCCTCTCCTGGGGAAACCCCGATTTGCTACCGCTGCCGAGACCACGGCTTCTTGGGGCGGGAGGGCGGGTCTGGACACCTGTGCCTGCATTACTAATAGTGCGTTTTCCACTCTTTCTATCTTATTGTCAACTTCATATACCTTCTTGTGCAAGCTTTCTATGCCCTTCTTGACCTTATCTCCCGTCCTTGCCATCAGGTCTATGACTTCCCCTTCCTTAAGCAGGGCTAGTGTTTCGGTCACCACTGTCTTTTCCGCAAGGTCTGTTACAGTGCTGAAATCCACATCCCTCGTGTATTCGAACTTGCTGGTCTGCTGGTATGCTGACAGAATCTTGTCCTTATCAAACTCGGAGAACTGCCTGAGGAAGTACTTACTCATTATGCGGTCCGTTACCCCGGGGATTCGCAGAGCCACTAGCGTAAATGCTCTCAGAAAATTGTTGTTAGTCGCATAGTTTTTCCTTTGAACTGCTGCTAATTCAGCTTCTGTTGCCATTTTCTCTGCCTTCAGGTACTTTCTCATCATCTCATTCCGTGTCTCTTTCCAAGATCCGCTAGCGGCGACGATAGCCATGATATCCCTTCCTAGGCTCAGCGACACGTGCTGCCCCAAGTGATCCATCTTTTCCTCTTCCGTCCATTTTAGTAGGGCTGCCAGGTTCTCATAATCTATCAGAAACTCCGTAATATTTGCCCCATCAAACGTGAGTTTCTTCTTCGCGTCTGCGAGATACCCCTGATTTTTATTTAGTGCCCGGGTGAGGGTGGTGACTATCCTCTTGAGGTCATCTTCGGAGCTACCCCCTTCTCCTGCTGCACTAGTCCCTTCCCCTCCCTTGCTTTCCCTCTGCTTCTCCCTGGTTTTCGGCGTTCCTTCTGGGTCGAACCAACCTAGCACCCTTTCCCTAAGGCTCCAGAGTCCATCGCTTGCCCCTGTTACTTTCGGCGTGGCGGGCAATCGGCTAGCGCCGCTGTCGATGGCAGGTAGAGTCATAGCGTTTTCCGTCCCTTCCGCCGGGGGGTCGTCCTTGTTCTTCCCCATCTTGTTAGGCGTTCCCCTATGACTATTATCCTTCCCTTCATACCTGGCCTCGTCCTGACCGGTCCCGCGTCCCTCTCGTGACCCTGTACCCTGTGGATCCTCTCCATCCCCGGCCATCATCTGCTCAATAAGTCTTGCCTTAAATTCTGCAGTCTGCCTTTCTATCTCTGCCAGCTTGCGGCGGGTATCCAAGACTTTCGTTTTCTTAGGGGTGACTCCTGCTGCGTTCCGAGGGCTCGTTTTCGTATCGTTTCCCCCTTCCCTGTTTTTCTGAGGTCTTCTTTTGCTACCCCCAGCTTTCCCGGAACTTTCTCCTGTTGAAAGGTCCTTCCCATTTTCTCGGGTCCCTTTCGGTTTGGCTAACTCTCGATCCTTCACAGATCCCTCGTTTCGTTCCTCGTCCCCATTCGTACCCTGGCTCCCCCTGCTCTGCCGGTCATCGCTCTCTTCTCCTGTCGCCATTCCTTTTACCTAGCCTGCACATGAATTTTTTTTTTTTGCGAGAGTGGCTGGTTGTTCATAACTGCCCTAGTCCCGACCCTAAAATCCACTTATTCCCGTGTTTTTTGCGTCTTATATTAGTCGGTACGACTTCCCTTAACTTTTATTTCCCAGGGCGTCCTTCGGGTTTTCTTCCGCCAGGGAACTTGCCACAGTTGTTTGGCATTTTGTTACTGCCGTGCTTTGGCCCTTAGGGCGATGCCTGGGCCTACCGGCTTCCTTATCGAGGATGGCCCTTTTGGCTTTTCCGACATCCCGGTGCCCCAGGGTTCCCGGTGCGGATGGTTTTCCTGGTTCCCCTTCCTGCTGCATCGCCAGGTTGGTCGGAACTCCAACCACCGTCCTCTCTATTCACTGATGGCTGCCTGCTTATCTTAATACCCGCCCTCTATTTCCCCATCGTCCCCTAACGTGTTTTCTCATGCTGGTCCTTCAGGCCTGCCTTGCTCGTCTGGTTCCTCGAACAGGTCAGCCACTCCCGCAAGATAGTTTTCTCCCATTTCTATTTCCCTGTCAATTATCGGTTCGAATTCCTCAAATGCTAAGCGGGGCAATTCAAATATCAGGATTTCGATGAGGTCAAGCAACTCCCAAGACTGGTTTCCCCAGAACGGTCCATGCTTGACCGACACGTCGTGAAACATTCCCGTTGTTTGTGGTCGGAAGTGGTGGATCCAGACCAAGGTCTAATCCACCAGATCCTAGCCTTCTTGAGGTTGTTGAATACCGAGTCCACCATGAAGCGAGGTACTCGACACCTTAACCCAGTCATTGGGGCCTTAAACTCTCGCTAGCCTCCGACCTCCACCCGGGTTCTCAATCCCACGTTTCTTCTCCCCCGCACTTTCTGACCCACCTTGTTCAACATCCTAGTGGCCCTCTGGAATATTGGTAGCAACTCGTGGCCTAGTGCCAATTCCATTCCTAACATGTACCATCCAATCTTTGGCAGGTATACGGTCCCCATTACCTTAAGGTCGGTGTACAGATCGTCTCCCGGTCCCCTGTCGATCCTCATACCGTCCCACAAACATTCCACCATCATGAACGCCTGACCCCTTCCCAAGGTCACGGCCCTCCATTCGGTATCCAGTCCTTGGATCACGTAACTTGCTGGGAGCAATACCTCCCATCCGCCTCCATTTTTCGTAGGTGGCCACGGGTGCACGGACCGTCGCAACATCCGGGCGCGTCCCATCGCCATTTTTGACTTAGTGGTTCCCTGCACAGTTTAAACAGCCAGCGGATTTACTTGTTTCATTTTCGTCTTCGACTCCCGCTCGAACACTCCCCGGTCTCTAGCTTGAACCTTTTTTTCCTTCCTTTTCCTTAGCCCTTCTTCTTACTGGTCCGTCCCTACTTCCATTGGCTCATACAAACGGTACAGATCATCCACGTACACCATCCCTTGACTTATTTCCCGTCGGACGACACCCCACAGGACTTCGCTGCTAACGACCGGAGCCCTTGGCCTGGGACAAAACACCGCGAGCAGGACGCGTAACAACTCATACCTCCGCTCCCCGCTAAACGGCCCCATTTCTAAGAAGGCGCGATAGTATTCTCGATGTACCATCGCATCTTCATATGTGAGGTTTGCAAGGTCGGTTACCGCTTGCCTAACAAGTTCCAACCCGCCCAATCTCTCCAACAGGAAGGGTGGCAGCCTCATTCGAATGTTTTCATTAGGCAGCTCAAAACTCCCGACCATAGTTACCCTAAGGTTTGTTGTTACGTCATCAACCTCTGGATCTGCGAACTCAAGCCCTGACTGCCACACTAGCTGTCATGCCCCTTCAAACATTTCTAGCGCATCTTCCCCTGACGCCAACAGGACTCCAAACTCCCGCCACCCATCCTCAGACATATACAATCGTCCTTCCGCCCGCACATGCCCCCGCGGGTCCGTGTTCCACTCCCCGTTCTCATCCGCTCGCCATTCAACCCTCGTTACTAAGTAAACCAAGTTTTTCATGAATTCAACCCCAACCCAATCTACCACCAAGTGTCGTCCCTCACTCGCTGCTGGCAGACTAACCTCGACTCCTCCCGGTACCTCGCTAGGCGGCTCAATGCTCAGAGGGCGGTCCTCAAGAAACGTCCTTCTTCGCGCCATCTGCGCTCTTTTTCTTGGTCTTCTCTTTCGCAGTTCACACCGAAACCTACACCGGCCAAACGCCCCATCCCCTTATCTTAGCAATTCTCTTGTACTTGCCCGGTCCCGCGGCCTTACCGCTCTTTTAGTCGAACCACAGTACCTCAAACAGTTTGAACACATCATCCATATAGCATGGCGTCACCTCTGTTTCCCGGCGCATTATGGCGTCCCTAATTTCCAGGGCTACTTCCAGCCGGTCATCTCTTTCAATGTTCAAAATAATGAGGACCTCTCGGGCTCTGTCGCCATGGAACGGTCCAAATTTTTGAGACGTTCTATAAAATTATTCTGTCATCCATGCGTTGTCTATGTGCACTCGTTTCATAGTGCTGACCACTTCCGCCACGTGGTCCAAGCTCCAAACCAGTCTGCCACAAAGTCTGGCATCCAGGTCTTGGTCCGGGCGCAAGGCGGGTTAAATTCCTTCCATCCCCCCATCACGACCCTACTACTGACCTCATCCCACCCCTTGTTGGCGAACCTTTCACCCGCCTCTCGTGTCCTTGTCTCGGCACCCTCCAAAACCCACATCGGGTCCTGCCCTGCCGCAAGCGTGGTGCAGAACAGGTGTCACCCTTGTTCCGACAAGACGACCGTCCCCATGGACTCCACTTTCCCTTCCGCAATATCGTCCCAACCTTCCTCTTTCCTCAACGGGTTCCAGACACGTTCTATCCACAAGTATGATAGTTCCGGCACGATCTCGTACCCCCGCCAATCACATGTGGTCCCCTTCCATTCATCACTCATTGGTACCGACATCTCTAGTCCCCTTCCGACTCGTTTTGGTTCCCATGTGCAGTCCCATAACCGGAATTCCCAGGTCATCGCTCCTACCTGCACATAGCCGACAGCCCATTCCCGGGTAAGTCCCCACCCCCATTCTCAGAAGTCCCAGTCCTCTATCTCGTTCCCGTCCTCATCCTCACTATCACTGAAATCCTCCTCCCCTTCTGAGAACAGTTCCTTTAGTCCCTTTAAGAAAGTTTCTCCCACTGCCACATTCCGATAGACTATCTGTCAGTGCACCGGGCTAGAGACGAAGATTTCATCCGCGCTAAGGAGGTTTAGCACCTCGGCTAGTTCCTCTGCCCAGTTCCCTTCGAACGGTCCCACTTCCACCGACAGCCTAAAGAAATCCTGCCGAGCACACTGATACAGCCTCAAGCACGTCATCGACCGACATATCCGCTCCAGTCTATCCTTGGTCCCGAAGACTGCATCCACCGAGAACGGAGGCAGCACACACCTCATCGTCCTGAGGGGCCGCCTCATATCCCCCCTGTCCCCGAGTTCCACTCGCACATCTATCTTGTCCATTTCCATTTCCGCCCGCTGACATACTGCCCATACCACCTCCCGCTCTGCTTGTCTAAACAGCTCTGTCGGTGTTGTGCCCAATACCAACCCTATTACCACTTCATTTTCCAGATCCTGGGATAGGTAGACCCACCCCCGGGCTTCCACTGTCCCCCGGAACTCTAGGTCCATCAAACTCGGTGAGAGTCTCGTCAAGCTGACCTTAGTCCAAATCGTCTCTATCCAGAGGAACGTGTCCTTTTCATCCAGCATCACGGTTTCATAGGCTGGTTCCAAGTTCGTCCATGTCCCTTCCTCTGGGAGAACAACAGATACCCCTTCCCTTACGTCTATTGGTATTTTCGGACCACTAGAATAGACAGGGGGTGACAACCATCGCGCCATCTTGTTTGTCGGCTCCCGTCCTGTTTTTCACAAGAGAGCACCACATGGCCCTTCTTGATCAGATTGTCGTCTTTCCTAGATGGGGGTTGATTTCAGACCCCCCCTCATCCGGGTCTCTCTAACCCTTCCTACCCATTTCCCAGAGATCGCTACCCAACCGTTCCCTCCATCGATCCCCAGCAACCGGTGTTCCTTTCTCTTGGTTTTCTTTTCCTTCCGACTCCTATTCATCCTCAACCTCATGTTCGCTCACTTGTGCAAACTTAGGCGGGGGCGAGAATAGACTAGAAGCTCAGTTCCCGTCCCAACACACATCAGACAAACTTTACAGAGGAAGGCACAAAAGGAAAACTCAAGCAAACGTCGCACATAGGTCGGTCATCTCCTCACCGGCCTTTTTCCCAAAGCGGTCTCTCCACTGTTACTATCGGCAGAGTTTTATCCCGTACCTCACGCACAACTCAACCGTCGTGAGCGCGGTACCCAGACTCCGGCAAGGCGTTAGCCCTTTCCTTGTACCCAGAATACCCCATCCCGACTTGCCGCTTGCGTACCCACAGTTAATCTCGGGAATCATCTTACACATCTCGGTAGGCCGTTAGAGCCAATCGTCCAGGCATTCACTTCCACTGGTCCGATAAGGAACAACCTTTCCCAAACCATGCTACAAGAAGCTACTAATCGTCCACGAGGCTCCGTCTGTGCCCGCATGTAGTGGTACTCCCTCCGCCAGCCAACAGGCTAAGCCCCGCCTGAGGAGATTTCACACCCCGCCCGGCAGATCATCGAGTCAAGGCTCATCACCGCACAGACGAGAATGCCACTAATCAACCGACGTGACAAACTCCCGTCCGACAGCTCGGTGGCCTGACCTCCACACACGAACCCACGACAGTCTACAAAAGGGAGCGACGTTTGGCCACCCGCACCGGCCGGTGCAGACCCTTCCTTTCCTTCCAAATGGCAGGACGCTCGAAATCCCAAACATGCAATCACAAGTCCCAAGTGGGACACACATAATACAAGTGTCTTTCCCATGGTGCACCCAGCGCTTCCTACCCATCACTCACAGGTTTTATCTCAGGACAATGCGTGTCACCCACCCTTAACTTCCATACATAGTGCCTGGTTCCTTTTCGTGAGCGTCTTCAAAGGTGAGCTAGTTTTTCTTGGAGTCTAACAACTCCCTTCATTCCACTTGTCTTTGGTTGTTTGTCTGTTCATAGGGCAGGATTGTTCCTTCTCGATTACCCTTTGTGTTCATATGGGGTTCCTTCAAACATTTTAAGTGTGATGCACGGAGCCCGTTGGGCTCCGAAGAAGGAGAAGAGAGGCACCCGTGTCGGTCGGATCACTCCGCCGTGGGATTTTTATCGGAACCCGGACTAGCCCGGAATTCCAACCGCCTGCCAGGTAAACGGAGCCCTTCTTTCAAACAAAGAGGAAGGGTCGACCCGCGGCTTGCCAAAAGCTTCCCCGGCCTGACGAACATCAGCCCGGGAGAAGGAGGACTAGAGTCACCTCCGAAGGAGATGGCTGATCAAGGTGGAACATGCATGTTCTTCCTCCAGGCCTGGCCTTGCCATGCGTCCAGCCACCCTCAAATCTGTTTCACTCAAAGGGATAGAGCATACACAAGTCCTTATTCCCTATCTTCAGTTATGTTTGCGGTCACGCGTCAGGCGCCCCCCTCAAGATCGCATAGGTCAATTTAACCCAATACCCGGCACCTCCACCATTCTTGTAGGGGCCTTACCCTGAAGGACTTTCGAGCCTGGGTCGACCCCGCTGCAGGTCCCATTTGGCTCGACTCGCCCACACTCGTGCTCTGGGCGCGGGCCGTTCGTCCGAGGGGCATCCCCACCTAGTGCTTTGAGATGGATGGGGATGGGCCTTTTGCGAGAGGGCTTTACATTGGGGGATGTAGCTCCGCGCTCGATGGTAGCTCTTTGATCACTCGCGGCATTTTCTCGATTCGATTTGAGTCTGACCAGGCAATTGCTCCTTCCAATACGTAGGCAGTCCAGGGAATTCATTGAGAGTTTCGTCTTCTTACTGCGCGCAGGCCAAGCGTCATCCATTGGGCCACGCACCTTTTCACTAAGTCTAGTGGCTCAAGGCAACCCCGACGGCATCCTTGGGGTGAGGCGGCGTCGCCCGGACCCCTAACCGCTATATTTTTTTTTTTTTGCTTGAGCTACTACCGTTGCGCTCGCCTACCCAAGACCGCCCTTAGACCTTCAGGGCTCTACATTGCATTCAAGAGAGCTATTGCAATCACTCATCACACAATGTCACATCCCATGATCCATCATGTATTCAAGCCCTCAATCCTCAAATTCCTCTCACACCCAGGTCCACGCAAGTCCAAGCCCTTCCTTAGTCGGTTTCCCGGTGGGTCCAGTCCCGCTCAACCCCCATCCAAGCTACTCACCTGCACAACACCACACGAACCACGGATTAATTACAATCCCCGTTGGGGTCAACACATCGCCCCTTCCCACAAGCCTAGGTTGCCCTTTCCCTTACGGCCCCATTACGTGTTCCCTTTTCCTTTCCCACAGGCAAGTCATGTAAACACCCTAGTCAGGCAGTCGGGGAAGATGATTGAGTCAAACTGACCTTGTCACAAAACAACACTCCTTTCTGCTTTCACAATTATTATCAACAGCCTGATATCCTTTCCTTCCTGGTGGCACAAGGGGCCGGCAGCCCTTCCCTTGCCCTCGCTTTCCACAAGTGAGGACCAAGTTCCTTCCCGTTCGTCCCCTGGCAATGTAACAGGTAAGGGGTTAAGGTTAGTCATGTGCCATAAAAGAGGACGAGGGAGGGGAGAGTCGAGGGTCAAAGGGTCGAAGAGGTGGGAGAAAAGCGAGAGAGAGAGAGAGAGAGAGAGAGAGAGAGAGAGAGAGAGAGAGAGAGAGAGAGAGAGAGAGAGAGAGAGAGAGGATAAAAGGAACAAGATGCTTCACATCCTAATCGCCCTTGCTTCTCGACTTGTTCCAACCGGCCCTACCCAAGTAGGCCCCTATGTCTTTAGGGCGGATGAGGGAGGCCGTAGGAGAAGGTGGCGCGAAGCGGTCGGCTATGGGGGATAGGCGTGGGTGATGGAGGTTGAAGATGGGTCGGGGTGGCCGACTATGGTGGATGAGTGAAGGCGATGGAGGTTGGAGATGGGTTGGGATGGTTGGCTATGGTGGGTGGGTGTAGGTGATGGAGGTAGGTGATGGAGGTAGGTGATCGAGGTTGAAGGAGGGTTGGGATGTCCGGCTATGGTGGATGGAGGTAGGTGATGGAGGTTGAAGGAGGGTTGGGGTGTCCGGCTATGGTGGATGGA
>BFEA01000056.1:904964-916701 GCA_003427395.1 Chara braunii
AAGAGATTGAGTAGCCCAACTCTAAGAGGTAGAAGAGAAGAAGAAGGGGAGGAGGAGGAAGGAGGAGATGGAGAGGGAGATGGAGAGGGAGAAGATGGAGGGAGAGAAGAAGGAAAAGAAGAAGAAGAAGAAGAAGAAGAAGAAGAAGAAGAAGAAGGAGAAGGAAGAGGATGGAGTAGATGAGGTAGGGAAGATGAAGAAGAGGAGGGAGAGGGGGAGGAAGAAGAAGAGGAAGAAGAAGAAGAAGGAGAAGGAGAAAAAGAAGAAGAAGAAGAGGAGAGATCTTCTTCCTTCCACTCACCTTGCTAGTGTCTTGTAGATGGAGGCTTCAATCTTGATGAGGCCTTGCTCCATTCCTCCTTGGTTATGGCTTCCTCCTTCTCCAAGCCCTTCCTCCTTTTTTCTTACTCTTCCCCCAGCTATGGCAAGATCCCTCAGTTATGGCTATGGAGTCCTCTCCTCTAGGAGGGCTTAATGAAGCTCCTCTAGCCTCTCCTTCTCTCCTACACCCAGGGGGGATATGGCGGATCACCTCCCAAGTGTCTCTCCCACCATCACTATCCTCTAGAGTCTTCCCCAGTACCTCCTAATCTCCTCTAAGCTTTCCCACGAGCATGGGCTCCTCCCTCCTCATTCTAAGTGCAAAGGTGCTCCTGTGAGCTCACTTGGGCAGCACGGGCACTCCTCATACAAATGTGAGAGTGGCGGACTGCATCCTCAGCTTATGTAGGCTGAAACCAGCAGTCCGGCCAGCCCATGAGCCTCCCCACGAGCCTTGGAGTGAACCGAGGTTACCCCAAGGCAAAATTCACTTACTAGGCCCTTCTGGAGGTACCTGGGCCTCATTTTGGCCAAGTATATGCAGTCCAAGTGGTTGGTACCAACCCGGACTGCCTCTTGGCCTAGTCCGGCCTCTTTTTCATTGCTCAAATGCTGCCCCCTAGGGTCCTAATGCCCAAGGGGCAGCAATACTTGAAAGAAAAAGGCCTTGTGGGCCTTTTGCTTGATTTTTTTAAGTTTCGGCCTCTTTTGAGTAGGCCGGAGCATTTTTCCATATGGCGGCACATTTTCAGCCTTGGATCTGGCTGAGATCCAAGGCCAGCAATAATCCGACCTACCCCTAGTAGCCCTTGCTTCAATTTTGAGCCCCCAAGTTCAGTTTTTCAATTTTTGGTGCATCTGACTCTCTTTTTGGGCCAAATGCACTGTTTTGTCCTTTTCCCTCTTTCGTTTCTTTCTATTTTGGGCTGCCACCTCATTTCGGATCTAGCCGTTTTGAGCTGGCTCACAAAAAATGGCTAGTTCCTCTCTACCATGAGATCTGATCTCAGATCCATGGTCCAAAAGAAAACCGGCCACTTCCTTTTTGCATATTCTCTCATTTTCAGTTTTTTAATTCAGATTTTATTAGGGTCATATCTCAGCAGTCCGGATTGCCCTCCCTCATTCTATGAGGGATGAGGTCACTGTTGGGACCTGCCAGTCCCTACTGTGCAGGTCCCAATAGGCGGACACATTCTCCTCCGCTTTTTTCTCCCTCTTTGTCTCATTCTCCCTCCTTTTTCTCTCATTTTTCTTTCTTTTTCTTTTATTTTTGTTTTGACAAGTGTCAAACTGCTGTGCACCCTCTTTCTAGGCCCTAGGGCCTCATTCAAGGCCAGGTTCATGGCTGTTACATGACCGTTACATCTCGGATTCCAATAATGGCACCCCCATGCCCCTAAGGGGCTCCATTTTGCTCCCGTTTGCCCAATTTTGAGCCCCTTTTGCTCCGATTTTGTAAGGGCAGCCTTTTTCTCACGTTGGGTCTCTCAAGACTCTATTTTCTCATGCCTTTCTAGTCCGAGATATCCCGGGCTGCTGGCCAGCCTTCCCAACACCCTTATGTCATCTTTCTTTCTCTCATGGCTCTCTCATTTGCTTCCACTAGTGCTAGTGGTGCTAATATTTTTCACCGTCTAGATCCTCGATCTCGACGGCGCTGCTTGCTTGCACAGTTATTCCTTGTGGTTGCTCATGGTTCCCTTGGGACATCCCAAGTCTCCGCCATTCTGCTCCATACTAGTCCCATGTTCTTGTCCCGCCGGTGGTTCCGTCGACACATGTCCCGTTTTTCGATTTTTATTATTTTGACCCATTAGGTCCTCGACAACATTCCGGACGGCATCCCATTTTTATTTTTTTGGGGCCCATTACCCTTGGTGGTCCCATTATTTCTACATGTGTGCCTATTTTTCTAGGCCGCGAGATCCCATCTTTCGGTCGCCGTTTACCGTCTTTGCTTGCCCCCTTACCGAAATTGCTCCCTTCTAGCCTTTCCGGGCTTGCCGTAGCCCATTTTTCCTTGGGCTTGGCATCCTCATGCAGTCCGTAATTTCTCGGACTGCAGTCATGGCTGTTTTCCATACCCACAGCCCCACAACTTGCCCCATGTTGAAAGAAAATGAAGCGTTAAATTTTCTAGTGCATCCGGGCTCAATATTGGCTCCGGATGCACCTAGAGTTTCCTTCCCCCATGCAGTCCGTTGTAACTCGGACTGCAATGGGGGTCAATTCCCCAGCCCCAATGCCCCACAAATAGCCCTCACATAAAAGAAAAAGAAACGGCCAACTCCCAAGTGCATCCGGACTTGATTTTGACTCTGGATGCACCTAAAACATGTGTTTCTCCTTATGTATGCATTCCGTTTTATTCCGGTTGCAAGAGGCCTTGATTTTCTTTGATTTTCTCTGCAAAAATCAAAGAAAATCAAAGTCCTTTGTAACCGCCATATTCCAGAATGAATCTGGTCACGGATGAATCTCCCTTAGTGACCGTTTTTTACCGTTAAGGCCTTTTTCTCTTTTCTTTTCTTTTCTTTTCTTTTCTTTTCTTTTCTTTTCTTTACTCTTTCTCTTCCTTTCTTAGACAGTAGGGACCTGCCAGTCCCTACTGATGGCCAACTCACTCCCTCCCTCCCACTTTTTTTGTCTTATTCTCTCCCATTTTCTTTTCTTTTCTCTCTTTTTTTCTAGAATGTCAAGTGTCAAGTGGTTGTTAAGGCTCTTTTCTAGCCTCTTCCTCTTAGTTTTGGCCCTCCCTATGCCCGAGGTGCAATCTGTTATTTCTCGAACTGCAATAATGGTCTTCCCATGCCCATGGGAGCCTCCTTTTACTCCTACACTTCTCCCCCAATGGTCCCTCCTACTCCGATTTTCTCCCGGAGGGCTATTTTTCACATGGGGTCTCATTTGACTCTATTTTCTTGAGGGAGGCTGATCCGAGATTTTTCGGATTGCTCCCATGCCTCCCACTTCAGTTTTCTTTACTTTTCCTTTTCCTTTTGGCCTTCCCGTTTGTCACCACTAGTATTTGCACTAGTGGTGCTAATATTCTTGGCCGTCAAGATGTCGATCTTGACGGTGCCCCTTGCATTTATTATTTTCTTCTCATGCGGTGCCGCCGTTTCTTCTTGGGACTTTCACATGTCCCCGCTACTTGTCCCGTTGGTGGTCCCCGACACTTAGTCCCATCGGCGGTCCCCGACACTTAGTCCCGTCAGCGGTCCCCGACACATTAGTCCCGTCAGCGGTCCCCGACTCATTTCGCCCCGTACGCCATTATTTTTACTTAGTCCCTCGTGGCCCCGGGTGCCTTTCCCCGAGGTGTCCCATGCTCCTTGGGCGTTTTGTTGCCCCACAGCGATCCCTCTCCTTAATCTTTCCTCGCGCCTTGTGCGTGCCGATCTCTTTGGTCGTGGGTCTCCGCTCCGAGGTTCCCGTAGGTGGCCTCCGTGTTGGCCCTCATTTCCTGGCTTCCCGCGGCTTTTGGCCGCCCATTCCTCGACTTCCTCATTCCCTTATTGTTGTCGTGCTGCAATTGTTAGTTCAAAGGGCACTTTGGCCTTAGTCTTATTGCATTCCGATGACCCTCCCGGCCTCCTGCTATGTTCTATGTGCCCCTGTTCTTGTGCTCGCTTGCTTGCCGCCGCTAGTTCTTTCCTCCTGTGGTTCTCTCCTCAGGGCATCACTCCCTTCTGCGGCCTAATCCTTTGTCTTTTCTCTCTCCTGCTTCCTCACTCTAGATTTCTCTGTTGTGCACAAATTGTCCGTATTCAATCTCTCGAGTGCTGGGAAGTTATTCGGGACCCACCAGTCCTGACACATTCCCCTCACTCATTCCCGATGTCCTCATCGCGTACCAATCTCTTGTTGGTGGGTTTTGGAGGGATAAACGGGAGAGGAGGGTGAGGTGTTACGGGTGGTTAGTTTGCCAGGGTCCGTTTTGTTTTTCTCCCATTCCTTCCTTAGCTTCCGCCCCTTGGGGTGGAGGAGGGTATGGGGGAGTCGAAGGTTCTACAGCTTAGACCAAGTTGCTCATTTTCATCATAGCTCTGCCTCTTTATCCTTCCCTCAATTGAGATGTGAACTACCTCTTCAGTCAATTCTGTATACCTAGCAGGGCAGCCCATAATTCTTTCAACTTCAGTAACATGGGGCAGACGGGGCTCTCCTTGCTTCATGCACTTAACTACTGATATGCTGGCTTTATTCCTCAGATGACAATTTGTTGTCATAATACAATTGGTTTTCTCATTCTATGCCTTGACTTTGTTGATAACAAATTGTAGGCAAGTTTTTTGATGCGACTCAATGTCAGGCATTTGCTCCGGAAGGGAGATGTTCGTCCAGTACAACCATCGTCTTTGTCATGGTGATACCCACTTCGAATCGGTGAGCCCAGGCACAACTCCCCTTATCTGTCTTCCCATTTCATTGAGGAAGCATTCTCGAGCAGAAACCATTTTGGCCTCGCCTCGTTCATTACTCTTATAAATAAATAATCTACTTTTTTGGCGCATGCAATCCATGTTTTCCCTTTACCGTTCCCCGATGCTCAAGCCTTGCCAAATCCACATGCATCTCCCCCGGGTCCTTTCGCCCGACTCTCCTCAGGTCCTGCCAATTTTGCATTCATATCACTCTTTGTCTTTTCTTGTTTCTTGCTTATTTTTAACTTTTTTCATGCATGCTGCCCAGTTCATCCCTTGTGCATCTCTCTTTCAGACACCTTGTCAGACCTGTTTCCAAATACTCATCTGTTTCCCAGCCTGCCAGTCTTTCTCTCAGATCCATACATAGTCAATCATACGAGTCTTTTCTTTTCCAGACGTCTTACTTGACCCATTTTCAAGCTTATGCCAAATCAATCACACAAGTCGCTTGCAAGGCCTTTTCTCAAGCTCATGCAACGTCAATTTCTCACCCATTTCTCTTCTGGACATCTTGCAAGGCCTTTTCGCAAGCCTGCGCAAAGTCAATTACCCATCCATTATTCTCTTCTGGACATCTTGCCAGGCCTTTTTCTCATGCTCATGCAACGTTAATTACTCATTCATTCTTTTCTTCTGGACATCTTGCCAGACTTTTTCTCAAGCATGCGCAAAGTCGATTACTCATTCATTCTTACGCTCATGGTACCCTTCTCTTTTGCACGCTTTTTCTTTGGTAGATGGCACACCTTCTCCCCACTCAAAATGCGATGTCCCCATCGCACGACTAGTTCTCATTCGGAGGTACGCAACCTTTGGCCCACCAACGAGTAGGCAGATGCCGGCCCATCAGCCCCAAAAAGGAAGGGTGATCAGTCCTCCCCCTGCTGATAACTCACCTCATCCTCTTACTCCGTCCGACCTTTTGTTGCTTACGAGACGAGCGTCATTACTGAGGTACCTCCTCATATCTGGAAGGCAGATCCAGTCCAAGCCTACCAGGACCTCATCTTGCCGTAAGGGCTTCCTCGCAAATCGTTCCTCCCGAGTGGTATTTTTTTGAATCCGGCCTCTTCCTTTCAAGAGAGTTGGGGCTCTCAATTAATCCACGAGTGCAGTTACGAAGACCTCGCAATTAGTCCCGAAGCGGTTGTAATGCTCCGGCGGGGCGGTGCCACTCGCCCCGTGGTGGTTGTGGCTTCCACCCGGTACCACCCCCAACTCCTCTCTTCTGGACAGTGCTGCTTAACTTAACGCGAGCCGCCGTTGTCCATTCCAAGCGGCCATGTCGCCCCTCAACGACATGGCATGTGGTTGGGGAGAACAAAAGTGACTAAAAAAAAAAGAATGGGTCTCTCGCCCATTTGGTTCCCTCACCCTTTGACGTTTAGGCGTTCAACACGAGGCGCAATTTGAACTTCCCGACTACAGCTCGTTGTCGGGGTCAGTTCCGGATGTCCTGCACCGATCCAAGTGGTAGGTGCATTGGTTCTTTAACCCTCATCCCCTTACAAGAGAAACAGGTCGTGCTGAGACTTTTTCCCTTACAGGGATAAAGGTCTTGGGGTCGCGGTGCGAGCACCGGTATCCCCTTCCTGCTGAGGCCAAAGACTAGAAAAAGAGAAAGGTCATTTCAATGCTATTTCCAAGTCCATTTCAAATTGCCTAAGGTCCCTTGCCTATGCAAATGCAATATTCAATCCTCAATCCTTCAACCCAATGCTATTTCCAAGGCTGATTCTCATGGCTGGTCTGACAGCCTCTCATCAACAAGGCCACCCTCACGGTCGGTCTGGCGGTCATTCTCTCAATAGTCATTTCTCAAGACTGACCCTTCCGCCCACTCAATCCTCAATCTTCTCATTCCTCAACACCCAATTTCTATGACCGTCCCAACGGTCCCTGCCCTTCTCGGCTTTAAGGCTCCGCCTTTTTTATCTTGTCATTCTCTTTCGCATTTTCCTTCCGCCCCCTTGGCAATTTTCGGTGGCCGACCCACCGACCTTTTCCATTTCCTCCATTCAACTCATTGGCTATTTCATCGACCGACCCACCGGCCTTTTCCACCTTTCTCATCCATCCTTTGACTATTTTCAATGACCGACCCACCGACCTTTTTCATTTATCTTTTCTCATTGGCTATTTCAATGACCGTCCCACCGGCCTTTCCCATCTCTTTCATTCATCCCATTGGCTATTTCAATGACCGACCCACCAGCCTTTTCCATCTCTCTCAGCCATCTTTTGGCTATTTTCAATGACCGACCCATCGACCTTTTCCATCTCTCTCATTCCAGCACATTCTCAATCAGTCTTTCTCAATCAACCTTTCTCAATCCAATATGCAGGGGACCCCAGTGCCTATTTCAAAAGGAATGACCCTKGTCAGGGGYCATTCCCGAACAACCTGGTTAGGGTCGTTCTTATCCATTCTCAAGTCGAACAGCCTGGTTAGGGCCATTCTTTTCCATTCTCAAGTCGAACAGCCTGGTTAGGGTCATTCATTTCCATTCTCAAGTCGAACAACCTGGTTAGGGTCATTCATTTTCATTCTCAATGTTAGTGCCCGAGGGGGTCGGCCTCGAGGTTACGGATCCCATTTCTGTCTTGGAGGTTAGAAGGTGGTCATCTCATCTTTTGCGTGCTGTTCTCTTCCTTCCATTTCTCACAGTAATGTACCATCCATTCCATTTCTCACAGTAATGTTCCATCCATTCCATTTCTCACAGTAACGTACCATCCATTGTGTACACCCGACTTAGCGTCTAACACTCGAGTTGGGGCTCGCGACCCCAAGCAGCACTAACCCACCCGGCCGTTCATCCATAACAAAAAACAAAAGCGCCCCTTCTATTTTCACTCTTCTTGATCTCTCAGGTTTCGGCTATTCTCAGTCTCATTCATGACTCAGTTGGATTAGGCTCCTAGGGAAAGAGTGTTTTTCACGCCCCTTAACTTTTAGGTTCCCTGACCTCTCTTGTACTTGACCAGTCATTCAATGCCATGGTTTGCTCATCAATCCGTACTCAAGGCTTTCCTCTCTCAAAAGCATAATCCTTGTTCCATCCAAAATTCACAATACGCTTTCTCCAAATTGGTCTCATCCCGTATCCCATGTCTTTGTCTTAGGTACCTAAGGTAGCTCATCCAAAAGTAGCCTCAACAACTATCTTCTACTTTAGCGTGACACAGCCTTAGCTGACCCTCTTTTCACTTCCTCCTTAGCAAGCTTGCCCATATTATACAAGTTCTCGTCATTCTCATATCTCTGCAGACAGAAAGCAGCGATCCTTTTCAATGCTAAGCCAACACCTAGTTCCTATTATTGCCTTGCGCCTCGTCTCGCCTAGTTCCTTGTCCACTCCGTTCCTCGGCAGGCTTCCTAACCCCTAGGCCATAGGTCTCGATCTCTCTTTTCATCCTTACAATTTTATGCAACTCAGCCTCGTTGAAAAAATCCAGTGGTGTGGTTTCCACACCTACCCTTGCAAGTGTCCGAGTCTTGATAATCCATTCGTGCCTGATTACATTGGTCCATTGCTGAAATCAGTGACTGGGCGTTGGCCCGATCTCGTCCTCCCATCTGAAAGCCCCATTACCTGGCTGGTGCATCGGAGGCCGCCCCTCTTCCCTAGGCCTTGAGATTTCATCCCTCTTATCCCCGCTGCTGATTTCTATGACTTTTCGCACATCCTCCTCCTCGTCCCCCTCATCTTCAGTCTGTATGGGGCTATACCCACCAGCAAGGTTCTTTGGATCGTAGGTAAAAGGGATCTCTGTCCCCGTCTCATACCCCTCGCAACTGTCGTGACCGCTTCGTCCTTCAAGCGGGCTCTCCATTTTCTCCTCGCCGTCCTCACGTTCGTCACGCATACCTTGTCCCCCCTCGCTTTCCCCATGCCAAGTCTCACGTCGTTCGCCCCTATTGGCCCCTTCCTCGTTAGAGACCCGAGCCTTATCTCTCATTTCTGTGTTGCCTCCTTCTTCCACATTTACCCTTCTATTTTCGCCCTTACTGTCAGATGATATTTCTATACCTTCTCCCTTGCGGAGAGGTGAGGGTTTCCTACACAAACATTTTCTTCCACCCCTGCCTACCACTGGCCCGCCCATGAGCCCAATGTACAATTTTCTTTTCGTTGTCCTCCTCCCTTGGCTTGGTCTAGCTTCTTCCCCTCCGGTAGGCCTGTTGATTGCCCCGCTGTCGTTCTCGTTGCCGAATTTCATTTTTGTCTTTTCTCGTTTTACTCCTAAGCTCTGTATAACAAAACAACACCCGCAATGTCCCTCATACGCTTACGCCTCCCCTCCCCCTTAGGCCGGTAGACATTCCCAAAATACACCTAGTATCCCTCGCATCACGCCCTTTTTATACATGCGAATGCGTCGTTCGTGATGACCCCACATTTTTCCCATCAAAAACTATGGTACAATACCCCAAGCATCCCTTCCCGTTGTCACACAAGCCAGATATTGCAACCCCCAAGTCATGCTAACTTTCAACCTCAGTCACTCCAAGCCAAAGCACCAGTCCCAAAAAAATGACAGTCCCACGAACATGGTCAGAGACAAACCATAGTGTGGGCAAGGTTGTGGTTAGTCTTTAGCTTGTGGCTCCTCTGTTTTCTTATCTTCGGCCTCCTGAAGCTATTGTTCCACTGGGTCCCGACGTAGAAACCTGACCAGTCGTTGCCCCGGGAAGGGCCCTTTCAATCCAGTCTCATCCAAATCTTCTAGTTCGAAGGTGTTCAGTCCCACCCGCGTGGCGACCCGGTAGGGGCCTTTGAACCTCCTTCCCAACTGTCCCGACCAAGTACTTTCTAGTGCCGAGTTCCTTAGCAATACCATCTCCCTCACCTGAAGTGGCTCCTTTCTAACATTCTTAACCTGGTCCCACCTTGCTTTGTCCCTCATTCTGCTGTCCAGCACCCGGCTGGCGATGTCTTCCACGACCTCCTCATTCTTAAGAATTTGTTGACATCTTGCCTCGATTAACTCTTCAGTGGTCATTTGCGGATCATCATTTAACCTATTCCACGTAGGTACCAAGGCCTCCACAAGAAAGTCAATCTCTCTTCCGTACCAAAGCTCTGCCGGGATACATCCTGTTGTCCTTTTAGGAGTCATATTCTCTGCAAAGACAACCTGCTTAAGATACCTAGGCCAGTTCCCCAGATGGTCTGCTGCGAGCTTTGCAATCGTGTTCTTCAAGGTTCGGTGCCCCCTTTCCACCGATGCATTGGCCTCAGGGTGATACGACTCGATGAGTTTGATCGGTACGCAGAGTCTCTTAAGCATCCCCAATACTTCTTGGTTCACAAATTCCGTCCCATTGTCTGCTATAAACCTCCTGACGAACGGGTGTCTTAAGTAGAAGTCTTCTATCCAGTCCGCCACACTCCTTCCTGTCTTTTTCTTGAGGGCGACTGCCTCCACGAACCCACTCAAGTTGTCTCGCGCATCTAGGATATACCTGTATCCATCCGTTGATACAGGCATGACCGCAAGGTCGAGGTGGACCACATGTCCCGGCCCTAGCACCCGCGTTGGTCTAAGCGGCTCGAAGACTCGTACCGAGCTTCATTCTTGGCAAATAAGGCAAGTCTGGCAGTATACGGCGACCATGTCTGCCATGTCTGGCCAATAATAGAGCGGCGTTATTTTTGCAAGTGTTCCTTTGACGACCAATGACCTCCAGCTAACCCGTCGTGCGTTGCCTGGATAACGTCTACTTGCCTAGATCTTCCGCACACAACCCTTCTGGGCATAGCACCTTCCTCCCTCCGGAACAAATGCCCGCCCCTTAGGACGTATCTTTCGGCTTCTTCTCTTGCCTTAATACTGACTTCCGTAGGTTGTTCGTTTCCTACCAACAACAAACCGATCTCCCAAAAGAGCCCTTCGTATGATTGGACATAGAAAAACTCCTCTCCTTCCTTGTCTCCACCCTTTCCTTCCTACATCTGATTTACCACTCATTGCAACTCTTTCCTTTCCTCAGATTCCACTAAGCTCATCACTGCTTTCCGGCCTCCCTCGACCGCCATTGCCATTAACTCCTCCTTCGGTCCTACTATCGCTCCCCATGAGTCCTTTTCTTCTCTGCGTCCTCGAGTGGTAACTGGTCCTTCTCTAAGTTTTGCTACTACGGCAGGTGCCCCTTTCTCCAAAGTGTGGATCAATAGTTCTCCCGATGTGCATTCTCCGCTCATCATTTCGTTATCTACCGCAAGAGTTCCTCCTTCGTATTCGAGGAAGGCGTTTATGGGTTCTGCATCCTCCATCCCTTCGGGGGTGATGCAAACCCGACTCAGCCCACCTGCCTTGTTGCGGATTCCAGCAATCTGTTCGATCTTGTAATCGAACTGCCAGATGAATCCTACCCATCTCCCTACCATCGGATCTATAGGCCTATAATTCTTTAGGGCCCCTGCGACATTCGTCGGGTCGATCCTTAATATGAACCGCCTCCCAAATAGGTAGGCCTGGAAGGTCTTAAGGCAATGCAGGATGGCTAGGACTTCCTTCTTGAATTGCGAGTACTGTCGTTCTGCGGAGTTCAGGGTTCTACTTCTGAACCTAATCGGCCTCTTTTTTCCTCCCTCATCCCTTTGGATCAACACACCTCCTACGGCCAAAGGTCCTCCATCCGTCTCTAGGATGAAGGGTCGTCCCACTTCATCATTAAAACAAGGCGTGGACAGGACGGCTGTCTCAGATGTCAATATGTCCTTGAGCCTTTGGACAACCCATTCTCGCTCCTCCGTCCAATCCATGGTTCCTTCTTCCCTTATCATCGCCCGGATAGGCTCAACAATCTTGGCAAAGTTCTTAATGAAGATCCTCCAAAAACCGACTACGCGTAGGAATGTCCTTACCTCCGTTGTCGTGCGCAGTGGCGTCGGCCACTGTGATATCTTGTCGGTCTTTGCCGGATCTGGCTTCCTGCCGTAAGCACCGCAACGAAATCCTAGTATAGTTACCTC
>BFEA01000056.1:960904-981642 GCA_003427395.1 Chara braunii
AGAGAGAGAGAGAGAGAGAGAGAGAGAGAGACCTCGAACTAACTACCCCACCCCCCAAAATGACGACGACGATGACAAGCAACAAAAGGAAAAACGACGCGTGCACGTCTGCGCGAACCAGAGATCAGCTTCGACAGGAATCTCCGAGGTAAGCCCCATGAAAATGCAAGAAAAAAAAAAAGTTGTCTTTGCACAGGTTTCTGAGCTGAGTCTCAAAACACCCCCCACCCCCACCCCCTTAACCCCAACCCCCCAAACCCCCGATCCCCCCAACCCGACTCATTTCTCCCATTTTCCCCTTATTTCCTTGCGAGCGAAGCCGCAACAGGTACCCTTGTTCAAGGAGAAAATCACTTACCTCCTTCGCCGTCTTCTTCCTAATGGCCTTTGCTTCTACGAATCCGGTGAGGTCATCACGGACGTTCATTATATACCGAAGTCCGCCGACCCCTTTTGGCATGGTTACCATGTCTAYGTGGACCTTCTCTCCCGGAACCGTGGGAAGCGATGGAACTAAGGGCTCTTTGTATCGAACTGTCGCCCTCTTCTGGCAAGCCTCATACGTTGAACAATACTTTTCTACTTCCGTGTATTGCCCATCCCACCATAAAGCCTACGGACTTCATCGAAAGTACCCTTTACTCCCCTATAGCCTCCGACGACCCCGTCGTGTAGCTCCTCTATGACAACCCTTCTTTCTTCGGGATCGCACAGTACCCTCATAGGTATTGCAAACTTGGTGAGCCTCTTGAAGAGATGTCTCCTCGTAGGCAATACCCCAGTGCCTCTTGCCGGATTCTTTCAGTTCCTGTTTCCCTACCGGCTAAGTACAGTCCTATGTCTCGGTACTTCCCGTCGTAGAGTTTAGCAAGAAAAGTCCTTGGGACCCTTTCTTCTCCTTGGCTGCTCCCTGCTATTTGTGCCCTATTAGCGGCGACTTTCATTATCTCCTCTTTGGCGATTGTCACTTCTTCCTCCTTAAGCCTAGGTAGGTCATCCTCATGAATGGGAAGCCGGGACAATCCGTCCGCGACCGGGTTCTTGGTCCCAGATATCCTCTCGACCCTATAGTCGTAAAGCCTAATGTGTATCATCCATCGGGCGATGGTCGGATCGGTCAGCGAGAAATCCTTTTGAAGGACCGCCACTACCGCAGTTGGGTCCACTCTCAGGAGAAATCGTCGCCCGTATAGGTAATGACGGAAGGCCTTTAGACAATGCAATACCCCTWACACCTCCTTTTTGAATTGRCTATAATTTCTCTCGGCGGGGTTCAAGGTCCGGCTMTCGAATCTCCTTTAGAAACTGCCGGATCTCCGTTATGGACTTGAGCRGCGACGGCCAKGTCATCAATTTTACTAATTTTTYGGGGTCGGGCCTCCGCCCATCCTTATCGCAAATGAACCCCAATATCCTGATGGATGASACGCCCCAACGACTCTTAGTTCCGCTTACCGTGAGGTTGGCATCGTCTAACTTCTGAAGGACGTTTCTGACATCACTCATGTGGTCGGCCACAAATTTTCTCATCCCCGGGAAGACCTCCGTCTCATCTCATTCGATCGGCCCTTTTATCGGGAAGTCATCAAGGAAAACCTCCACCTTCTCTGGTATCAACTCCTTGAGGACCGCAATCATGGCCCTTTGGGACACTGCCACCCCATTCGTCCAACCTATGGGTACCACCACCATTTGAACCAGCCCTAAAGGCGTATGCATGGCGGTCATGTGCCTGTCCCGGTAGTCTAAGGGAATCTCGTCATACTCTGAGAAGAGATCGCAGATCGAGTATATCGAGCGACCTGCTGATCCTTCTGCTAGCAAGTCGGCCTCTGGTATAGACCCTACGTCACTTATGGTGACCGCATTGGTCCTCTTGAGGTTTTGAATTCATCTCAACTTGTTGCTACTCCCCTTTCTCATAAAGAACCACTTATTGGAGTAGGCACTTTCGCAAGGTTCCGCGACGAACGTCCTGATCTTCTCCTTGATAAAAGCCACTATCTCCTCCTTCTCCTTTTGGGCATATTTCCATTGAGGCCTATCCTTCCAAGGCACGTGCGGGATCGTGTGGATTCGTGCCGGCTTAGCATACCTTGAGTCGATTCTCCCCCTCTCTGAGTCATCGAATGCAATGGCCTTATCGCACCCCCTTAGGGTCATTGCTATGAACTCCTTCTCTTCCTCCGTGAGGTTCCCATCTCCTATATCCATTTTGGCCAATCTATCGACCGTTATCCTTTGCCCTTCCGTCTCTTTCCTCTTTCGGATGATATCGACTATCTCCTCCTCCGATATTGTCGCTTCCCCAGTTCTATCCCGGCTGACCGCAGTTGGTTTCACCTTCTCCGTCACGGTTTTATGTTTCTTGATTCCGCCGGCTAGGGGGATTCCCCCAAAAAAGACATGCTCACATACCCACCGAACTCCTCCTCCTCGTCCTCCTTCTCATACCCTGTACTGTTGATAATGATCCTGATCTCGACATCCAAGATCTCAAGTCGGTCTTCCGTTTTTTTTTTATCCGAGGAGAGTCCCCCTTCTAGGCGGACCTGGCATACTCTCTACTGGGTCCCTCTCCGTGTCGGGATATCCGTCCTGTTCCGCTCATCCTGCGCGTCAACGGTCTTTAGGACCACTCAGATTCCATCCGGGCTTTGGATAGAGAGAGTCTAACTCCCATCCGGTAGGTCCACAGTGGTGGCGTGAACCACGCTCAGCCAGGTCCTCCCGATGATCAATTCGGAGGAACACTCTTTTACCGAAAAAATTGGGACCGTGGTCTCAACGCCTGCGACCTCAATCACGGGGCTATGACACACCCCTTCCGCCGGTTCTAACTTGTTATCCGCCACTACCATCGACATCGACACCCCTCGATCGATCTCCAGACCCAACTCTTGAGTGATGGAGTCTCTACGTACAGTGGACTCGGATCCATTGTCTACTAGGGCCCTAATCCTCTTCCCGCTCACCACTGCCTTGAGCTGACCGCTACCTAACACATATAACTTCTTAATTTCTTCACCCGAGAAGAGTCTTGACGGCAGTTCCTCCATAGTGATTCGGGAGGACTGCACCTCTTCTCTCGCCGGACCATCCCCTGGCACCGTGGGTTCTCCTGCGAGAGGGACTCTCAACTTCCTCGTGATGCTTAGGAGTTATTCCCTAGCGCTTTTGCTGGCGGCTAGGTACTCCAAAAATGTACATCGCATAGGCTGCATCAGAGTCCTTCTAAGGGGTGCTACTGTGTCTATCTCATCCAAGGTGCATTTCATTTCGAACTTCTTAGGCCCCTTCTTCCTAGGTGATTTAGGGGAAGCGGGCTCTTCCTTCTTTTCTTCCGCACTCTTGGCATCGGCCATTGGTTGGTCGTCGTCGCCGCTCCTTCCTCCCGCATCTCTCGTCAAGCCCTCTTGGTTCTTGGACGTCTCGGCCGCAACCTGCGTTCTCACCCTCAAGCAGGCCCTCTCTTCTTCGGGCCGGGATTCAATGAACTTGATGCTTGATACATGGGGTTCCCTAACGGACACTCCTCCGGGCGACTCCGTCATTTGGATGTGGGATGTGTTGGCGGAGCTCCCTATCTCCAGTTTCTTTCCCAGCCTGGCCTCTTGGAGCGCCACTCTCTTGTCCACGTTTACCTTCATTGAGGGGTAGAACGAGACCGCGTCACCACTATCTCCCCACACGACCCATTAGTTCTCATTTAGGTTTACCACTCCCAACCTCAAGGCCTCCGTGAGATGATGACAGTCTCTTTTGATGTGACTCTCCTCATTGCAATAAACGCACCCGCTTCGGGCTTGCGGGTTGCTGGGACGCAGAACCCCTTGCGTCACGGCGGCTACAGACGCAGGAAGAGGCGGTGGTGGTGGTGTTGGCGGAGGAGGAACCCTAATCTCTGGCGGCGGATTGGAAGTCCTTGCTTGAGGCGTGGCTCCCCACCTTCCATCCCTAGCATCCTTCCAATGGGAATTCCCCCAATCGGGGCCACGATTCCCTCCTATTTCTCAGTTGTTCCTCCAGCCCCCTTGACCTCCAGGTTCGTTTCTCCACCCGCTTTGCCTTTCTCCCCATCGCGGAACAGGCGGAGCGGGAGGTGGCATGTCATTTCCCCGAGGGCCATCGTTCCGGTTGTTACTCATGGTACGGAGAGCCACGTCCAGGGTCTCTTTCATATAGTCTCTCACGTCGACTCCTCCTCCCGTGAAGACCACCTCGGCGACCTTCTCGAAATCAGCCGGGTCTATCGGGGCCTTCTCGACGACTTCTTTCCTCTTCTCTTCGGGTAGGTGCAGCATAAACATAACACACTTATCCACCTCAGACAACATCCCCCTATCCACCAGGGCTTGGGACAGACGTTTGAATCTTCGTGTGAAGGCTACCAAACTTTCCTTTTCCCCCCTTGTAACACGGCGCAAGCTGTCTATGGTGGGAATCAAGTCATCACACGCAAAGGTCCGTAGAAGGCCTCTCTTGAGTGTCCTCCACCGACCATCTGCCGGGTAGATAGCCCTAATTGCGGGGTCTAATTCAGGGTCCGAGTGTTGGCTGAAATGGTTTATCCACTCCTTTTCGGAGAACTTCTTGCAGTAGGCATAGCTCTCCCATTTCTTCACGAACCCTGTTACATCACGTTCATCGAAGAAGAGTGCCTCTAAGTTTAGGTTGACGTCGTAGTAGGGGACCCTTCGATCATCGTACCGGCGAAAATAGGATCCTTCAATGGGTCCGTCAATCATCGGATCGTACGGTTTGTACCACGAGGGATCCGGCTTCTCAACCCGTGCCCAAGGTCTAGGCGTCCCCCGAGGGTCCTCCCCATATCGACCCCTCTCATTCGGCCACTCCATCTCTCCCCGCGTGTGGTCCTGTCCTCTAAACCCTCTCCAGGCATCCATTCCTTGACTTCTCCCCGCTACCTCTCCGGAACCCCATGCCGCGCCTGACTTCCTTTCGGCCCATCTTCGTGGTCTATAGCCACCCTCCGCAGACCTCTCGTCCTTAAGGTCCCTCCTACCAAGTCCTTCCTCGTCTTCCTTCCTGGATAGCCTGTAACCCACCTGATCTCTTGAAAATTCCAGCGCATCTTCTGCTCGAGTGTCCGACAGATCTGCCCATCGGGACTCCACAGGAACTTGGAGCCCCCACGAGGCCTCGATCGCCCCCTCTCTTATCGGCATCCGTATCCCCGTGCTAACTCTTTGCTCCATCGAAACTTGTCTTTCCCCGGGGAGGATCTCCTGGTTCCTTTCGACCCATCTTCATGGCCTGCCACCGGCTTCCGCCGCCCTTCCTTCTCTTAAGTCTCCCTTATCCGGACCTCCTTCTTCGTCGCCTCTAGGTGGTCGATACCCCGGCCTGCCTCTAGGAAAATCGGGAGCTCCCCCTATCCTTGCTTCCACGTCCACCAGGTCCGCCCACCGGGATTCTACGGGAATGCCCGTCGAGGCCTCGGTGACCCCTTCACTTACCGGTGTCCGCTGCCCCACATCCCTATGTACCCGTACTTCCGTGCCAGGTCTCGGCTCCTCTGGGGCCTGTCTCTCTCCTGGAGCCGCTTCCGGGCCCCTCTCGGCCCTTCCCATCGATTCGGTCCCTTCTGTAGTTTCTTCCACTACCCTACTTAGCCTGGCCCCCAACTCGGGGCTCTTCACTACCTCCCTTCTCTCCGCGGTCTCCGATGGACGAGAGAGGCCAACCTCCACTTCACTCTCCATACACCCTTTTGGTGATCTCTAGTCGCCTCCCTCACTATCGTCTCCCTCACTATTGTCCGGGCTATCTTCCGAGTCTTCTTCTTCTCCCGAGCCCTCCTTCTCCTCACTAGACTCCTTGCTAGCACTGGGTGAATAGCTCGTGCCCCCCTTCTTCACCTAACAAGAATTTTTTTATCACCTGACACCTCAATCGGACTCTCCTCACGATCTCGTCGTCAGCATAGAGTAGCCGATAGGCCCAAGTAGGGATATTCCAAGTTCTCCCGTGAGCTGCCCTAGGAACTTCCGTCCTCCCTCGGTATTCTACTCTATCAATCACAGGGCCCCCGGTGTCACCCCCTCTCAATCTCCTCAAACGTTCTAGGGCCCTTTTGACGATGCCTAAAGGATCTTTTCCTTTCGCTAATTCAGTTTCGAAGATTAGCCGGGCGTTGGGGGACAAAAAGATTTTCGCCTTTCTAGTGCAACTGTTTCCCTCGGACGCCACTTAGAACCTGACCACTGTCTCTTGCTCGTAAATTTCGAAGAATTCGGTAGTCACTTCTCCTTCCCCTCGAACTCTCGGGAGAGTCACCCCATATCTTCCTCCCCACGTCCAAGCCCTTTCTATGGTACCAACGGGGTCCCCCCTCTCGTACCGAATCATCTGGGGTCTCACCTCACGTCGGCCAACCTCACGCAACAGAAAAATCCCATGAGAAATGAAAGTTGAAAAAACATTCCATAAAAAAAAAATCCTTCATATTTATAAATTATCATTCCAATGTTTGTCAAATTCTAAAATTTTAAATTTAATTTGATAAGTTCCCGTTTAACTATGAGTTTTCCCTTCCAACTACATCTATTTGTTCAAGATGGAATGAAAGTCTGGACGAGTTTATGAAATGTTTTAATTAGACTTTCATTCTACTACANGTGGACCTTCTCTCCCGGAACCGTGGGAAGCGATGGAACTAAGGGCTCTTTGTATCGAACTGTCGCCCTCTTCTGGCAAGCCTCATACGTTGAACAATACTTTTCTACTTCCGTGTATTGCCCATCCCACCATAAAGCCTACGGACTTCATCGAAAGTACCCTTTACTCCCCTATAGCCTCCGACGACCCCGTCGTGTAGCTCCTCTATGACAACCCTTCTTTCTTCGGGATCGCACAGTACCCTCATAGGTATTGCAAACTTGGTGAGCCTCTTGAAGAGATGTCTCCTCGTAGGCAATACCCCAGTGCCTCTTGCCGGATTCTTTCAGTTCCTGTTTCCCTACCGGCTAAGTACAGTCCTATGTCTCGGTACTTCCCGTCGTAGAGTTTAGCAAGAAAAGTCCTTGGGACCCTTTCTTCTCCTTGGCTGCTCCCTGCTATTTGTGCCCTATTAGCGGCGACTTTCATTATCTCCTCTTTGGCGATTGTCACTTCTTCCTCCTTAAGCCTAGGTAGGTCATCCTCATGAATGGGAAGCCGGGACAATCCGTCCGCGACCGGGTTCTTGGTCCCAGATATCCTCTCGACCCTATAGTCGTAAAGCCTAATGTGTATCATCCATCGGGCGATGGTCGGATCGGTCAGCGAGAAATCCTTTTGAAGGACCGCCACTACCGCAGTTGGGTCCACTCTCAGGAGAAATCGTCGCCCGTATAGGTAATGACGGAAGGCCTTTAGACAATGCAATACCCCTWACACCTCCTTTTTGAATTGRCTATAATTTCTCTCGGCGGGGTTCAAGGTCCGGCTMTCGAATCTCCTTTAGAAACTGCCGGATCTCCGTTATGGACTTGAGCRGCGACGGCCAKGTCATCAATTTTACTAATTTTTYGGGGTCGGGCCTCCGCCCATCCTTATCGCAAATGAACCCCAATATCCTGATGGATGASACGCCCCAACGACTCTTAGTTCCGCTTACCGTGAGGTTGGCATCGTCTAACTTCTGAAGGACGTTTCTGACATCACTCATGTGGTCGGCCACAAATTTTCTCATCCCCGGGAAGACCTCCGTCTCATCTCATTCGATCGGCCCTTTTATCGGGAAGTCATCAAGGAAAACCTCCACCTTCTCTGGTATCAACTCCTTGAGGACCGCAATCATGGCCCTTTGGGACACTGCCACCCCATTCGTCCAACCTATGGGTACCACCACCATTTGAACCAGCCCTAAAGGCGTATGCATGGCGGTCATGTGCCTGTCCCGGTAGTCTAAGGGAATCTCGTCATACTCTGAGAAGAGATCGCAGATCGAGTATATCGAGCGACCTGCTGATCCTTCTGCTAGCAAGTCGGCCTCTGGTATAGACCCTACGTCACTTATGGTGACCGCATTGGTCCTCTTGAGGTTTTGAATTCATCTCAACTTGTTGCTACTCCCCTTTCTCATAAAGAACCACTTATTGGAGTAGGCACTTTCGCAAGGTTCCGCGACGAACGTCCTGATCTTCTCCTTGATAAAAGCCACTATCTCCTCCTTCTCCTTTTGGGCATATTTCCATTGAGGCCTATCCTTCCAAGGCACGTGCGGGATCGTGTGGATTCGTGCCGGCTTAGCATACCTTGAGTCGATTCTCCCCCTCTCTGAGTCATCGAATGCAATGGCCTTATCGCACCCCCTTAGGGTCATTGCTATGAACTCCTTCTCTTCCTCCGTGAGGTTCCCATCTCCTATATCCATTTTGGCCAATCTATCGACCGTTATCCTTTGCCCTTCCGTCTCTTTCCTCTTTCGGATGATATCGACTATCTCCTCCTCCGATATTGTCGCTTCCCCAGTTCTATCCCGGCTGACCGCAGTTGGTTTCACCTTCTCCGTCACGGTTTTATGTTTCTTGATTCCGCCGGCTAGGGGGATTCCCCCAAAAAAGACATGCTCACATACCCACCGAACTCCTCCTCCTCGTCCTCCTTCTCATACCCTGTACTGTTGATAATGATCCTGATCTCGACATCCAAGATCTCAAGTCGGTCTTCCGTTTTTTTTTTATCCGAGGAGAGTCCCCCTTCTAGGCGGACCTGGCATACTCTCTACTGGGTCCCTCTCCGTGTCGGGATATCCGTCCTGTTCCGCTCATCCTGCGCGTCAACGGTCTTTAGGACCACTCAGATTCCATCCGGGCTTTGGATAGAGAGAGTCTAACTCCCATCCGGTAGGTCCACAGTGGTGGCGTGAACCACGCTCAGCCAGGTCCTCCCGATGATCAATTCGGAGGAACACTCTTTTACCGAAAAAATTGGGACCGTGGTCTCAACGCCTGCGACCTCAATCACGGGGCTATGACACACCCCTTCCGCCGGTTCTAACTTGTTATCCGCCACTACCATCGACATCGACACCCCTCGATCGATCTCCAGACCCAACTCTTGAGTGATGGAGTCTCTACGTACAGTGGACTCGGATCCATTGTCTACTAGGGCCCTAATCCTCTTCCCGCTCACCACTGCCTTGAGCTGACCGCTACCTAACACATATAACTTCTTAATTTCTTCACCCGAGAAGAGTCTTGACGGCAGTTCCTCCATAGTGATTCGGGAGGACTGCACCTCTTCTCTCGCCGGACCATCCCCTGGCACCGTGGGTTCTCCTGCGAGAGGGACTCTCAACTTCCTCGTGATGCTTAGGAGTTATTCCCTAGCGCTTTTGCTGGCGGCTAGGTACTCCAAAAATGTACATCGCATAGGCTGCATCAGAGTCCTTCTAAGGGGTGCTACTGTGTCTATCTCATCCAAGGTGCATTTCATTTCGAACTTCTTAGGCCCCTTCTTCCTAGGTGATTTAGGGGAAGCGGGCTCTTCCTTCTTTTCTTCCGCACTCTTGGCATCGGCCATTGGTTGGTCGTCGTCGCCGCTCCTTCCTCCCGCATCTCTCGTCAAGCCCTCTTGGTTCTTGGACGTCTCGGCCGCAACCTGCGTTCTCACCCTCAAGCAGGCCCTCTCTTCTTCGGGCCGGGATTCAATGAACTTGATGCTTGATACATGGGGTTCCCTAACGGACACTCCTCCGGGCGACTCCGTCATTTGGATGTGGGATGTGTTGGCGGAGCTCCCTATCTCCAGTTTCTTTCCCAGCCTGGCCTCTTGGAGCGCCACTCTCTTGTCCACGTTTACCTTCATTGAGGGGTAGAACGAGACCGCGTCACCACTATCTCCCCACACGACCCATTAGTTCTCATTTAGGTTTACCACTCCCAACCTCAAGGCCTCCGTGAGATGATGACAGTCTCTTTTGATGTGACTCTCCTCATTGCAATAAACGCACCCGCTTCGGGCTTGCGGGTTGCTGGGACGCAGAACCCCTTGCGTCACGGCGGCTACAGACGCAGGAAGAGGCGGTGGTGGTGGTGTTGGCGGAGGAGGAACCCTAATCTCTGGCGGCGGATTGGAAGTCCTTGCTTGAGGCGTGGCTCCCCACCTTCCATCCCTAGCATCCTTCCAATGGGAATTCCCCCAATCGGGGCCACGATTCCCTCCTATTTCTCAGTTGTTCCTCCAGCCCCCTTGACCTCCAGGTTCGTTTCTCCACCCGCTTTGCCTTTCTCCCCATCGCGGAACAGGCGGAGCGGGAGGTGGCATGTCATTTCCCCGAGGGCCATCGTTCCGGTTGTTACTCATGGTACGGAGAGCCACGTCCAGGGTCTCTTTCATATAGTCTCTCACGTCGACTCCTCCTCCCGTGAAGACCACCTCGGCGACCTTCTCGAAATCAGCCGGGTCTATCGGGGCCTTCTCGACGACTTCTTTCCTCTTCTCTTCGGGTAGGTGCAGCATAAACATAACACACTTATCCACCTCAGACAACATCCCCCTATCCACCAGGGCTTGGGACAGACGTTTGAATCTTCGTGTGAAGGCTACCAAACTTTCCTTTTCCCCCCTTGTAACACGGCGCAAGCTGTCTATGGTGGGAATCAAGTCATCACACGCAAAGGTCCGTAGAAGGCCTCTCTTGAGTGTCCTCCACCGACCATCTGCCGGGTAGATAGCCCTAATTGCGGGGTCTAATTCAGGGTCCGAGTGTTGGCTGAAATGGTTTATCCACTCCTTTTCGGAGAACTTCTTGCAGTAGGCATAGCTCTCCCATTTCTTCACGAACCCTGTTACATCACGTTCATCGAAGAAGAGTGCCTCTAAGTTTAGGTTGACGTCGTAGTAGGGGACCCTTCGATCATCGTACCGGCGAAAATAGGATCCTTCAATGGGTCCGTCAATCATCGGATCGTACGGTTTGTACCACGAGGGATCCGGCTTCTCAACCCGTGCCCAGGGTCTAGGCGTCCCCCGAGGGTCCTCCCCATATCGACCCCTCTCATTCGGTCACTCCATCTCTCCCCTCGTGTGGTCCTGTCCTCTGAACCTTTCCAGGCATCCATTCCTTGACTTCTCCCCGCTACCTCTCCGGAACCCCATGCCGCGCCTGACTCCCTTTCGGCCCATCTTCGTGGTCTATAGCCATCCTCCGCAGACCTCTCGTCCTTAAGGTCCCTCCTACCAAGTCCTTCCTCGTCTTCCTTCCTAGATAGCCTGTTCCCCACCCGGTCTCTTAAAAATTTCAGCGCATCTCCTGCTCGAGTGTCCGACAGATCTACCCACCGAGACTCCACAGGAACTTGAAGCCCCCTCGAGGCCTCGATCGCCCCCTCTCTTATCGGCATCCGTATCCCCGTGCTAACTCTTTGCTCCATCAAAACTTGTCTTTCCCCGGGGAGGATCTCCTGGTTCCTTTCGACCCATCTTCATGGCCTGCCACCGGCTTCCACCGCCCTTCCTTCTCTTAAGTCTCCCTTATCCGGACCTTCTTCTTTGTCGCCTCTAGGTGGACGATACCCCGGCCTGCCTCTAGGAAAATCGGGAGCTCCCCCTATCCTTGCTTCCGCATCCACCAGGTCCGCCCACCGGGATTCTACGGGAATGCCCCTCGAGGCCTCGGTGACCCCTTCACTTACCAGTGCCCGATGCCCCACATCCCTATGTACCCGTACTTCCGTGCCAGGTCTCGGCTCCTTTGGGGCCTGTCTCTCTCTTGGAGCCGTTTCCGGGCCCCTCTCAGCCCTACCCATTGATTCGGACCCTTCTGTCATTTCTTCCACTACCCTACTTAGCCTGGCCCCCAACTCGGGGCTCTTTACTACCTCCCTTCTCTCGGCGGTTTCCGACGGACGAGAGAGGCCAACCTCCACTTCACTCTCCATACACCCTTTTGGTGATCTCTAGTCGCCTCCCTCACTATCGTCTCCCTCATTATTGTCCGGGCTATCTTCCGAGTCTTCTTTTTCTCCCGAGCCTTCCTTCTCCTCACTAGACTCCTTGCTAACACTCTCTCCCTCTGATACCTCACTGGTCACCATCCACCAAGAGTCCTGCAATTTCTTCTCCTCGCTAGCGGCCTACGCAAGATTGGCGATCTCCAGGTCCGAGATGTCCCTAATCCCTTCTTGCGCACACCTCCTAATCAAGTCCCTGTCCACCTCACCAGCCTGTCCAGAGAACAGGGGCTTGATGAACTCTCCTACGCGCGCCCACCACTTGAAATCCGTATCCTCTCTCGATTCCCAACACTGGGTGAATAGCTCGTGCCCCCCTTCTTCACCTAGCGGGAATTTTTCTATCACCTGACCCCTCAATCGGACTCTCCTCACGATCTCGTCGTCAGCATAGAGTAGCCGATAGGCCCAGGTAGGGATATTCCAAGTTCTCCCATGAGCTGCCCTTGGAACTTCCGTCCTCCCTAGGTATTCTACTCTATCAATCACGGGCCCCCCGGTGTCACCCCCTCTCAATTTCCTCAAACGTTCTAGGGCCCTTTTGACGATGCCTAGAGGATCTTTTCCTTTTGCTAATTCAGTTGCAAAGATTAGTCCGGCGTCGGGGGACAAAAAGATTTTCGCCTTTCTAGTGCAACTGTTTCCCTCGGACGCCACTGAGAACCTGACCACTGTCTCTTGCTCGTAAATTTCGAAGAATTCGGTAGTCACCTCTCCTTCCCCTCTAACTCTCGGGAGAGTCAATTCATATCTTCCTCCCCACGTCCAAGCCCTTTCTATGGTACCAACGGGGTCCCCCCTCTCGTACCGAATCATCTGGGGTCTCACCTCATATCGGCCAACCTCGCGCAACAGAAAAATTCCCATGAGAAATGAAAGTTGAAAAAACATTCCGTAAAAAAAAAATCCTTCATATTTATAAATTATCATTCCAATGTTTGTCCAATTCTAAAATTTTCAATTTAATTTGATAAGTTCCCGTCTAAATATGAGTTTTCCCTTCCAACTACATCTATTTGTTTAAGATGGAATGAAAGTCTGGACGAGTTTATGAAATGTTTTAATTAGACTTTCATTCTACTACAACAAATATCGTCTAATTTAGATTGGATTAACCTTTTTATGACTGGAAATCCTTACTTAGAATGGCAGTCCAATTAAAATATTTCATGAACTCATCCAGACTTTCATTCCATCTCTAGCATGCAGCTCAAGTAAGAAGGGATACCCCATTCTTGGAAGGAAAGTTTTCAAGTAAGACGAAAAATTTTAAAATTGGAATGACATTTTTTAAGATGGAATGAAAATTTGAAATCTAGAATGTAATTTTACTCTAGAATGATTATTTAATTTTGGGAAAATTTTTTGTTGCGGCGGCCTCTACCAACGAGTCCTCACACCTTGTTCGCCCGATTTCCTCTCCTTTGTGCAACACTTGTCGCAAAACCTCCTCGTACTCTCCCGTCCTATCCCAGAATCGAGTCTCCACAAGGTGCACCCTGGAAGCTAGAGGGGTGCCCAGATACCTGGTGTCCTCTTGAACTTTCTCTCTACTTCCGGTAATGGCTCCCTCCAAGTCCTCCGGAATCTCTCCCCACTAATGCTTCGAATCTGGACCGAAAAGCTAGCTAGTGTGGTCCAGCTCCTCCTTTTTCACAAGGCCAGACGCCTGACTTCCACTAGAAACTCCTTTTCGACGYGGATTACTCGACCCYCTTCYAAATCMGGGTTTAGTTCCRCACTCCCSTCAACTCTAACTTCGCTCCCTTCCTCACAGGTTTCTRATTCCCAACGAATCCTATCGGAGAAGAAGGAAGCTCTCATAACCTCTTACCACTCGAGAAAATCAATCTTTAATTCRTCGAKGATAGCAATCGTGGTGGTCTCCWGTAGCTTGATCCTGGCCAATGACCCAGGTCTAGCTCTTCTCTCTTCTYCCCASCAYAGAGTGAGGATCCGGAGGACTTCTTCTCTTACCCTCTCCAAGCCTACGAGCTYRCTAAGGCCARGGTCGGACATCACATAGCTTCCGTTGACGGCAGGCAATCGCRACTYGAATGASAGYCGAGGTGTCCAACCCCTCCAACTCCCCCTCGCAGAGCCTTCCTARGTACCTCCASGATATCTTAGATTCTCTCRCGTGCCGGCCCCAACCCTCACAGGCGTACCCTAGGTCTTCTAGCATCGACCAATCGTCCCTGTAGGGATCCCGAAAGCACCACGTCAGCAAGGTGTGCAGGTCTGACCTTGTAAACCGGAACTGACTTAGAATCGACACTCTCCTTCCTATCGCCCTTACGACTTCTTCGGAGAGGTAGATCCTTTCGAAGATGAARCGAGGGACCCCCACTGGTTCACTGGAGGTGAATAGYGGGATCTCCTCCCACCCTCCGTAGGTCACTTGATACTCTACTAGTCCCTYCTCSTGAGGCYTCACGTCCCTTACRAATTCCTCTAGCTGCTCCCTTACGACTTGTGAGTCCGAGAGAGGGTCTTCCCCAGTCTGCAGGCAGCGTGCTATCTCTATGTACCCTTCCTTAGAGAGRAAAMCTTGTGCCTCCCCGATTACTATCTCCCCCTYACTACTTACCGCAAACCGCACGAACGCTTCCCGCGTTGGATACCTCCCACCTCTCTTAGGAGGACCTTTGTCTGTCTTTTTAACTTGGCTCTAGGTAGGGTGACTTGRATAATCTCCCCGGTAACCTCTATGGGAGTTATTGAGCCCCAGAGAGACCTGGGACCCTCCTTATCATCGGCCCTCAAATCCCTTCCGRTTGGCCACTTGCTCTTCCCCGAATAGGCGGGCGTACGSGACGTCAGCCACGTGTGCCCTAATYCCTTCAAATTCTCTAAGCCTCCCGAATATCGTCGACCATTCCTCTCTTGGGGGAACCCCTGCGTCTACACTCCGTGTATAGAGCCAGTACAAACCCTAGCCCGCACCCTGGACTCCTGAGCCGCTCTAAGCACTTCTACTACCCGCTCCTCCGGGTCTCTAAAAAATGAGTCTGCCAAGAACTTGGGAAAGTTTGTGTGAAGGATTCCCGACGCGCGAGGGACCTCACCGGGCTCAGCAAAGGATACTAGCGACCAAGACTTGAAAGTCCCTTCCTCGTAGTCAGCTAACACTAGGTTATTTGCCCCTAGCCTCGCAGACTCTCGGTACCCAAAATGTTTTTTTTTTCCCGGTTACCAAGCCCCTCCAAACTTTGGTCTACGCCTCCTCGCTGAGGAAGATCGTTGCCTGAATCTCTAAGAATCGGCCAATGTCAAGCGGGCCGCCTCTCTCCACCCCTTTTTTCCAGGTAAGCCGACGAGCTCTAACCCACATGTATGCTCCTTCCCGGAAGACCTCCCCGCCCTTCTCCACACTCATCCAATAGGGTGTCACCCTGGGGTCCCCTGGAACCAATACCTTTCCGGTGTCACTGGCCTCTATTGACTCCACCACCCCGTTCTCACTGAGTGCGAACCTCACCATCTACTAACGTCGTCTTACAGACCCACTTGCGAGAGAGAGAGACCCCTAACTAACTACCCCACACCCCAAAACGATGACGACTACGACAAGCAAGTGTGATATCTGTTCCCCTAACTAACACCCCCAAAAACGACGACGACGATGACAAGCAAAAAAAGGAAAAACGACGCGTGCACGTGCACGCGCACCACAAACAGAGAGAGAGAGAGAGAGAGAGAGAGAGAGAGAGAGANCATCCAATAGGGTGTCACCCTGGGGTCCCCTGGAACCAATACCTTTCCGGTGTCACTGGCCTCTATTGACTCCACCACCCCGTTCTCACTGAGTGTGAACCTCACCATCTACTAACGCCGTCTTAAAGACCCACTTGCGATATCTTTCAGGGGAGAGGGCGAAGGGTTTTTCTAGAGATTCCAATCTCCTGAAAATACCCCAAAGTTTCCTGCGTTGAGGAATCCCTTGATCGATGCAGTGCATATATAACGTCCACAGGGCCCAGAGGGTTAGCCCCAATCCTCTACCCCTTTCTAAAAGACTCACTATTTTTTCCTCGTTTGTCCTAGGGAACAGGAAAGACGGCACCCTCGTTGTTAATGAATAGCTCGACCTCGGGAGCTCTCCTTCCCTAGCGAACCTCTCCCTTTCTATAGGCACAAATGTAATTCGCTCCCTAACCCTTCCTATCCATTCCCCTCTTACTTCTCGCGCCTTCTGCAACAACCTATCCAGCCCAACCCCTTGCCCCAGAACAAGGGGTACCACAAGCGTCGCCCAAGTCTCTGGTGCCACAAAGATAACCGCGGTTACCTCGAGACTCCTCCCAAGCCCTAGTCCTTCAACTTCTTTGGATTCTATCCACACGAATTTCCCACCGACCGTGGGCCTCCCCCCTTCTATCCTTTCCCAATCAGGGACTCCTCTGTTGCTATGGATCAGTCTAAGGGTCTCTCGATCCTCCAATGAGGACTCCAAGAAGCGTCCTTGCCCTCTATCGTGGAACACCATTCATCTAGAACATTTTCTGCGGTACTCCGAAGACTCTTTGGTACTCGTAATCTCTCCCTCTTTCGCGGTCCCTGGCCGATTCTCTAAAGATTCCCGCACGAATCCGACAGGTTTTGATTCCGTACGGCATCGGGCTATCCACGCAATAGGTGTAGTACCAATGGAGTGACCTAACAGAGAGTTGCCATCCCCTTTTTCCGTACTATGGATTTCACAACCCTCTCGTACCTCTCTTCCTTACCGCTGATCCTCCGAAAAACGAAAGAGGGGAATATGGCCCGAACGCACCCGGTGGCGCGAGGGTATTCCTCGTCTCGGGCGCAAGTTACCCTCACCTCAATGGGTGGATGGTGGCGAAGGGACTCCGCCTCGAAGATCTGCCTAAGGATTGGTCCCACTCGAGCTTCCTAGTGGTCCGCACGGTACCAACCTAGGACCAAGTGGGTGACGTAATACACCCAAGCCTCCTTACTCAGATAGACAGTCCCTTCTGCTCGGACTACCGTTCGTCTTGGTCTCTTCCTGCACTGGGGCCTATTCCGGGACCACCTGCCTCCTTCCCAAGTCCCTACCGCGAACCGAGCCCAAAGAAAAAAACCCTCTCTCTAGCTCTACCCGCTTCTCGCGACCGGCCAGATACCGCTCGGTGCGATGGTCCAAAGGGACACTAAAGCACTCCCTTTCCTTGCTCAGATCGGCTCTCTCTATTTGAACCCCTTCTTCTTCAGGGCCTTTTATAATCCTAACCATCCCCTTGGACTATCTCCTCTATGATTTGGACAAGCGTTCTCCACCCGTCCGAACCGTCTAGGAAGGCTTTCGGAATGATGGGGACAGGTCTACCCCCTCGTGGGTACGTTCTACACCCCAACGAGTAGAAATACTGTATCTCGTAGGCCCCTAGCAATTCCCTCTCGAGCTGAGCATGACCAACCGCCTCTTCCCAACTATCCAAATATCCGGCCCCTCTATCCCCACCTTCTTCTACGTACAAAGCTATGTCGAAGTGCCCATTCCACCAATAAAAGGTATAGCACCACACATCTACTTCGCCTCGGTCACCCACACTAATCCCTGTAGATTCAAGCTCTAGAGGTCTCAAGCTCATGTAGTTGTCGCCCCCCTTAATCTCTTTATGATCCCCACTAGCACCCTCCACTCATCGGATCCGTCGAGATAAGCGTCGGGAATTACCGGGGTCGGACGCCCTCCCCTAGGGTAAGTTCGGTAGCCCAAGGAGTAAAAGTATTTAAACTCGTAACCTCTTAGCTCTCCCCTAGCGGCGCGCGAGTGGCCTACCGCCTCTTCCCATCCACGAAGGAAATTCTCTCCTCGATCTAACCCCTCCTTGACGTAGACACCCACGTCAGAGTCCCGAGTCCATAGTCGAAACGTGTAGCACCACACGTCCACTCCCCCGTACGTACATACGCTAATCCATTCCAGAACGGTTTCTAGGCTCGTGCAGTATAATCAAAAGAGAATTCTCCAAGTTCCTACTTCCTTTTGGCCACTCGAGAGACCACCCTTACGCCGCAAGGAGAAGAAGCCTGTGAGCTCAGAAGGATCAAATGGATCAGAGAAGGAACGTCGTCTCACTCGGCTACCTTCCTGTCCTCCCCCGCTGAGAGACCCCTCCCCACTCCCGTCGTAGAGATTAGCCACGGACACAGGTTATCCCCGAGGAAGGGTGGCACCCCCCTCCCCGGAGTCGGACTGAAGTCACACACCCGGGTCCTATGTCCCCCACTGAACCGACCCCTAGTCCTAAGTTAGCCTATCCGGTACCACGCCTCTACTCGGCCCACCTCAAGCGTGGAATTACCCGGGTCACGGGACAAGATCCACCTAGATATCAGAAATCACTAGCCTATCTACTCCCTCTCATTCTCCTTATCGTGAACTCTTCGCACTTCGTCCCCTTCTTCCTTTTCCGCCTCCCGCTGCCTCTTTTCTCTCTTGGAATCATTGGAGTTTCTAATCAGGAAGTCGGAAAAAATGAGGTGGGAAAAGCATAGCTTTAGGAAGAATCTCTCAGGTTAAGTTGACAAGCATACGTACCTTGTGTCTTCAATACTCGTTATCATAATCCCAATAATCCCCCAGGTCCGAGTCCGAGAAATCGGCTAGACACCGGTCCACCCAGGATTCGGCCTCCGATCCCTCGTCCAAGGGCCCCCAAGTACCCCCTCCTTCTCTAACTCCCTCGCTAGCAAAGGTAGGTGGGTCTCTTTTTCCCCCTTGCCCAGGTGCCCTTAACACCACTCTCCTCTCCCCCAAGTCCCGAACCGGTCCCGTTTGAGAGTCCCGCCCCCTCGCGGGCGTTCGTCCCGTCATCAGTCCTGGACTCCTTGAGGGTCGAGAACCGAAACCCCTAACCCCTCTCTAGATACCCTTTCCCGTACGGGACTTTGCCCCCGGGTAGGTGCCCTCCACAACCCGTGCGGATCAAGAATGTTGGGCGACCCCCTTGGGTCCCAAATAGACAGTGCCCCCGGACCCTCTCGGACCCCTCTCTCTCCTCTTCCCCTCACCCTTTCTCTCTCTTCCCCTCGAGCAGACCCTCTTACACTATTTCCCCGGACTGTTCTTCTTCCCACCCTTTCGTTGATCTTTACCCTCATTCAGACCCCTCAAGTAAACTGTGCACCCCCTTAATTTTTAATTTTTTTGAAATAAACACTCGCGAAAAAACAAACACACAAAAAAAAGAACTGACCTGTTTCACCCCTTCGAAGGCCGAAAGCGGGAACCGAGATCGCAAGCGGGCCGAAGCGGACCTGCAAAAAGCCAAGGAGACGAGCCCAACACCCAAAGCCCCTCGCACCCGACAAGCCCAACAACCCCCCCCCAATAACAGCCTTGCCGATGCCACTTGAGAAGAACCGTGATCACCACGTAGAACCCGATGAAGACTACCTTGAAGCCGTGTGCCGAAGGACTCGATGCCGAAAAATTGCAGAATACCCCAAACTCTCCCTACCACTACCTGTCACGCCGGTCCTCCCTTTACACCGAATCCTTTGAGCCGGCCGTGGCCGCTGGAGAAACGCTCCTCCCCGACAGACACCTTCCTACGTTCCTGCCGATGATCGTCGGTTCCGCAGCCGGCCGCTGAGAGCCCCCTTCGCTTACAGCAAACCCCTTACGATCCCGACAGCCCCTTTTCCAACGTTTTCCCCCACCCAACTCAACCCACCCCGACCCCACTAGACTTGGCCAAAGTACAACGACCTTTTGACCGATGAACGCCGAGAGGGTCTTTTGCTCTTCTCCACTGTCCTCCCGGTCCACCCTTGCCCCCAGTTGTCCGGCAGACAAGGCTCCTCTTAGAAACCGGTTTACCCCTGACCCATCGTCGCCAAAGGGGCCGTCGGGAAACCAAGTGCGCGCGTTTCCGGAGAACCACCGGTTTAGACCCCTCGGCCTGCACGCCCGAGAGCCTTTCGGCGGACAGAGCCGATCCGGATGTCAGGCCCACGGGTGTGGAGCGCCTTTTGTTGGGCCCGACTGGATCGAGTGCTCAAGGAGTCCGTGAACAGCCGAGACCTTGACCACGAAGTATCATTCGGGAAAGCAGAACGGGTTCCGGACGGCCCGAACCTCCCATGCAGAGTATCAGAGCGGTTCATGTTCGCAACAAAGAATCCTTATAAAAAAAAACGAGCAGTTTCGGACGGCCTAACCCTCACTCGCAAGGTATCAGAGTGGCCTAGACCTCATACTTGACGCATCCGAGCGTTTCCAAACAACAAAGAACCATTACCGAAAAACAGAGCAAGTCTGCACGGCCCAGACCTCACACGTAAAGTATCAGAGCAGTTTCCAACGGGCGAGACCGCGCACAGCAAAGGATCATTACTGAAAAACAGAGCAGGTCCGTACGGCCCCGACCTCACACGCAAAGCAATTTCTAACAGGCGAGACCACGCACAACAAAGTATCATTACGGAAAAACAGAGCAGGTCCGTACGACCCAGACCTCACGAGACCACTCACAGCAAAGTATCCTTACTGAAAAACAGAGCGGGTCCGGACACCTAAGACCGAATGTAAGCGTCCCCTGAGACACTAGGTTGCAAAGCCAAGAGACCCGTGAAAAGGATCAAGTAACGAGAGCGCAACGCTAATTGGCGATTCGGCTGTGTGTGTGTCCACCTCCTTTTCTAGTGTCCCCCGTCCATCTCTCCCTGACCCCCTTCCCCCGCTCTCTCTCTCTCTCTCTCTCTCTCTCTCTCTCTCTCTCTCTCTCTCTCTCTCTCTCTCTCTCTCTCTCTCTCTCTCTC
>BFEA01000056.1:1024273-1069663 GCA_003427395.1 Chara braunii
CCGGTGTCCGGTGATGTCCGGATCACCGGACAGTCGGGACCGGTCCAGACACTGGTCCGGAAGACAGTCCGGAAGTGTCCGGTGTTCGGGTCCGGGGTTACCATGGAGACTACAGATGTCTGTAGCTGTAACCTGTAGTATTTTGTCATGCACAAATGAGGGTATTCACCCCCCTGATTGTGTATTACCTGCAGCCCACAGTCTGTATATGTGTGAGAGTACTCAACCCCTTGGTTTTATGGCATCTGTATGTGTGTCTGTAGTCTGTAGCTTTTGACCATGTGTGAGAGTATTCAACCCCTAATTGTATGCCTTTCCATATTGTAATCTTGCACTGAATGAGGCCGTTTCTGAGCCTCATTCCCAAGGATGGATCACCCCTCCTCTCTCATTGTGTCCTCGATATTTGTGTTTTTCCCTGGAGAGCCCCCTGCTCCTTCCATCTGCGCACTCGGGCTTCTATAATGTGGACATCCACCAGACCAGTGAACAACCTTCACGGACTTCGGTCACAGGCACCAGTGCTGGGTAGGCAGACCCAGCCCCTAGTTGAAGCGCTGTCATGCGACCCTTGTTGCATGAGGCACTTCAGACGCTAGATGTGATTCCTACAGCCCCCTGAGCACAACATCAGGCCCTTCATGGCCCCCCATCCAGGGCTTCGTACCTGGAGTCAGCCTGTGTGAGCTACCACAGGCAGTGTTTCACAGTCGTCAGGCGAAGGTCTAGCTTATGACAGGGCCCGGCCCTAAGTACTATCCCTCTGCCTAGCACAGGCTTATATCGTTTGTGCCCATTCATTTGTTCTGCACTCTATATCTAATCATATGTCTAGGTGCATGTTATAGTGCTTGTATATGCTTGCGCATCTCCGTATCCGTGTATGTCACAGTTATGTCTCAGCATTATCTATGAGGCTCTAGCTTCACTGTGTGTTATATGCCCTGCTATATGCCAACCATATTCAACCCCACGGGTTCCTAATCGGCCACTGTCACGTAAGTGAATGCCCCCTCCCCCTGCTACTACCCGAATAGACACTCCTCCCCATAGGTGCTCCAGGGGAGTACCACCTCCCCTAGCAATCCCCCGAAACACCCCATGGGTAGTGGCATCCGTGTGCAAACCATATCCGAGTCCACGAGTTCCTAATCTTCCCTCGACGCCTGTGAGAGCACCCTACCAACCGTGCGGCAGGGGTCCAAACCCAACCCATCTCCCACGATTCGCGATGTAACACACCTCTCAACTGCATTCCCTCCCGTCTATGACTCTCATCGCCGTCCATGATTAGGCTCGCATAAGAGAATGCTCCCTCCCCCGCCGGGTACTATCCCATGATATACCCTCCCCCCAGTATTGGAGGGACAACTCTCCTCTCTGATTTCCCAGGCGTGACGGCTAGGGGTGAAGCCAAAATTATCCCACGTATGACGGCTAGGGCTGCAGCTGTAGTCCTCCCGATGTGATGGCTAGGGGTGAACTCGGAACCCCATGTTACAACCCTAGTACCATCCCCGAGACAGGGAAGCCCCCAGCCAATGGCAAGCCAGAATCGGTCATCAGGTACACCCCCCCCCACACACCCTGTTCTCACTTCCTAGAACTCGACGTGCACCCAAGTGATGCTCCCCGGAGATGGACCCTGACCACTCTAAACGCCCATCCCTTGTCTACCCACCTATAACCTGGAGCAGGACAACCGCTCCTCATGGGAAACATTGTCCACGCTTGAGATGGGCCGGATGGACAAGTGTGCCTTTGGCCTGCGGAAGATTTGAATTCTTTCGGGGGTTGAGCCGGGTGGTTGTGCTGCGGCCTGCAAGCTTAGGGATTGCGTACTGAAGCGCGGCCAGGTTGGGGGGATCAGGGGGCCCATGGATATTCGCTAGAAGTCACCCATTGTGACCGCTCTGTTCTGACTAGTGTGACCAGATGTGACCAGATGTGAACAGCTACACTCCCTGGTGGTCACTGGTCTGCAAAGAAGGGCTCTGCCTGTGGGAGCCTGACATGGTGTTCACGCTATCATGCATGCTTGCACGCCGCACACTGAAACTTTTGCAACCTCATGTGCCCCTGGCTAGTCTCATGTACATACCAGAGGAGCCAGTGTGTGTCCTCACTGACTCAGATTATTTTGTTTTTGATTACACAGAATGGACTGTGTGTCTCTTTTTTTCCCTTCACTGGATCTCACCCAGCCCTCATTCCCAACCTCCACCGAACCTAAGGGCTGTATCGCAAAAAAGAAAAGAAAAAAAAAGTGTTGTTTGCAACTACTCTCGTTTCATTTGCCGTTCGCCTCACAAACTCGCAAGTCGTGTGAGAGAAAGGAAAAGACGTGACCTTCAGAAGCAGGATTTCGGGCATGGGTCGCAAGAGGGAGGGTTACGGACGCCCACGTGTGAAGTCATGAAATTTGTGGCTCGTCCGGGCTGGCCTCTGATTTCCTTTGAATTTTGGCGATTGGATCAGAGTGAAAGGATTCACGCAGCAGACACCCATCTCCGGTCCGAGGGTCCCGACAAGCCCAGTCCTACGGCAGTCCGGTAGGCTAGGTTGTAGGGTCTAGGGTGTCTGAAACGTCGTAGGTAGGTAAGGGTCCGGTACCGACAAGAGAAGTCCAGAAGTGTCCTGACCGGTACCCGACAAGAAAAGTCGGGAAGCGTCCAGTCCAGTCCGACAGTCCCAAGTACAATTTGGAGCATGTCCCAGGAAAGTCCGGAAGGTACCGGACCCACAAAATGTTTGCAGCAGACAGGCCGTGGCCGACCGGTACCGGTCTGAAGCAGGCCAAGCCAAGCGAAGACAAATCCTATATTTAGCTGCTCGTCACTTGTTCAATTGCGAGATGCGGAAGCGCTGCTGCTGCTTGTGCGTTACCGCAACTTGGGCACCGTGCGCCTGAAGAAGAAGTGGGCGCCGGAGAGATAGTTCGTAGCTAGGTTAGACATAGAGCAGGGAGACGGCGGCCATAGCCGCCAAGGTGTGAGGTACCTGAGTCAGTGTATCCAGGGTGACGATCCACAGAGAGAGAGAGAGAGAGAGAGAGAGAGAGAGAGAGAGAGAGAGAGAGAGAGAGAGAGAGAGAGAGAGAGAGAGAGAGAGTGAGAGAGAGCAATGTCAAGACCAGAATTGGCTAATACAATTCCAGTAAGTCCTCCTATGGTAAACAAGAAGATGAATACTACAGCAAATAACATAGGTGTTTTTAATTGTATTGCACCTCCCCACATAGTGGCGATCCAACGAAATATCTTGATTCCAGTTGGAGAGAGAAGGGGGAAGCCATAGCCGCTATCTGGTTGAGACCCGCTGTGTCTGTGTGTGTGGCAGAGCCGCCGGTGACAAACATTCTTGTATATTGGTAATAATATTGGTGGCGGCATCTTCGAGTGTGGATTGCATCTCGGTTTGGCTTTTCACGTGCGATCTCTCATGTGGATGTTTGATGATGTATGCAAGTTGAGCCTGATGAGTTCTTGGTTCATTTCCAGATCAGCCCAAGAGGGCCGGGTCTGACTTTGGCAGTAGCAGCTTGTCTTTTTCCCACAAACGCTGGCAGTGAGCGCGTGAGGGGAAATGGTGAGAGTTGTGCGGTGAAGACCTGGAACACGAGGCGATTTTTCTATTTTTCTTTTTTTTTCAGGACGCAATTCTCAATTTCCCACGCTTGGAAGTCCTCTGAAAATTTTCCCGACCTCCATCGATTCGACAGCCGCGTAGCAAGGCCCTAAAACTGCAGCGTCTCGGGCCCCTTGGATGTGAAAGGACTACCGTCTTCACCCGAATAGAACGCCCGGTAATTATAGCCGTATTTGGTGCAATTTTCAGTCTTGATACGGCTATAATGACCGGGCGTTCTATTCGGGTGAAGACGGTAGTAGTGCCTTGGATGTGCCTGATGAGGTGGAGGGCAAGGTTTATGATCAGCAGAGTTGTGTAATGAGTGCTTGAGCCCTCAGAGAAGATTCAGGGGGTAATTATGGCCTCTAGCCTTTCTCTGACATGCTGGGGCAACACTGGGGCAAGGTCCCACTTTTGAGGAACTGGTTTTTTTTTTGTGTTTTTTTTTTTTTTTTCATCCTTGTATGTTGGAGAACGACGAACCCACGTGGGTGGGACGCCCCTCGCGTTGCAAGATCCTGTCTTTTGTCCCTTGCTTAGTAGCATTCTCTTTTATTTATTTTCACTTTCAATTTGTTTATTTATTTATTTATTTATTTATTTATTTATTTAACTAAGCTATATTCTTCGCTCAATTTCACGTTTCACTATCTACCTACTACTACTACTACTACTCAGCCTATACAGGGGTCGGGTCCCACTTGTGCTGTTTGCAACGTTGTGTGGCGCATTTTATGCCATTTCTTCAATTAAAATATGTAATTTTTATTCCTTCGGAAAACACTGAAAACCCTTTTTCTCTTTGCAAAATAGAATATCGGCCGTGACCAATCGCAATCAGTCTTCATATAGATCGTCCATCTGAAGATACGACGAGTCGAAGGTTACACCGTTAGAGTACGTAGATCATTGAGAATCGCTCTTCTTCTGCCTGCTCACCTGCATGACAAACTGGCAGCATGATCGACTGTAGCTGCTGAACCAGTTTTGTCACAACCATTTGCTTCCCTTTTTTTTTTTTTTTTTTTTTTTTTTCTTTCCTGATGTTCAGAATTGGAAGATTGTCTGAACATTTTCAACAAAAAAAAAAAGAAAAAAAATATATATAGATGTTTCTGACGTCCGTGGCACATCTCACGGCCTTGTTTCCCGGTTTTGAGGGAGAGCATTCATGGCTTGTTCATCCATTTTTTTGTTTCTGTCGACCTCTCGTCGCTGCCGTGAATGTGGGCTCTTGTGGAGTGGCGCACTCTGCACTATCCCCGATATGCATCTACGTTCTTGCGGTGTACTTCGCCACAGTGTTTATGTCGAAGAATACCTCACCTGCAAAACGGGGCATACAAACGATGTCCATGTATGCGCCCTCGCCACCCACAGTCAGATTCATCGCCTCCTCCATGTTTCCGACAGTGTGAACAGTGGCCAGCCAAAACAGAAAGCTTGTATCTGGGAAACAAAAGAATACCTTGGCCGCATTTGAAGGCGGCCAGGCTGTTGAGTACGATTAGAAAGTATAGGAATATAAAGACACTCGAGCCAAAATTTTCGTTTTACGCATTTCTTGGAGGCCCCTACCTCCAATGCGACAAGTTGCAATATCACCCCCTAGGGCCCCTACCTCAAAACTTGTTGATATCACAACGGTGGTGCCACAGTGAAACGCAATAACAAAACTTGTGAAAGCAATCACTTTCCAGGACTCCTATTGGTGGAGAGTCTGGAGACCGAAGAACCAAAACACAACACTTCAAGGTTCACCACATCCGTCGATTTTTATTTTCATTCACGGTTCACAGAAGTTGCTCAGGGCCACTCGTGATCGAAAACACAACGCAGCCATTGTAAAATGGTGCAAGTGGGACCGGACCCCAGGTGACCGACTCTCTCTTCACGAGAAGAAAAATTGTGAATTTTTTTTAAAAAAAGGCATCCTCTGATGTTCTTGCTGCGTCCTAGTGCCGGGAGCGGGGGAACCCCTTAGAGGGCGGAGGCACTGGTAGAGGCTCCTGTCTATTGGCGGGAACTGGGCCTCCATGGAACTGGGCCGGAGCGTATCTTGACTGTGGGACTGAAAAGTAGAGGGTATGCTTGGTCCCATGCGGGCAGAAATCTCAGATCTGAGTGGTGTACAGTGAAAAAAATGTGCACAAGGGAGGAAGATGTTGGGAAATCCTAGCAGTCTACTAGCTATGAATATCCCAGAGGAGCAGGTCTATGAGGGTTGTGAGCTGAGATCCACAGGTCTGTTTAAATTCACAAAAAGTACAAGAGCACTGCAAGGTTGGCGGAAAACAGTCGTCGCATCGGATTCTCTCTCTTTCTCCCATTTGCTCTTTTGTTTTCTGTCTTCGGTTGCTTTTTGCCGATTTTGTGATAACTCAATCAGGTGAGTGATTCTGATTGTCCATATCAGGTCATCGCCATGTAAGAGACCGTATCTGACAGCCTCAATGTGGATCAAATCATGGTGGTTTTTTTTTTTCTCTTTTTTTTTGGGACCCATTCTCGATTTATGCGTGGCATCCTTGCACAAGGGCCATGCTAATCTCCTTTCTCTGTATCGTTCCAATTTTAACAGATGTCCTGAAGCACCTGGGAAGTCGTCGTGATCATGTCGGCCACGTCTGCCACTGCCACCGTATCTGGTAAAAACGACTGCCGCGTCTGCCGCGACTGCCGCGTCTGCCGCATCTGCCCATGATCATGTTTTTCGATTGTCGGCAAGCTCTGCGGCCACGGTAAAGACCTGCTTGGTATCTCATTGTCGGGGCTGTTTCCCACCGTGACGGGGCTATAACTGTAATAAAAGTGATAAAACTGGCATGAATTAGGTCTCAATGTAGGCCATATATGTGCCTGTATAGTCCTGCAAACAGTTATAGCCCCAGGGGCCAGACCCGAAGCCTGTGGGCTTGGTAAGCAGCTTGCTTCTATGAAGGAAGAACGGTCAGATCACTGGACCAGGTCCTGTTGTTTTTTTTGGAACCTGCTGTGTTTTGCCCAACCTCGACTTGCCGGACTTCAGGCGTCGGAGGCAAGAGCGCAGAATTTTGTGTCAATCTTATATCACAATCATAGCCCTTGGAGGATACTTTGCTGTTTGATGCACCATGCCCCTTTTCTGGATGCGCGCTCGATAATGGGCAGTGCGCCGCGCCATGTGCCTTGTGCGTCTTCGCAACCCTGAGGTGCGCCGTGCGCTGGTCGCTTAGTGTCGCGCAACGAATTTTTGCATGTGCACGAGGTGCACTCTGTTTGTTTTTCTTTTTTCATTCTAGGCATGATTTCGGGTGTCAATGGTACAGTCAAAATTTATGCAGAAAAGCTGCAAATCATCAGCAAATGACTTTTTTACAAATGTGTGCACGGTGCGCTAGATGCTGTAAGGCGCCTCCTTGTGCGCCTTACAGCTTTGGCTGCTGCTTTAGCAGCCTTAGCTGCCACCTCCTCAGCTTTAAACCACCAGTACTTGGCCCAGCTATCGGCCGCGGCGCTTTCCCGTCAACGCGCCGCGCCTTTAGGGCTTCGGGGTACCGGACCACAACGGCTGGAAGCGCCAGCCAAAAAAAAATTGAAACGGTACCCCGGCGCTTCAGCAAAAATCGGCGCGCAGGGGCATTCCAGGCTTGGCATTGATAGCTGGGTCAAGTACTGGTGGTTTAAGCGTTGTGGCGTCTGCTTCCTTGGGACACCCCCTCCCACTCTTCCGTGGTGTGTCCATATATGCATCTCCGTGCTGCTTACCTCTTACTAGTACTGCACCCTCGTCCATCCTTTCAAGAGTCGTTTCTACACCTTGTGCTCTCAATGCCTCCTCATCATGCCCTCATGGCACACTCCCAGCCCTCCGTGTACACCAACCATGGTTCAGGGTAATCGACACCTGATTTCCTGTGCAGCTCTCGCTCTGTTCGTTGGCTCGACTTCACACATGAGTGCCATTCCTGGTCCTCATAATCGAGAAGTTCAATGTCCTCCTCCTCGTCCTCCTCGTCCTCCTCGTCGTTTGTCAACCACCATCTCACCATCGGTTCTCCACCGTCCCCATCGTCAATCTCCTCATCCCACACTCTTCAATAGTGTCGTCTTTGATCTGTTGAACCCACATGTTGTACCATTTGTCCAACTCCTACACAGTGACATCCTCGTCCCATGGACTGTGGACATTCTCCGTGCCGCAATGCTCGCTCTAAGGAAATAGGTGGATATTCCAACTATTGTAGAGGAGTTTGCTTTGCCAAGGAACTTAATTGTGTGTGGTTGGAGAAGGTCCGACTTCCCGCTGATCGCCTCCCTCCTCAACGCTAAGGTTTTGAGAGCCCACCTATTCCTGTAGGTTGCCTCGAAGGTCCCTTTCAAGGACACCTACATAATGAAGCTAGCACATCATGGACACCTACAGGTCTGTTACAATTTTCTCCGTCTCATGCTTTTCGTCACTGAAATGAAATTGAGGCGGTATGCATCCTCCACGACTGCGTCTAGTAGGTGAAAGCACACCTTGTCGATCATTACTCCTGCTCCGGCATTCAATCTTAAGAGTCGTATGACCGGTGCCACTACAGCAAGCGTTTTATCCATCCCTTTCCAGAAACCAGTCATGTCAAGAATTATGGTAGTCACTTCGTGGAAACTGGTCCCCTAGTCCACACCCTTGCTAGCTTCTCCACGGAGTCAGCATTACACATTCGCTGACTGGGGATTCTTCGTCTTTACCTGTGACTACTATCTTGAAGTTTGCCTTGTTATCAACATGGATTGCCTTCGCCAACCACGTAAAGTGTTTGTGGATATCCTCCACAGCAAGGTCAACGACATGCACAGTGCAACCGACACAAGAAAGTTCGAATGAGAAGCCTCCACCATTGTTCCTACTTTCGCCCACACCCTTGCATTTTCGATGACCACTTCCACCATGGATTTCAACACGATTAAAAAAAGAAAAAAAAAAGAAAAAAAAAAAAAAAAAAGAAAAAAGGGCGATGGCCTTGAGGTATTATCATCGGACTAACCAGCCCAGGTAAATTCAATCTTGTGTCTAATCTGACAACGGTGGCCTTTTCAGCCCAGGGTGGCCTGATAGCCTTCAGGGAACCCCCAACGGGGGGCACCGGCCAGGGGACAGCCGGTGGCAGAGGGACCGAGCATCATCTGAGTGGCCAGTCGCTGTGCCTCCCCGATTACCCCTCTCCCTATGAACATCWGCAGAACCTGCTTTTTAATGCCAATTGGGGGGACCAACGGGCTATCTCTAGGTGGTGGGCGCCAAGCATGCCCAGGAAGGTACATGAGGCCAATGGGGATTGAACCCAAGACCTCCTGAATGCCACTTGCGTGCCTTACCAACTGAGCTAGGCCGCTGGGTCAACACGATTTCCAGTTCGCATGAGAAGCCTTCATCACCTTTCCCAGTTTTACACACACCCTTGCATTGTTCATGACCACTTCCACCATGTACTTCAACACGATGTCCTTTATGACCCCACCCAAGAACCAAAAGTGCATCCCCTAGTCTTTCTCCTCGCCCTCTATGCAGATCGGTTTCAAAGACATTGTGCCAACTGGGGACGATGCCATAACCTTCAATTGTAGTTTATTACCCCTTTTAAACCACCGTCCATTCAAAGCATGCAGTCTGGATTCTCTCACTTTTTGGCAAGGATCTCCATTCGCCCTATGTCCATCTATACTTATCATTTGGTCTGCTTGTCCTCACTCGTATTTTTTTTTTTGGCATCCAAGTCAGCCTTGTTCGCCTTGCAACTCAAGAAGAACTTTTCTCAATCATGTCAAAAGGATGATTGGTACACGTTATCCACTAATCAAGCAGACAAATGATCTGCTTATTTCTTGTGATGATCTATGTAACCGTTTGAGCGTGCTAAAGAGCGCGCTCAATCGCATTTCAGGCGTGCGCCTGTGCCAAAAAATGAGCGCGCGTGCATGCGGGGGTTGCACGGGAACAAAATAAATTTGGGGGGGGGGGGCAGTTTATGGGGAGGATCGGGTGGTCGGTGGAGGGGTTCTGAGTGTAGTTTGAAGGTTTGGTGGCTGAGGTGGGGTCTCTCTTTCTCTCTCTCTCTCTCTCTCTCTCTCTCTCTGTGTGTGTGTGTGTGTGTGTGTGTGTGTGTGTGTGTGTGTGTGTGTGTGTGTGTGTGTGTGTGTGTGTGTGTATTGACAAAGATAAGGGAAGACGTTAAAAAAAAAAAAATTCTCATGTGTATGTAGTTGTCCTCACAAAAAGAGGTTGAGATAAACTATAACAGAAACGTAAATATAAAATTTATAGGATTTTTTGGGTTAAACCTCATCAAAAGTTTGTGAAAGTATGACAAAATAGTTTGTTACGCTCTTCGTTTCTTTATTTTTGCCTTAAGTTAGCTCGCAAGAACTAGTCTTTACCGCTCAAGTATTTTTTACAAAGCTTAAAATATGAAAGCGATTTTTGATGCTTTCGTCCAATCATTTAGATGGGGGGAAATAAAACCGCTTTCAGAAGTTTCACCCACTTCAAGTCATTTTAGGTGACACATAACAACGTTAAATCAAAACAAAAACAGACAACCTCCCCCCCCATAAAAGTTGACTCGTAAATCCCCCGAAACTTTTGAAATGAGTGGAAGTGTCTTCAAGTCATTTCAGCGGTTTCAAACCACTGCAGAATCTTTCATTATGAAATTTCAGGTGATCGATAACCATTAGTGCAACAAATAAAGTGGGAGTTGGTTATGCGCTTACACAACCTTTGAACACAATATATCAATGCATCATTTCCATATGCTAGGGTAGCTGGTACTTTTTACGACTCCTTATTTAATGCTATGCAGGATCAGCAACCCATATATATGGAGGTCCTTGGACCGACCTCCGTACGCATAGGCATTCGGGTTCCCGTTCGGGGTCCGAACCTGAAGGCATTCAGCCTCCGCCAAAATATATTTCGGAGCCTAAAAATAAATTTTGTTTTCTGAATTGTTTTTTGTACGTTCACTATGATGTGAGGTACATGCCTATAAATTTTTAAGTCACTTTGCTAAGCCAAAATAAAATTATAAATCACCAAAGATGGCGGTGTCGAAACACGCTCGCTCACTCACTATTTTGTTGTTTTTTCGATTTTTACTTTTTGTTTTCACTTTATTTCGGGGGTTAAAATAAAATAATTATTTTTTGAAACTTTTTTAATGATTTTTTCATTACGTGACGTAACATCTGTAAATTTTTATGGCATTTAGCTATGCGAAAAAAAACGAAAAATCGCCAAAGATAGCGGTGTTAAAACCATGCTCGCGCACTCACTAATTTTAATTCTCGTTTGATGTTTTCTTATTTTTATTATTAGTATTTGTTTTTCGTATTTTATTTTTATTTCACAGTTGGTAAGGCAATTGGATGTAATGCTCAGACAAATGTTTTTTATTTTATTTTTCTTCATACCATATTTGTTTTTAGATTTTTTAGATTTTTTTTTTTTTTTCAAGTTCGGCCTGAACGTTCGAATGCATTCCTGTGGGGGCCCGTACGTACGGGCATTTGTCCCGTCCCGAACGTCGATTACCCTGATGCTATGCATGGTTCCTTAGTAACTTAATGTATTGATCAGTTTCTTAATTGTATTGAATTTAGTATTTTATTAATATCAATTAATAAAACAAAATTGAAGTAATTTTTATATCAACATAATTTAATTTATTCTAGTTTTGATGATTGAAATTATATGTGAGATTACATTATAGAATTGAAATTGAGGAAATAGATAAGTTACAGTCACGAGGCAAAGTTGCCTTGTTTTCTCCTTTTTTTTTTTTTTTTTTTACCATTTTTTTTTCCTTTGTCATTCAGTTTGCAAGATAGAACCCTCCCCTCGTTTCCCCTACTTCCAACGCCTAAAAAAAGGTTACAAAACGGGGGGAGGGGGAAAAAAAAGAAAACATAACAAAAAAAAAAATGAAAGAAAAAAAAAAGGAAGAAAGAAACAAACTTACCTGAAAAACAAAACGCTCCCAACAATTGCAACCCTTTGCAAGTTCGTAGTAAATCGCATTGAAATCACATGTCAACAAATCATACATAGTATACATGAGACAAATCACATGTCAACATGTCGTGAAACTTAAAATACAGGTTGGGCATCCTCGATACCTCGTCTCGACAATGGTCACGCTATCACCCTTCTCCGGTTCCACCAGCCTACATCCCTTGACTAACTCTGTTCTCACCATCAAACCCACTCTCATTCTTCCTTCACGCCATCATCCGAATGGTGGCGCTCCACGAAAAACGCTCGACGTGTAAGAGGGGGTACATAATCATCATGAAACTCAAAATACAGATTGGGCATCCTCGACGCCACGCTTCCACAGCCGACACATTGTCATTCTCAGAGGGTTACACCAGCCTATATCCCTTGACTAACTCCGTTCGCATCATCAAACCCACTCTCGTTCTTCCTCCATGCCATCATTCGGATGGTGGCGCTCCGTGAAAAATATTTGACTTGTAAGAGGAGTAATACTCTCGAATGCTCTGTATTTAACAGTAGAAATCGGTGCTTAGTACGACCCTACGATTACCTACGTGGCATGAACTCAAGTCATACTCGTTCTGGTACTACGTCAACGGTATCCTAGAAAATTGTTGGCAGTAGTGTCGGTTTCTGTCCAGACGGCTACTTCTATCGAAAAACCAGTATCCGCTTTTAAGAACAAAGGAAAAAACAAAGGAAAACACTCGGGTTCAAATCTCGTATGTACTTCTAACTGGTCCCACCAAAACGCACAGAGATTTTCGGGTTTGAATCACGTAAGCACCTCTAGCTGGTCCTCCACAACAAACAAAAACGGCAAACATTGCTAGTGTTGTCGGACCCGGGTTCGATACCCAGTCCCTGTCCTTTACAACCAACGGGTGCTAGGGTGGAACGAATCTTTCGCTAAACAAGGTAAGGTACACCGTCAAGATTTTTGTCTTTTGCGGATGTGGTCTGCAATGGAGCGTTGCCTCCCTTCCCTCATGGTGCCCATGACCTTTCCACCAAGTAGAAAGGGGAGGAGGAACTAAACCAAAAAACAAACAAAAAAAAGAAGAAAAAAAAAACTATCAAAAACAGTGGTTGCCTGTGAAAATGAGCACCTATCCAATATCTCAGGGGTCATAAATCCCTGCTCCTCCCAATGGCGCAACCAGGCGCCCCAACTTTAGATTATAATTTTTTTTTTTTTTTTACAACCGTTGGCACCAACCAACGATCGTTACTGCCACAACTCGATTGGCGCAACCACCAGCTATTGAAACGAAAACATGAGTTCGATTCCAGATGGAATCGATGTTAACAAAATGTGACTTTTTAAATTTATGCGTGTCATCCTCGTGTCGGGCCATGCTAATACCGGTGTGGCCGATTTCGGTCGCAGAATTCTGAAGGTATCATGATTGAGAGTGCTCACGTTGAGAGTGCTTTGGCACTACGGGCCGCCCAATAAAAAAGAGCTAGCTCTAGTAGGGCATCTTCAGGCCCGATCCTAGTATCTGCAACGCAAGAGTCTAAGGTGCTTACCTACTGGGCTAGCTTTTATCACGGGAGCTAGACAAGCAATTCGTCTATTTGAAACTCCCTCACCCAGTCGGTCGCCTATCTACGGCGTAATGGGCTCAACCCGCCCCTACAAGCCATCACGTCGGTCGCCTATTCCCGAATCGAACGCATGCCCATCCTAATAGGGCAGGGCGTAGGCACTTTACCACTTTGGCACGAGTTTGAGCTTTGGCGAGGACACTTTTTGGGACAAATTACTCAAAGCTCTCACTCCTTTTACGCCACGACCGCACACACGATGCAGCCACTCCTTTTTAACCACTCAAAATCCGAATCACGCAACTGCTATTGTAAGTAGAATAAGTTTAGATTTAGTATTTGTAATGACCGCATGTCTCTAAGGTTTCGCCAAACACGAGGGTCGGACGGTCACAATGATCCTCGTCATCGCCCTTGCAGGTCGCAGGCATTCAAACTTTAGATAAAACATTCCAATGTCTTGGTCATAGGTCACATATAAATAGACTTTTGCAGAAACCTTATTTTCATCAAGTCAACTCAATCAAACAAAATCATATCGACAGTCGAACAGTGTCCGACATTGAAAATCCCGAGCAGATACCCTTGTAAGGGTTTCTGCATCGACACCGTTGTCGAGCGCATCGGCCCCCGCCTTTTTCTCGTTAAGGTGAGGGACCCTTCCTGGCCATGTCCAGCAAGAGTTAAACAAAAACAAAACAAGAGAGACAACTTGGGGATGATGCATAAATAATTCCACGAGTTGTCGAGACGGACACGGTCGCGTTGTCCTCTCGTCGCTCTAGCTGGATGCGCCAACTGTACATCCCGCGGTCATTTACGACATGATAGGTTCCTGCGGGGCATAAGCTTTCTTCCCTAAGAGGTTGTTACCACCCTTAGGGGCGTATCCCCACCAAGCTACTGACCCACGTGAGAAAGTTTTTACATGGATTCACAGAGGGCGCTTGCTCGCTGTAGTATAGGTACAAGCGATTAAAACGCCTATTGAACCCTGACGTCGTTCGTCACTTAGGGTGCAAATTTCCTAAGGATGAAGTGTACGTTGGTCGACTAGGGCGGTCTAATTCAACCGAGGGCGCTGTAGTATAGGTACAAGCGATTAAAATGCCTATTGAACCTTGACGTCGTTCGTCACTTAGGGTGCAAATTTCCTTAGGATGAAGCGTACGATGGTCGACTAGGACGGTCTAATTCAAGCATGGAAACCACATTTTTAACCCGAGTCCCATACACACAATGCTAACATAAATATACATATATATATATAACTTGTCAAGGTGAAGTCACACATGCGCTTAATAAAGCAATACATATTTGTAAAAAGTTATTTTTTCAGTCAATCATCTAAGCAATCACAACCGTAAAAACTCAGCACAATGTTTAATATGATTGATTGGGTCTGATGAAAAGATCACGATCACGTAATTCCTCTTTGTTATTGATGTCGTCTCAAAAAATAAAAATTTTCGTTTTTTGAAACCATATAGAAAAACGTTTTCTTCAATCCTTTAAATTGACGTCTATAGTCAAAACTTCTCATGTCTGTTTTCAGAGTCGCATTTCAGGTTGCCCTATAAGACGTAACTTAAGGTTTTCCCTATTTGTTTCCTGCAAAAATGTCTAAAGGTAACTTCAGACCGATGAAACGTATTTGTTTATTTTTCCTTTCTTATGTATTTACCCCTCAATGTCAAGGCATGATAGTGAAGTCATCGGGGTAATTTGAATACTATCCATCCGGCGACCCTATCTACATATATTGTTTTTGTTTCTGTTTTAGAGACTACCTCGTCAAGTCATAAGTCATATGACTTCCTCAACGAGATTAGTTTACGCGAGGTGTTTTTCTGGAAATCAAGTAAAATTTTCAGAAAACGATGTCTAGCCCTGGTAAATTGGTCGTCCTTACTTCTCAAGGGAATCTCTAGACCAACCTCACCTTCATTCATTATCCCATTCAACCACAATTTGATTTTCTGATAGACTCCCTCATACTCATTTTTACGAAAGGTTTCTTTGATCTTACTGTTTTACCCTTCCTCTCACATCATCTTAAGACGATCTTCCTGAACCAACGAATTCACGAGAAATAATAAACCCCCCACAGGTTCTAGAGGCTTTACCAACTTGCTCGTGACCTCCTTCGATTGCAAGAGATTCGTCTGTGATGTTGACTGAGTCGAACAACGTCAAACTCATCATTTGTTCCGCAGTCCTTTCTCCCCATGGATCCTCTTCAATAAAAGTTTCACCCATCACAAGTTCAGAACCTACCTGATAAAAAATTGGTGCATTCCAAACATATTTTTCAGATCGCGAGGAAACATTTTTCAAGTAATTAACAAAATTAATATTTAGTCGATGGTCCTCTTTTCCAAGAAGCTGTCCATGGGGATTGAATATTCTACCTGGTCCTTTGATGAGTCTCACTCAATCCGACTAAGTCCATCTGCCCGGTTTTGAGTATCGAAAATACGCTCGATCTCAAAATTAAACATCAAGATATATGTTAACCATCGAGCGACGGTTGGATCCGAAGGAGAATAATTCCTCAACCATCGAGTGACTCGTGTCGATCTATGACCGTCTGCAACTCCATCATCGATATGTGGTGAGGTCACATGTGGACAGAGAGGTTGCATGACCCTCATGATATATCGTTGTACAATAGCGACGATATTTGTCCAACCTTGAGGTGTCGAACACATGTGAATCAATCTCCTAGGCGTATGCATTGCGGTCATTGGCTTGTTTGCTGTGTACAAGGGGAATTGATCATAACCTAAATAAAAATCAATGAGTATTATGATGGATCTACCTGCGCATGATTCTGACAGTTGATCAACTTGTGGAAGTTCCCCCGAATCTCGAACCGTCACTGCCTTCAACCTTTGTGAGTCATAGACTTATCTAAGAACGCCGTCTGGTTTAAACCACCGGTCCCCCCGCCATTGAAAACCCCAAGTCCCTGTGAGTTAGGGCCGGGTTGTACGGAGGGGCGGCGACCGTACGGAGGCACCAGGTTGTACGGAGGGGCGGCGACCGTACGGAGGCGCCAGGTTGTACGGAGGGGTCGGCGGGTCCAATCCTGCCATTTTGCAAGAGGCAACTTTCCCGATTTTTTGTGCTAAAACAAATTCACCAAAATGTCTGAAAATTTGAGGGTCCATAGATTAGGTCGTGATCTTTCAGGAAAAAATATCAGGAAAAAAAAAAATCATTTTCACCATGAAATATTCGTCGCGCCGATTCGGTTTATTTCAATTTTTTTTTTGCAAATTTTATTTTTAAGGTCCGCCTGGTTTTCCACACTGTACTACCGGTACCCGTTGTGAAACGACGCTACTGGTACCCCTGAGTTTTTCTGACGTTAGGAGGACCGGTGGTTTAATAAAACAGAACCAAGGAGATGCATACGGACCATAAGAATAATCTGTCATTTCAGCATGAATTTTCTCATCCAGATATTCAATCACCTTGCGGTGATCGTCTGAATTTGAATATCGTGGACCTCTTATATTCTATGGTTCATGTGATACTGTATGTATCCTGATCAATGGGATGATATCAACGTCCAACCTTCCTTGTTCATTGTCATCAAAGAAATAAGTCACATGTATGTCCTTTAAAGTACTAACGAGGAAGTTAGTTTCCACCTTAGTAAGAAATTGATCGTCTCCTATGATAATTTCCTTAATCCTATATTTTGCTAATCGGCACGGCCCCTCTTCTGCTTCCATCTTCATTGTCTTGATTCATTCTCTCTTCTCTTTGTAATAAACTTCTTGGTCTTGAGTGATCAAGACAGACACAGGCTGCACTTTTACTCCTACTTTCTTGTATCTGCGCTTCGACCAAGTGACAAGTTTCCGTCCTCTAAAAAAGACTCTGCCTCGATGCAGGCGTAACCAGCGTGCTTACCCCCTGAGGCGTGTCCAATCGATAAGTCAAAGTCATATTTCATGCACCTCCCACGTCAGATATCACATCGGTTAGTGCATGTACCAAGCCATGGTCAACAAAGGATAACGTCGAAAAAATATATATTGTTTGTGATATGTTTGGCAGTGCAATAGAAAATTCCCTTGGTTCCTCATAACCATCAAAAAACTTTTTTTCTCTCCTTAGTCTTTCGGACTCTGGGAAAGAGTAGGACTCGATATTAAGCCAGTTCCTTGAGTTTTCAGGTCCCGTGTTCTCGTATTTTCTTACTTCATAATATATACACACAAGATTACATAAGGCGACAAATTCGACACAAAAATGATCTACCCAACAAAACCTCATACTCAACTCTAGGTAGAACATAAAAGTAGTTACGAGCTCCCACCTTTTAAATCGTGATTGTGACATCGCTAGTAGTGCCACAAAAGAAAGTTGATTCACTCGCGCCTACAAGGAATCCGGTATCAGATCTATTAATTCGGATCCTTGCATCTATGACTTCTCTCTCGTATGATGTTTATTTTTGCGCTATTATCAACCAAGGCTGAGAACTCACCTTGTTCAATGTGCATTTTTAAGAGACCGGTGCCAACACATCTCCAATCCATTTTGGTCCCTGTCAGTGTCCGATTGGCTTATGGAGGAATGATATCACCAAAGTTGACAGTCATTACCTTTCTCTGCGTCAATCGCTGTTTGAGCTCGTCACGGATTTTTTGGAAAGCTGCCACAAATTCCTCAGTGTGACCAAATCAAGCTGACTCTCTTGAATGCGATCGACGATTTGCTCAATGTCAATTCCTTTCTCAATAGGAATCGTGTAGATATTTTTTTTGCGTCAAGGTTCTTCCTCCTTGACCACCTCCTTTCCTTTCCCGGTGTCTTGCTCTGAAGCCCGTTGTTTTGTTTGCCGTTTATTTTTAGCATGCACTTTCTCATCCTCTTCTTCTAAATTACCTTCCTCTTCGTCTCGGATAAGGATCTCCTTTGCCGGTCCTCTTGATCCACCTTCTTCTGTTGTCTTTTTGCTCAAGGTCTTTCTGGTCCTACGTACCTGTGGTAATGTCGTCGAAGCCGTTCGCTTACTAAGTATTGGTCGAGACATCAAAGTAGCAGCCATGGACCTAGGATCGGAGGAAGATTCGAGTGCAGTCGGAGAAGTACTAGTATGTGGTATATCCCACCCTCCAAATAGGTATACATTAGGTAGTCCAGGCCACTCTTCATCCAAGTCAAAACATAGGTGAACGACCTCGTCTCGACACTTTCTCATCTTCTTAGTCACTTTCTGTGCTTGTTGAATAAGCGTCTCTCCCTGTTTTGTTAGTTTCCGAGTCTCCAAATCCATTTCTGAATTATAAACTTGTAAAGCCTGAAATGCTTCTTCCATTTGAAAGAATTCCTCCTCCTCCTGCGATGTCATCCTGAAGGTAGCTAGCAGACTTCGACCCATTCGTCGGAATGCCTCCTTCCTTATACCCCCTTCAATATTTGGATCAATCAAATTTCCTTCAAAATCGAAGATGTCCCCACGAATGGTAGTATATACGATTTTGTCAGCCTCATCTTTGGTGAGGATTTGACAAAACCGCATAATGTGCCCATTCTGGTCACAATACTTACATGTAAGATCCTTCGCTCAGTTACCACGTCCTCCAAAATCCCCTCGCCCTCGCCCACGGCCTCCTCCAGCTTGTTGTTGACTCGGGTCGGGCTGAGACTGCTCAGGCTGTGCCTGAATGTTCCCGCCATTCCCACCATTCTTTCCTTATTTCTTAGAGGTCCCCTGTCCTCCCCGAATCTAATTTAAAGCCTTTCACTCGACTTTCGTCAGCTTCTTGGGTGGTTCTTTTTCCTCAATCTCGCTGTCGCTGCTGCTTTCAACAACAACTTCCTTTCCCTTTCTCTTACTCCCCTTTGCCTTAACCATCATAATTTTCAACTTCAACCGCTCTGCACGCATTTTTGTCATCATTTTTTTAATATCTGACAAGGCTTTAAGAACTTCACGATCCTTGTTTTTTCCTACATCGTCCTTCTCACAATGTTCATTGTGCTGCTTCAGCAACCGATAAAGCATTTAATCATCGAAACTCCCTGCCAAAATATTGGTTTTTATCTTTTGTCAATCATACCGCCCCTGCATGTCTTTCATTAATTCTCTTTGCTCAACCTCTGAAAAGTTGTCCAGAAAGATAAGACATTTTTCCTTATCTGGTAGATCAGGTATCAGTCGAGCAACTCACTCAAATTCCGTTAGGAATTGCTTGACTGATCCAAACTTTCACCGAACGACTTACCGAAGATCGGCTAAATCCAACATCTGATCTCCCAGCTAGTACTTGTCCAACAATTTTTCCTTTGATTTACTTACCAAGGTCATCGACTCCTTCTTATATTGTACCTTGCAATATCGTTTTACTTTTTGTAGCATTTTCGTATCAGTCCATTCTCGACGGCTCGCTAGGGGTTCGAACTTCTCAGCCCAACCAGAGACGCTGTTGTCATCGAACAAAAACACTTTCACCTTTGGGAGTTGATCCTTTTTTGTGACTGACTCTTGGATTGCCTCAGCTAACTCCCTGATATCATTTCTCCTCTCGTCACCATTTTCGCCAGCTTGAACCATCTTGAGTAGCACAAAAACAATAACATCACACATTCATATTTCAATCAACTCTTCCTTGTTTTTCTAACTCTGTAAAATTTCACTTACTTTTCATCTGAAAACAAAATAAAAAACATACGTGGATCATAACTCCTTAATATTTCCTTACCCGGTTGTCGTTCCACCATGGATAACGGTAGTTTGTTGCTATCCCCAGCAACGGCGTCATATGTTGAGCGCATCAGCCCTCACATTTTTTTTCGTGAAGAGGCGAGAGCCCTCCCGGCCATGTCACACAGGAGTTAAACAAAAACAAAACAACAGAGACAATTTTAGGACGACGCATAAATAATCTCACGAATCGTCGAGACCATCGTGGTCGCGTCGTCCCTTCCCTGCTTTAGCCGGGTGCACCAGTTGTACATCCTGCGGTCCCCTACGACAGGATCACAAGCGGTTATCGAGTAGCTGAAAATTCAGGAATGAAAATTCTGAAATGAGAGTTTTTGGCAGTTTGAAAATCGTGAATGGTCCTGAAGTGGTGAAAGGTCCGAAGACCCTGGAAACCACCTGTTTAGGCAGGCTGCATCCTGAAGTGGTGAAGGGTGTCCTTAAGTGGTCAAATGAGAGTTTTGGGCAGTCTGAAAATCATGAATGGTCCTGAAGTGGTGAAAGGTCCGAAGACCATAAAAACCATCCTTCACCACTTGAGGATGCATTCTGCCTAAATATGTGGTTTTCAGGGTCTTCGGACCTTTCACCACTTCAGGACCATTCAGGGTTTTCATACCTAAATGGTCCTGAAGTGGTGAAAGGTTTGAAGACCCTGAAAACCACCTGTTTAGGCAGGCTACATCCTGAAGTGGTGAAGAGTGTCCTGAAGTGGTGATGAAAAATACGACTGTTGTTAACCTTCTCTCGACAGGATAGGTTTCCGCGGGGCATAAGCTTTCTTCCCTAAGGGGTTGTCACCACCCTTAGGAGCGTATCCCCACCGAATTACTGACACACGTGTGAAAATTTTTACATGCATTCGCAGAGGTGAGTCAACCGAGGGTGTTTGCTCGCTCGCTGTAGTATAGGTACAAGCGATTAAAACGCCTATTGAACTCAAACGTCGTTCGTCACTTAGGGTCTTGATCTCCTAAATATGAAGCGTACGTCGATCGACTAGGACGGTCTTAATCAAGCATGAAGACCACATTTTTAACCCTAGTCTCGTTCACATAATGCTCACATAAGTATACATATATATATATATAACTTATCAAGGTGAAGTTACACATGCCTTGAATAAAGCAATACATATATGTAAAATGTCATATTTTCAGTCAATCATCTCAACAATCACAACTGTAAAAACTCAGCACAATCTTTAATATGATTGATTTGGTCTGATGAAAAGATGATGCTCACGTAATTCCTCCTTGTCGCTGATCTAGTCTCAAAACAACCTAATTTTTTTTTGTTGAAAACATATAGGAAAAAAAAATTCGTCAATCTTTTAAATTGACGTCTATAGTTAAACTTTTTCATGTTTGATTTAAGAGTCGCGTTTCAGGTTGCCCTGTAAGACGTAACTTAAGGTTTTCCCTATTTGTTTCCTCCAAAAATGTCTAAAAGTAACTTCAGTCTGATGAAATGCATTTGTTTACTTTTCCTTTTTAATGCATTTACCCCTCAATGTCAAGGCATGATAGAAAAATCATCGGGGTAGTCTGAATACTATCCATCTGCCGTCGTCGAATACCAGGGTCGTCATCCGCCCACCTCGCATAACTCTAACAATTTGAGTGTCATAGAGGGAGGTCATCCCCGAGTCTAGTCTCCACACTATGACTCGAAGAGGTCGACTCATTTCAAATAAGTGTCGGGTCTCTGTGTCCCGGATCCAGAAGACGCGGAAAAATCTACCGGATGAGGTAATCTTAATACTCACAATGACTTTATAGAGACATTTGAGGTCACTTGCGCGGTGGAAATACAAGGTATATTCGTAAAACTCATCAGGAGTCCGAGCCGTATTGGCCCGAAAATCCACTCGAGTACTAAGGGAAAATTCCTCACCATTTCAGAGTAATCCGATGAAGCTGATCCATTTGGTAGGAGTGTGATCTCAAACCTGTAAAAGTCCCTCTCCTCCTCTAATAAGATCGTCCTCGTGTGTGTCGTGAACAAGAAGATATCTCGTCATGGTAAGATCTCGTCGTCTGGCGTCCATCTGCTCACAAAGAGAACCATAATTAAGCATTGATCAGGGAAAACAATCGGCGCTCCTCGCGCTCAAATTCGACCATGGAGAAAACAATCCGTCTGAAGCGTCGAAATCTGTCATCTGGAGTTCGACGATAATTCTGAACATAATCGAAGGGTTTGTGCTGCTCGTTGAAACGCAGCAGAATAACTAAGACGAACCATTTTACTTCAGGAATAATCTCGACATATCACCCCGATTCTTTGTTGTGTCGAACTATCACATATGCACCATCAAAGGTTCGTCGAGGGACGAACCCATATTGAATAATGTCTCATCCATAGGTTTACTGATTAGGTAACTTCTTGAAGAACGCCTAAACTTTCGTCGCCAGAATCGTAGTCTGTCCCTTTCTGGAAATACGACAGACGGATCGTATATTAGCCACCGTGTCTCCATCAAGCTGATTTCGTTGTCTTCAGTGTTTGATATCAATTCACTCGTCTCCTCACATGTGTGAAAGAAAGTTACTATCACCGTCTCGCACGTCATCTGTAAAATTCAAACAAACTTTCGTAAGAAAGGTTTGCAACTCGGTCAAAGTATTGTGAGTTGTTTTTATTTCTTTATGCAACTGATTTATTTTATGCACCAAGGAGTCACAACGAATAACTCGGTCGGTTTCAATAGGTGGTTATGTCAAATTTTTCTCTTCCTGAGTTTTTGAAGCGATTGGCTCGAAGCTCGAATTCGCTCTATGAATTCGATATCATCAAACGGACTACGAGGGCATTGTAATACAGAACGAGTCGCAGATACATCCATTTTATCTCATGATCGAAATGGACATGCAACTCATTATCCTCGTACCCAGATACTATGTGCAGGTTATCCTGGCCCGGCCGCCGAATTCGAAAACTTGTTGGTAAGTCGAGGTGATAAACAATAAAGTTTGTGGCGGGTTCCTTGCCGTGTTGCGATCTGTTCTCGATTTCCATTGTGGATGAAACACAACGATCGGGTCGTAGACCATTCGACCGATTTGCTTTAAAATTACACCTCGTCTTCCTGCTTGAACTTTGTATCTCGTGGCAGGCTCCCTGCTTGGAAATTGCATGATGATGGTGGTTACCGTATGCATCTGAAAAAAAAATAAACACGATTAGTTTTTATGAGAAAATAATATTTTTTTATATATTTATTTTTCTAACTTCCCTTCATTGATCAGTTATTAATTACGCAAAACGTCACTCACGCAGACGTTCCCCGATTTCGTACTCCTCATTGTCGATTGTGTCAATGGAAAACCGTTAAGAGTAAAGGATATTGAAGTTGTTGGCTTAAATCCGCCTCACATGATAAAGCAAACAGAAAGTTCATTGTCGGTCGTTCAACCATAGCAGAATACGAAGTAACATTTTTCTAACCTCCGGAGCGTCCTCCCTATTGGGATTCGCTTCATGAACTACGAGGAGATTCATATCCCTAAAATCTCATGTCGGAAAAGGAGGCATGAAATCGTATCGCACCATATGAAGTTCACATTTTGCCCTAAAAACACAACTTCGTAGAGGTGTTTTGCCCTAAAAACACAACTTCGTAGAGGTGTTTTGCCCTAAAAACACAACTTCGTGGTGGATTTCTCAAACTTCCGTCCCAAAATTGTGGTTCGTCCGGTTCCGAAAAAAACTTTGTGCGGTCTGTAGACTAGACGTCCTTCCGGCATCATGCCCGCGCGGGATCATGTTTGTACAACTATCCTATTTAACGTCGTCTCTCGTGTTTGAAAAAGTCGAATGATCACCTCTCCGATAGGCGTCTGAATGATAAGTAATAACCTTGTCAATATAAATTCATCTGCACAAATCTCTTTACCCTTATCCCCCTTTTCTGAGCTGTGATTCTTATGTCACAGTCCAACCACGAAAAGAAGTGCTTATTCGCACTCCTTCGGACACTTGTAGGTACATGAACTGGACTTCTTTTGGCACCAGTTCCCCATGCATTAGTAGCACACCTAAGGTGGTCACTCAAAAGGGTATTAATTTTCAGTTTTTTCCCTGTATAAAGATACAAGGGAAAAACAATTTCGATCCTTTAATCGTTGAGCGTCCCACCCTCTAGGAAGCGGTCTGGAGCACTCCTCCTCGTCCGAGCCGAAAGCTCGGATCTTAGAAGTCGGGCCGTCTCCACCAAATCGGCAAAGTGCTTCCCCGTAAAAACGGTCCACTAAGGGTCGATAACAAGGCCCACTCCTAAAGCAACGAACCCCCTCCCTGAATTTCCTCCTAGAATGAGAGAGTCGTCATACTCAAAATCAGATCGACTACACTGGACCTCGACACGAGGGAAATAACTTGGACGAATCATAAATGCAGAGAAGCAAAAAGATATAGTCGAGACTCATTCGAACGAGAAGTAGGTCGTGAGGGTCATTCGGGATAGAAAGGGAACCTCAGGGATAACTAAGTTCATTCACTCCCTTTCCTTTACATTCCGCATTCATTTTTCAACCCCGGTTACTTTCCCCATCTATAGTTTGACTGTTACTTTATCAGACATGTGAAGACATCACAGAAAAAAGGCAAAAGAAACATTCAACGTTTTCACCATTTCAGTACTTTTCTCTTTTCACACACCTGCATGCAAAGCAAAATCAACATTCAACAAGTTCAATCAGGAAAGCATCGCCTAAGTCAGACCCAGAGTCCCACACACTCATGCCCGTCACACTTTCTTTCCTTTCAACCTTTTCCCTTACCACCCAAGAAAAAGAGAAGGGTCATACAGCGTGAGGGTGCACACAGGTGTGAGGAATCCATGTCAACCACTTACCTTGAGTAACGAAGTTCGACTGAGACCTCGTTAAAGTGAAAGAATTTAAGTAACCAACGCGCCTTGTCAAAGAAACTGTTGTCTCGGGTATAAACTGTGCAAGTTACTAGTCCCTGTCAACACTCGACTCACGAGCACTTCTTGCGGCAGTCCCAGACGCGAAGGCGGTAAGTCCCACGAGTCCCAACTAGCTCCAGGCGTCCCACTTCTGTGCCAAGTAATACCAAGTAGTCCGGGTTAGGACCAACTGGTACTGAGTGGTTCGCAGCAATGCTCACTAGTGTCGTGGCCCCGGGCAGTCCCACGTCCTCCTTTTTTACTCCCAGATGATGTCACTTGTCAAAACAGCCTCCCCTGACTCCCATAAAAAAATAAAGGACGACTCTCCCTTTACCGGTACCGCCTGTCTCACTCACGTGTCCCACCGGTCCCACTGGTCTCACCTGGACAATGCATGACGTTCCACCTTCTTGTTGGCGGAAAAGAAAAAATAAATTGTCACGTCCTCACTGGTTCCAACTCAAGAACGGTAATTATTGACGCCACCGCCGACAAGCAGCACTTCTCTGCCCCTTAGTTTATCCTGATGGCCTTGAATTTCGGCAGCATAATGCCACCAAAATTATTATCGTTGGAGCTAAAACTTTTCGTCAGCACTTTCCCACATAAGTGGGAAAAATAACTCACCCCAAATTTGTTCAGCCTGGTGCCGTCACCGACAACCTAGCCGCCCGTTGCTCACTGCCTTCAAAATTCAAAAGCACTTCCCCACGCAAGTAAAAAAATAGCTTGTCGTTGGTCTGACCCGCCGGTACCGCTGTCAACAGCCTTGTCGCCGCTTACCCGCCGCTGTAAATTTTTGGCATCCTGTCCCTACTAAAGTGGAAAAAATGGTTGGCTAAAATGAATAAAATTTGAACCCCATGCCCGAATTTTACAGTGTCGTACTGCCGTGGTCCCGCATCATCCCTGGGTCAGTCCCGTGGGACCAGCACCAACTAGAGGGGAGGGGAGCAAAGTGCTCCCTGCCTTGACTATGGCTGCCCAACTCCTCTCCTCGCGCTCCTCTACATACCTCCAGCTTCCTCTCACGTTGCCTCAGGCAACACCTCCAGCAGTCCAGCAACACTCAAGCGTACTCATCACGCACTGGCAGCACGAGTTCTTTGTGTGGCAGTTCGGGACAACTGCCTGTTTTATAGTGGTTGGGGAGGGTTGGACGTCACTCCAGCCCCCAGACAAAATCGCGTGCTCACAGTGAGCCCTTGATCTGGCCAAGATAAGGGCTAACTGTGGACGCACCACAACCACAGCCTTAGTGAGGGCAATTTCTTTAATTGCCCTCATTTTCTTTTTCTTTTTTTTTCCCAGCTATTTCGGAAATTCACGAGTTAGCTAGGTTTTTGCCATTTCCAAAAGTGTTTTTCTTTTATTTTTTTGATAAGAGGATGGAGAGGTACAACCCGTTTTAGTTTGATGTTTTTGGACCTTTTTTCCAAGGCAGATACAAACGGGAGTCTTACAGACCACGTGAGGACAAGTGTCCTTACAAGAAAAAACGAAGAAACAAACAAAAAAGAAAAAAAAATAAAACTACATCTAACTGCATGCGCCTGGCCATCCTCTCGGTCAGGTTCATGCAGTTGCATGCAACAACCCCCTCCTCACTTTCCCCCCACCCTTCCCTTAAAACCGGGGAGGGCAGTTGGCAGGTTGGGAGGAGTAGGACCTCCTCCTCCCAACTCCTACGTTCCCCCTCTCTCCTCCTCTCCAACCTCCATCTTCACGCGCGTCGTCATAGGCCGTGGGATCAAAGATCCAAGGGTTGAAAATATTCGACCCAGAATGCAGTGGGGAGCCTATTGTGCCCCCACACAGCCGAAAAGGCTGTTCTTTCCAACCTTGATGCAACAACCTCGTTTTGTTTGCTTTGTTTTTTTTTTTTGTTTTTTTTTTTAGGATTTCGTTGGCATAAGCCAACGGCCACAACAGTCAGCACCTCGCCTTGCAGGCGCCTTCCCCCTTCCCTTCCAATACGCGGACATGAGTTCGATTCTCATAGAGGAATCGAAAAAGAAAATTTGCAGTTATTTCTTGATTGATTCGTGTCATCCTTGCGCATGGGCGATGTTGTAGTTGCGCGGTCGTTTTTTGTCGTGAGATTTGTAGATCTGGTGGTCGAAAATGACCGCACTTCATGGTTTCATAATAGGTTGTTCTAAAAAGGAGCTAGCCCAGAGAAAGTATCATATGGCTCGATCCCAGCATCTGATGGATGAAAGTTCAATACGGTACCTACTGGGCTAGCTCCTATCACGAGAGTTATCCCCGCCGACGGTCTATTTGAAGGGTTACGGCTCTGTAGGCCACCTACCCTCTTGGCCCACGAAAGTGCAGTCTGCCTATCCCCTCCAAAGGCAGGCCGCCCCGCCACCCAGCCGGCTGGTCTAGTAGGTCCGGCAATCCACCCTTTTCATCGTCGGTTTGCCTTCGGACCCCTGACGGTCCGTTCTTTTAAGAATGACACGGCACTTTGGCCATGTTAGCCCTTCCATTCGCCGCCGCACCGCTGACGCCGCCGCACCCAATTTTAGTCAAAACAATTTTATATTTTAGCGTTTTCAGTGTCGTCTCTTCATCATGCCTCGTTTTCAGCGCAAGGGTGTCCGGTTATATCGTGTACCCTTGCCGTCAGGTCTGTTGGCAGATAGACGGCTGCCTAAATTATATTTCTTCAATCGCGGACGAGTCGAAATATATTTCAACAATGTTTCTATTTCATCAGACCAAACATTTTTCAAATCAAAACTTACTCAGAATTCGGACAGTGTTCGACATTGAAAATACAGGGCAGATACCTTTGTTAGGGTTTCTGTCCCGATACCGTTATCGGGATTAGCACCGTGACGACACTCTCCTTTTTTGTTGTGTGTAGTCTCCGGGCGCTGCAACTTTTTCTGTTGTTTCCCATCTGTTTGCTCTGAAAATGACCAAAAATCCTTTTATCGGGATTACACTGGTTTCCCACACTTGCGGGATGGGGTGGGTGAGAGGGAGGACTGTTCCCGCTCCGATAACAGTGTGAGGGACCCACAAATGAAGGGGTAAGGATGAACGAGATGGAGATCGAGCTAAAAGGGACAACGTAGCTCTTATGCATAGTCAACATGCACATACTCCAAACTGTGCAAATGAAGAATGACATGAAAAAAAAAACACAGTTGGGGTACACCCCCAGCGGACTGACTGGAAAGGACTGGACATGACTAGTACCGGGCAGGACTGGACTGGACTGAATGAATACACAACTTGTGGCATCAGGTCACAGCCTGGTCTCATACAAGGCGGAACAGGCAAAATAACTAAATAGCCCTGACTCTAGGCCAAGGCAGCCAGAGTCACGTTGTTGAGCGCATCAGTTCCGCCTGGGCAGGATTCTCCCGGCCCCGTCATGCAGGACTTTGTCATATCAAATAGAGTTTTCATCGTCGTTCCGGCCAAGTGCGCCAGCCATACCTTTCTTGAGCCCCTACAACAGGATAAGGCATACGAGAGGTACAACTTTACCTCCACCTTCGGGAGTTGTCACCTCCCTCCGGTGGACGTATCCCCGCCGAGCTACCAGCCCACAATACGAAAGCTAATCAGTTGCAATCGCAGAGGTGGGCTAGTCGAGGGCGTTTGTCGTAGCATAGGAGGTACGAGCGGTCATACGCCTCTATCAGACCCGCACGTGAATCAACGCATTGGGGGGCTGAAGTCCCAAGCGCGACTTGTCGTCGTTCGACTAGGATGCATCCCACTCACCACGCGATACATCACGCTAAAACATAAAATTAAACTACACACAAAACAAGGCACACACTCCTAGTCCCTTTAATATTAGAACATAACCTTTTGACACAAAATTCGGTTAGGCGTCTCTCACGAGACTTAATATAAAACTGCGTGGCCGCAAAGCCTTCTCATATCGAGTAACAATGCATAAATACGCAAGAACTCGCAAAGATAGCGCATTGTGTAGTGCCCATGATCGCGTGACCCTCAGTGGTCTACAGTGTCGCGTTCGACGCTCAAGTGTCGGTTGACATGCACCGTGAGGGGTTAATCTCTCAACGCTAAACAACCGCCTAGGCGGTTGAGAACCACATCCTCTTCTGAACCCTGCGGAGAGTGGGTGGTACACAGGTTCAAGCCTATGGTGGCAATCATCGCTTATGGCCATGGAGACCAACTCCATCATCCACGGCTTGGAGAGAAGTCAAGGGGTTTGACTTTGACGACTGCAACAGACATCAACGTGAAACTATGAAAATTATCAAGCAAAAATCAATCAGAAATATAATCTATCATCCCAATATGCGGATATGAAATCAGAACTCGAGATAAAATAAAGAAATGGAAACATAAACTCATCAGGTATACAGATCATGCGACATATGGTTGTCATTCTCACTGCCTCCAGAGTAAGACTCGTACATAGGCTCCAAAATACTAACCTGCATAAAACACAGGCACAAATGAACGCCGCATTGCCATACACCAATGTGGTAAACTTTATTGTCTCATGTAGCTTATACCATGCCTCACACACTCAAGCCCCAACCATTATTCAACTTTACATTAAGCCCATCAGTTCTTTATAATGGTCATTAAAAAAAGTCCGATTAAACCACTAGTACCTTTGCCGCTTGGGAAAATAGCGGGCCTCGGGTAGGCGTCCGACCTTTTCGGAGGCCGAAACGAAATGACGGTCGCCGATCAGATTTATCAATGACAGTCGTCGTCGGGCCCGACCTCCGAAAATTCAGGCGATTGGGAAAACAATCAGTTTTTCTTATTTTCCCACGCGGGAAAGGTACTAGTGGTTTAAAACCCTCAATGAAACATATCAAATTTCAAAACGAAGGCCTCAAGTTGAGGTAAAGGTGCAAACAAAGTTGTGTTGTGAGCCGACAAATCGGTAATCAACCAACCGACTTGTTATCAAAGATAACAGAAGAAAATTTTTGTAGGATCAAGTTGAAACTTAGTCCAATTCTGAATCGAAATGTCCTCAGAAGGACATGCAGCACAAGGCAGGTCAATGTTAAAGCTAAGCTTATAAGTGCATGGAGAATAACCTCAGTATCACTTTCTCACTCGAGATTATTTTGATAACTAAGTCCAAGTCTTAGGCAGAATTTCCTCTATGTAGAGTGGATCGTCAGAATCGCCAACTGTTAAAATATAATTTAACTTATTTAAACTAGGAACATTTCGGCAACGTTTCCCGTAGGAAAAGTACCTTCTCAAAATTTATATTAACCCGAATACGAAAACTGAAATAATTTTTAACTCTTTAAAAGTCAAAGTTTATCTAACTCCTTGAAATAGTAAAAATTTAGGCAGCACCTCCTTTAGAGAAGTAGACTTCCCAGATTTATACTGACTCAAATATGAACTCAAACATAAGATTTGATTTTATCAAGACAAAATTTTACTAACTCCTTAGTTTTGTAGAAATTTCGGCAACGCTTCCCATAGAAGAAGTAGTTTTTCAAAAATTATACAAAGTTAAATACTGAATTTCAAACTAATTCTGACTTTCCAAAGTCTAATTTTGTCTAACTCCCTGAATTAGTAGAAATTTAGGCAGCACTTCCCATAGAAAAAAAAGTTTTCCAGATTCTTACTAAGTCAGATATAAACTTAGATAAAATGTTGGACTTTGAAAGCTAGATTTGACGAACTCCTAGGTTTTGTAGAAATTTCGGCAGCGCTTCCCGTAGGGGAAGTAACCTTCCAAGACTCATACAAAGCCAAGTACAAAAAAATAATCATAGAAAATGCGAGAATCGACCTAAGTAAAAAAGTTGGCTCATAAAATGTAGGAATTGAACTAACTTCTTCATTTTGTGATAAACTATAGTCAGATCATCCAAAACTTATGGAAACATGTCTGACTAGCATGTTCATAAGTAGAATAGTATAAAGGTATAAACAAATTTACCCTTCTGGTTCTAACACATATGTGGCTTTAGACCAGACCATCCAAAATTATGAAAACATGTCCAGCCCTTCGTCTGATCTTCCCTCAGAATAAACAAGAAGAAGTTAGAGTCACCCAAACTTATGAAACAATTGCTCAACTCTTTTTTTCAGAAACCAATAAACATCAGAAACTCACATAAAACAAGGCAACCAAGCCATCCAAACTTATGGAAGTTTGCTTGGTCCCTGAAAAACAAACACATGCAACCCTCACAATTCAGAGCAACCAGACCATCCAAACTTATGAAAATATGTCTGGTCCTACAGGCAATCAAAATAAAGCATAACACTGGGCCGTCCAACTTAGTACAATGCCCAACCTCTGATTGACACAGTGAAACGTAAGCAAAATCAGCTTCCTCCCGCCTTTCCCCCAGATGAAAACCCACTTACAATTTGCTTTCAGTCGAACAACAAAAGCGAAACTGAAATTGCACATGCATTTCTTTACTTAGCTTTGATTTGTGTCTCAACGGTCAAACATAAAGCCAATATGAGATTCATGCTTTGATTTGTGTCTCAACGGTCAAACATAAAGCCAATATGAGATTCATGCAGTACACTCAATCAAACTGTAGCAAGATATACGGATAGGGGTTATAACTGGATTTATAGAAGGAAGATGAAGTTTTACCACTCAGTTCCCTGCCTCCAGAACCTCGCTTAGGTTCCGACAGAGCTCCCACAACCGGTGGGCAAATTCCCCACAGAGTCTTGATGCGGTTCTACGGGTTGCAATCCCGCCTTCCGCTTTCCTCTCCAAACCAATAGATTAGGCTGAAAGTAAGAAAGGCAAAACGAGAAACATTAAGTCGCTCAGATACAAGAGGGGTGCACTCAGACTCGCGTGAGAGGGCCTTGACTCGGATACCTTGACATGCCTGAGGGCCCCACAATAGCGGTCAAAGTTGCATCAAAAGACCGAACTTGAAGTCAAAACGCAGAACAATCACATCCTGACAGTCCTCTTAGTCGCAGCAATAACCCCATTGTAGACTCTGATTACCCCTTCAAGTTACAATATCTTCCCTCCTGACCAAGACTGCTTGCACGCAACTTTGAGACTCGGAGACCCTACTCAAATAGAGCACATGCCCTCACTCTACTCGAAAATGCGGACTAGAAACATACAAGCCTGTAGGTGATCTGGCCCACGAACAGGGAGGAAACCCGAGCGGCAGGGTTGAATGCAGAGGCGTCAACCACCGGGCACGAGTCCGCTACGAAAGGCTTGGGATCCGAAAAGATGGCAAAGTGTGCCTGAACAGGGTGGCCAGGGCACGATGGCGAAAACCGAAACTGCATACTGTAGGGTACGTAGAACCTCACTTTACTTCGGTCTTCAATTTTTTGTTTTGAAAATTTGTTGTTACCGCCATAGTTTGCACCAACCCCGGTCTTCCCAGACCCATGCATAGGTTTTGTGGCAGGGTTGTGTCCTCGGCTCCATGGTTGACAGTCTGCGTAAAAGATTGGCAGTCGAAGGTCCAAGGCGGTGGTGGGTTCCTCTAAGTGAAGATGGCCGAAGGAGACTGTGAAGGCAGACTAAAAAAATTTTGTCCCTTCGGGACATCCGATAGAGTTGGAACGATACAAAAAGGGTCAACATGGCCCATGCGCAAGGATGACATGCATAAATCGAGAGCCAACCTTTCTCGTTTTTTGGATTGCTGTTTATTTGGCGTTCTTGATTTTGTTTTATAAGTTGCTCGTGGCTAATACGCCCCGAGGTAGCAACGTGGAATCCGGCTGACTCCAGCGAAAGGGAATGAAACTGGGGCGATTTCCCGTCGAGGTGTGTACAGGATAAGAGTTGAATATGGCAAGAGATTAAGCAAGGCGCATTAGAAAAAGGATAGCTCGTGCAATTTCCGACAGGATTAAATGAGGGAGAAACCTGGATAGGAGCTCTGCGGCAAGTTTGAGGGTAAGGCCAACGTAGCGGGAGGGGTGAGTAAGAAGTGGAGTAAAAGAGAAAAGAGGCGTGCGCACTAGCATTGAGGAAGAGCGGATATGGTGAGGAAGAGGAATGCGTTGATCACTCGCTTCTCTACGGGTTTAGGGAAGGAAAAAGTGTAACTCGAGGCTTTAAAGACGGGCGAACTCGAACGTGACCTTAGTTCTAGTGATAGGGTAGTGTGTTAGGAGTTGTGGGGAAAGGGTGTGATGATGGGCGATGGCAGAAGGGAAGATAAGCGGGAAAGAGAAGGTTGCATGACTCATTCGCCTTTTAGTGAAGTCAAGCTGAGGAGAGATGGGACTTGAGGAAAGGTTACGGACCAGTCGAATCTATCTATAGCGCAGAGATTTAGAGAATTGTGAGTAGGTCAAAAAACGGACGGAATAGAGGCGGCATCCAGAAGGGGGAGTAATAAGGCGATTATGTGTGTTTCATATTTCACTCGCTCCATTGATCGGAGGTGCCGCGGGGGTCGAACGGTTTTTCCTTCAGCCGTGCAATATTGTGAAGGGTTTGACCTTCACGATACTTCGAGACTGACACTTAAGTGTCATAAGCGGTACTCAGATCCACAAGAGGCCGCTTGAATATGGGCACTACATAGTACGCCACCATTGCGACTGCTTGCGTATTCATGCATTGCTAGTCAATATGAGAAGGCCCTGCGTCTTCACGGTTTTATACTAAGTCTTCCGTGCGACGCCTATCCGATTTCCGCGTCGGAAAGTTATTGGATGGCTACAAAAAAGACTAGGGGTGTTTGTGTCATTTGTTTTGTGTCGTTTTGTATGTGTGTGTGTTTTATTTTTACGTTTAAGTTTTTTCTACTGCGTGGTGAGTGGGATGCGTCCTAGTCAACGGACGACGAGTCGCGCTTGGGACTTCAGCACCCCCAAGGCGTCCGTTCGTGTGCGGGTCCGATAGAGGCATAGGACCGTGCGTACCTCCTATGCGACAGCGAACGAGAAATGCCCTCGGCTGGTCCACCTCTGCGATTAGCTCGGCGGGGATACGCCCACCGAAGGGAGGTGACAACTCCCGCAGGTGGAGGTAAGTTGTACCTCATGTTGGGCCTATTATGTCGTAGGGGCTCGCGAGAGGTATGGCTGGCGCACTCGGCCGTAGTGGCTTGCGGAAGCTCCATGTGTCTCTTGAAGGTAGACCGACTCCTGCGTGACGCGGCCGGGAGGGTCCCGCCCTGTGTGGGACTGATTCTCTCGACACCTCGATGAGTAGAAGGGTGCGGGATCGCTGCAAAGCCTGCAGCTCATGCCTAGGTGAAGCCGGTTCTGATGCAGATCTTCGTGGTAGTAGCTAAATTCAAATGAGACTTTTGAAAGCCGAGGTGGGAAGAGTTATGAGGGAACAGCCTGTTGCAGCCAACATTGTTGAGGGCCTCCCGACAGTGCCTTGGGCCGCCCTAAAAAACCGAAGTGGACCTGGTTCCATGGCAACAGCCACTGCAGCCGGTATCGCTGCAGGCTTCTCAACAGTGCGTTGGGCCACCTGTACCCAGTCGCAGTTTGTTTGTCGAATCCCAACAGGCATGCTCATACTCAAACCTCTCACAGTAGCTGGTGGTAGGCGGATGGTGCACCCACAACAAGCCCCACCACCTAGGCTTCTTCCTCCTCGTGGGTCAGGCTTACACCGGGCCTACCGAGACAAGCACACGCTCAAGATCCTCGACTGCCGTGACGGCCACCCATGTCCGGCAATGTAATAGTCGAGCCACACCCATAGGTTCCGACGTCGGTCTCAGAACCAGTTACCTAAGTCAAAGGCATCGGTAACAATAAAAGTAGGAACAATAAAAAGATTAAAATAATAATAATAATAATAAATATGAGGAAACACAAAAAAGTAAGGGGACGAGGGGTCGTGCGTTTCGCTGGCCGGCGACGCCAGGTTCCGCTAGGTCGCGCATGGTTGCGCCTCACCATCAATACCCCACGAGCATCGTCAAATGGACGAGGCTGCACTAGTGTAACTTGCCGAAAACAAGCCAAATACCCTTGTAAGGGTATTTGGTACGACAACGTTGAAGCCAGTGGGATGTCGTTGCTACTACTGTTACGTTATTATGTTTACAATGTAACCATTGAAATCTACAATTATTGTGACTCCTACGACATGTTATAGTTATTATTGGCTATAGTGTTGATCTTGTTCTGATGTTGTTGCCACCATGACGGTTGTTGTTGCTATTCAACGTTTGCGTACGAGTCAATGACTTGAAGGCCCTCTCACGAGAGGTAGAGTACCATCTCTTGAGTCTTGAGGGTCGGTCTTCCCTTCTTCCTCTTTGTTACTTCTTGTGAGGCCCTTAAGAGGAGGACGGTTGGCAGGATCCTATCATGTTCCAAATGTATATTTCTGACTATGTAGATTTTAAAGATCCTATACAATAGTTGGAGCTTTGCTAAAACTTGTGAGGAGTTATGGAGACCAAAAACATTCAGGTATCCAAAGCTTTCAACAATATATCATGTATACCTGTACTTGTACAACTCTCTATTGTTTACGTGTGACTCCCTTTGTAGTTTTCCTTAGAACCTTAATTGAGGTAAAGCAAATCAACAATTATGTAAAATGTGATTGTTTGTATAACCATCAAGTTACGTAATGACCACTTGCAATTTATTTTTTATTTTATGAAAGACTATATATTTCCTTGTGATAATGGTCTAGTTGCATGTATTTTGTTTTGTGAAAGGTTCGGCATGTCTCAATGCGGGTGGCCCAATTGTGTGCTTAATGGATTTATTTTTAATAGGTTTGACATATCTAAGTGCGGGTGGTTTACTTGTGTGTTTATTGGATTGGTTTCTAACAGGTTGTCCGTCACAATGCAAGTGGTTGAGTTCTATGTTTATTTGGTTAGTTTCATAAAGGTTTGATAAATCCCAATGCAGGTGGTCTAGTTGTCTATTTAATTGATTGTTTATCGAAATATTGAATATGTTATAGTGTGAGTGGTCCAGTTACATGTTTGATTAGCTTATAAAGGACTAGACATACCTCAGTATGAGTAGCTTAGTCACATGGTTTCTTGCCTGTTTTATGAAAGACTGGACATATTTCATTACGAATGGTTCAGTTGAGTGTTTATTGACTATTTTTTTAATGATCGGACGTGTCCTAGTGCGGGATGTTCAATTTCATGTTTTTCATGGATTATTGTTATTATACTAGATAGACAAGTCTTAAACCACCAGTACCTCCGCCAGTGTTGGGAAATTACGTTGTCCTGGCGAGTACCCGAAGTTTTCGGGGGTCGGACACAGGGTTAGCAATGTCCTAAAAATCATAGTTTTATTTTGTCCGTGCACAAAAGGAAAAGGAAAAAAAAAAGGTCTCTGTAGTGCAATGATGTCGGGCAGGGTAGTCTAAGAGGTCGTACTCACAATCTTGAATGCATCTTACAACAAAGATGGTCACATTCTGAAACTTGTTGTTGTTGTTTTTTTTTTTCTCTTTTGCTTTTTATGTGTCCCCTGCCAACGAGGCAGGGTGGAATCCGTGATCTGCTCTAGCTGTGTTTCCTCATATGATTGTAACCTGATGTATCCATCCATTTTCAAGGCCGAATCCGTGTTTCCATTTTTTTTTTTTTTTTTTTTTTTTTTTCTGGAATCTAACAATCTGAATCCGTGATCTTCTCGAGTTTTGTTCCCTCAGAGGATTGTAACCCTGATCACACTGACACTTACGAGAATGAATCTTGTCATTTTCACGGTGGAATCCGTGTTCCTGTCTTTTTTTTTTCGCGTTTCCGGAATCTGACAACCTGGCCACGGGGCTAAGATGCCCTCACGGAGGGCACACTCACACTAACACTTTCGATAATGTATACAACTGCAATCACGCCCAGAGCTTTGTTTCGTTTTCTTGTTATGTTAGTTTTCACGACCACAACTTTTTTTTTTTTTTTTTTTTTTTGTTCTTCCCGTGAGAGTACCATAAAGAAATGAAGTGGGACCCAGGCTCGGCAAAACTCGGAGCGCAGTGAAAATCAGGGTCGACAAAAATAGGCTCGGAGGTACTGGTGGTTTAATGCGAGTGGTCTAGCTGAGTGTTTATTTAATAAACTGTTTGTTCATAAAAAAATCATAATGTTTTTATTGAAATACAAGACAACGCGAAACCAAGAATCAAGGTTATTTTAAAACTTAGTTCAAGTATTTAGTTCAAGTATTTAGTTCAAGTATTTTATATCGAAACTTTATCAGGTTATCTTTTAGGTACTACGTTAGCTGCATGAACGATCGGTAAATGCAGGAGCGTTAGGCACTCTATCACGAGTTGGGTTAAGTTAGTGACAAAGTCTTATGAGTAATTATGGTGACTCAAAGAAAATTTAACAATCATAATTTTGATAATCTGCTTCTCTACGGGAGATGTTATTGAAATTTTTATTGTATGAGTGAGCTAGTCAAATTTTCGGAAAAAAACATAAGACTCAAATGTTATCTTCTTAAAGGAGTAGTTGTTAAAACTGTAATAAATTAGAGACATAAATTATTTTGCTAATAAGAGTGGTGCCATACCACAAAACTGACAGTGTGTTTACCTTCTGATATAGTATTATAAAACTTATTATATATACAAAAATAATAGTTCTCGTTGCAACAATAATTAATCAATAAAATCCGATTTTATATTTTTAAAATATTTTTTCTTTAAATAAATAATCAATTTTTATTTTTTTTATTTTTTCAATGCACAGATAATTGTTATAACATTTGTTTACCGTCGATATTTTTTAACTAATAGTAAGAGTCTATAATTATAATCTGCCACCATATGAAACTTACTTCATTCCGTAACTTGAATAATGTTTTGTTTCAAAAAAATTATCATAAATCTTACCCTTTTGATAAAAAAAGTTATATCGCCGATTTGCAATAATTGATATATTTTTTAATTGTAACAAAAGTTAGAGTGTTTTATTTTTATGGGGCATAAAAGAAAGCACATATACACAAAAATGAGTACGCGGTCACATAGTGACAACACAGCAAAACCCCCGCATGGGGATGTTCGATAGGAAAGATTAACATCATAGGGGTCCCATCCCTTCTCCGCCCCACCTTCAGACCGGCAACCCCAAGAACCACCGAGCGATCCGTCAATAAAAATGGCGGCGGTCGTAGTCACGCGCAGAACGCATGATGAAAATGACAGCCAGACAAAGTCTGTTGTGAAAGAGGAAGAAAAAAGAAACTTAACGAGCTATATACTACAAACAAAATTAGCCTACCTCCGAAATAGTCGGGTCAAACTGCGAAACATCGTAACAAGCTGGCTGTCAGGTCCCAAATAGGACCCCTCTTGGCAGCGAAGTTGTCGAGAATTTTGACGAAAAACTCCGTTGAGAAACCCTTCCTCAGATAAGCCATCTCTAACAGTACCACTTGTCCCGGGATCTTTTCGTGGGAGGACGTATTTCTGTCGATCCGAGTAAGCCACCCGATAATCGCTGCTGCTTTTTGTGTCCTACTGGACCACGAACAAAAATCCTGACCTGCTCGAACGAGCAGGTCCAGGCCTAACTTCAAACAGTCCTCGTTTCGAACCTTCTGAAAAGAACCCACGAACGGATACTTATCTCGGATTTCCAAAGAACAGCCCAAAAATTCCCAAATCCCCATACCATTGTCCGTACGTTTCAAGGACAATGTACGGGGGTAACACTTCTCGAATCTCCTCCTCACATCGGAAGCTCTAATCAGAAAAGACCCGTCATCCTTCTTTACGATGCAAAACAGCGACACGTTATCCATCAGGCGAATACCGTGTACCCAACTACGCATCCCCCGTACGGAGCTCAGGAAGGCCCATTCCGAATGTGCACACATAATACAAGCAAGCGGGGGCTCGTGCTACTCCCCATGGGAATACCCAAAATTTGTCTCAACAAGAAACCCGATGCAAACGTGAAAGTGTGCTCCAAATTGAAAACCACAAAACTCCTCAAATCCTCAAAAGTTATTATACACCAACCCAAATCACCTGCACTCTTGTACAATGATGCTCCCCTCCCCCTCGGATTTACCCACACAACCTGCCTGCCCTTCTTTGCGTGCCAATCGAGAACCCAATCCAGAGCGGCCAAGATAGAGTTATGAGGAAGACGGGAGAACATATCCTTAATGTCATATGATGCTCATGTCATCATGTTCTTTCCCTTACGCTCCGCAACCTTGTTGATGTTTGTTAAATGCCCAGCTAAATCCCCAATAGACTTAAGATTAAAATGATAGCTCGGGGGGAGCTCATTCAACAGACAATTGAGCGCTTTAGCTGCTTTGCGGCCCGCGGGAGCACAAGGCTCACTGAAAGTAGGACAGATGGGACGAAACCTATCCAGGTCCTTATGCTTAGGGACAACATAACTTCGCCCGATACTACCTTTCGTTACCCATTTTTCCAAACGCTCTAGTCCCAAACGTTTATATTTTATCTTCTCTTGTGCCAGAACTTGTTCTTCCGTATCAGTTTGGGTCGCGTAACCGCTACTACACACAAACAGTTCTTGGCAAGCATCGTAGTACAACTTAGGACACATCACCACCGTCTCCCTTGGATTTCGATCAGTCGGGGCCAAGACCAGGTCGCTGTGCAACTCCTTAACCCAATACACAGCTTCCATAGGCGTCTCGTCTGGCACAAAACGAGGACGATTGAGACACATACCAACCTCATCCAAACTAAAAACCAACGGGTCACATCCGTCGAAATTCCAACTCGCACTAGCTTCCGTCAACTCAATGTATAACAAATCGACTCAGTTTGCCTTGCTACATCGGGGGATGTTGCAGGCATTATGCACAAACGAAGGAACACGATGGTCTTCCCAAATTCGAAAACGTACATGTCCATTAGACTGAGGAAGTGACAAGTTTGCACAGGTGCAAACGTCAATCTCCCGGCGCGCATGCCACCGGTGATTGTGTAAAATATTAACAATAGTCGGATTCTTAGTCCAAACTGTTCTAATCTTCCGCTTCAAGGTCTTACGTACCGTCAACGAAACTTGGAGAGAATCAATCTTACCGTCAATTAGTCTGCGCACACCCCCCAAACTGATTCGATCATCGAATTGTATTCTAACTACTAACTTTTTATGGAGTTCAAAGCCATACTCATTCTTAATTGCAGTGTTGATAGTACGTCGGAGCAAAGATCTAGTGCTCTTTCGATGAAAATCTTTGATGACTAGGAACAAACTCAGTAAAAAATTCAAATCAGAACGAGAAGCGAAGGATCGTTTATTCTTGCATTTCAGCAGCGAGATCAAATATCTCTTACCCTTCGTATTAACATTTTTCCATTTACGTAAGTGTCGCACAGTTACCTTCGAGCCCTTCTCCAATTCCGCTTTGCAATCGCGTAATAGGCACGTCCTCTTATCCGTACGGACAATAGATTTGCCAAACCACCTCTTCACTCGTTTCCATCCATCGACCCAACGATTCTCTGGGCTTGACGTCAATGTAAAATTCAACTCACCGTCGACGGCCCTATCAAGTAGAAAGCCCAACAACTTAGTACTAGATTGGCCCTTATCAATACTAAAGCTAATACACTTAACTTCACCAGCGTGTAAGCTATCTAATTTGTACTTCCCCACACGTTGTCGTCCCTCTTTCTTACCTTTCCTCTGTCATCTACAGTCAGTGAGTTCGCGTCCCACGGTATTGAGCACGGGAGACCAATGCTTGATATAGTAACTTTCAATAGCAATCAAGTCGGAGGCTGTAGACTTCACCAATGACAACAGTACGTAGCTTTTACTCCCATACGTCAGCAGCCATCGATGAAAGTGCGACTTCCTCTCCTCCCGGTCTATCTTACCGAGGTGCTCCCTTCATCGTACATTCAAATCCCGCTCGGTCTTACCAATATAGACGACCTTGCAGTAAGGAGAAATACCTATATACACACAGCTGCCCGCTACATCCAATCCGTCGTCATCATCCAAACATCAGCGCTTCCATTCCCCAACGAACTTACTACCCCAAGGTATGCATCCACGTAATGCTAATGCAAAAACCACCCATCTGTAGCTGGCTTCCAACTCATGATCAATTACTCCCAAAACTCTCCGTTTGCAAATCAAGTCACGACAGATAGTCCACAACTGTTGAGTAGAACAGGCACTTCACGCCCCGCTATCGCTATCATCTTCCGAAACTTCTGAAGATGAGGTCGACGGATCTGTTCCGTTGTCCGTAGATGGTTCCGGTTGCGCCTTCTGCCCGGTTGTAATGAGGCGGTTCTTCTCGAACTTCTTAGCAGCACGGCGCTCAGCGATATCAGCGATAGCCTGATTCTTCCGTATATACGAAACTTGTTCGCGCTTGCATATATCCTTCATTTCCTTGTAATCCAATGAAAACAGAAAGTCCTTTGTCTCCTTGATGTAGCGTTCCCTGGCGTCCGGTCCCGATCCCGGGACAATCTCTTGACTCAGGTTGCGTGGTCTGACTCCCAGAGTCTTCCGCGGTCGGCCGCATGTCTTCTGCGGCCGGCCGCATGTCTTCCCCACGCCGTACATCCTCCGCGCGGAATTTGTGAGAGGCATAATGCCCGGGGTGGTTGCCACCCTCTCTTCCTCCGATTCGGAACTCAAGTCAATACGCTCGGTGCTGGCGCTAAGCGCTACTACTTCATCTTCGGTATCCAGATCGTTGGAGGCGATCCTCTGGCGCAACTTCCGTTTCATGGTTCTCGTCTTTCGTTGGCGTTCGCGGCGGCCTTCTACCTCCTGCTCCTGTCTTATGGCACCCCATCTTCGCGACATTTGAAGGTTGATGATACGCGCAATACGTTGATCATTCACCTCTTGCTCATGTTTCTTCCTTTCCCGCCGTCTCTCTTCTCTCGCAGCTTTCTCCAACTCTTCCTGCGTTTTCTTCTTACGCTCTTCCTTTTCCAAGCGCTTCTGATTCTTGGCTTCTTCTTCAGCAAGTAGCATCGCCACCAGGTCAGTTGCAGGGTCTTGAGCACTCTCTGGACGTCTGGCATAGCGCTTCGTGGATGGCGATCTCCTGGAAGCTTCCCCTCGATTTCGTCGTGGTGACGTTGATCGAGCTCGCGGCGGCACATAAGTAGCCGCCCGATCACTGGATTCCGCTTCAGGTGCTAGTTGTCGCCTCCTGTCCGCCTTTTCTTTCTCCTCTTTCCAATGGAGGCCACAGTCGCGGGCATAATGCCCGTATTCCTTACATGAATAGCATTGCGGCGGATTCCTCTGCCCGTTACCACCTTCACCTGGTTGCGGCAGTTGTCGCGTAGATGCCATCACGCTCCTCGGCAGGAACACTCACTCTCTTCCTTAACTTCAGTACAGAACAGTACAGTATCCTTCTCAATCGGTTTTAACCACCAATCGGAGCAGCGACCCTCCGTCGGTTATTAAGTGCTTGCTCAGGGGCATAAAAAAAAGCACATACACACAAAAATGAGTACGCGGTCACATAGTGATAACACAGCAAAACCCCCACATGGGGATGTTCGATAGGAAAGATTAACATCATAGGGGTCCCATCCCTTCTCCGCCCCGCCTTCAGAACGGCAACCCCAAGAACCACCGAGCGATCCGTCAATCAAAATGGTGGCGGTCGTAGTCAGCGACACCTAGAACGCATGCTGAAAACGATAGCCAGACAAAGTCTGTTGTGAAAGAGGAAGAAAAAGGAAACTAAGCGAGCTATATACTACAAACAAAATTAACGTACTTCCGAAATAGCCGGGTCAAACTGCGAAACATCGTAACAAGCTGGCTATCAGGTCCCAAATAGGACCCCTCTTGGCAGCGAAGTTGTCGAGAATCTTGACGAAAAACTCTGTTGAGAAACCCTTCCTCAGATAAGCCATCTTTAACAGTACCACTTGTCCCGGGATCTTTTCGCGGGAGGACGTATTTTTGTCGATCCGAGTAAGCCACCCGGTAATCGCTGCCGCTTTCTGTGTCCTACTGGACCACAAACAAAAATCATGGCCTGCTTGAACGGGCAGGTCCAGACCCAACTTCAAACAGTCCTCGTTTCGAATCTTCTGAAAAGAACCCACGAACGGATACTTATCTCAGATTTCCAAAGAACAGCCAAACAATTCCCAAACCCCCGTACCATTGTCCGTACGTTTCAAGGACAATGTACGGGGGTAACACTTCTTGAATCTCCTCCTCACATCGGAAGCTCTAATCAGAGAAGCCCCGTCATCTTTATGGATGCAAGAAGCAAGTGAAATATTATATTTTATATCATTTTGTTTTGGAACACCTTTATCCACCTAGATCAAATGTTGCCTATCATTTTATATTTCTACAATTAGGTTGCCCTTGAGTTAGATGTTTTCCTTTATTTTTACAATGTTTTCATGATAGGCGTGAAATATTGTTACAAATCATTTAGTACTATCCTAGTTGCTAAGTAAATAGTTATTACTGTCAAGAATAAGTTAATATAAATTTATAAATAATATACATCTTATTGAGTATAAAAAAAAAAATTGTAGTCTGAGTTGTCCATCCGAACGTTCGGGGGCGGTCTCCACCATCGTTAAAATATAATTTTGGGGATTAAATTTTTATTTTTTATTTTTTATTTTTTTTCGAATATTTGGCTGAAAAAAAAATAAAAATAAATCGTCAAAGATGACGATGTAAAAAATGTGTTCGCCCACTCACTATTTTTGTTTTTCCCCTTAAACCTTTTTCAAGTGTGTGTCTATGTAAGAGAATGTTAATTACATTTCTTTTTTCATGATACATATATTTATGTTCATTCTATCTCCATTATTTCATACTTAGGACACTTCAACTTCCAATATTTACGACTTTTTTAAAGAGCTGCAAATTTTCAACATGATTGTTATTTGCCCAGTGCGTGTTTAACAGGTGGTGGTGAAGGGTTTTTTTAAGAGCATTCATAGTCTTCACCACTTTTTGCTTTCTTTTATTATTTTCATGTTGCATTGATATTATTAATTATGTTCACCACTTCAAGTTTGTTCATGATTTTGATGATGCTCTTTATGCATCGGGGAGGGGGGGAGTCATAGCATTCATGATTTTCAACACTTTAGGTCCGTTCATTATTTTCATGATACCTTTTATGCATTACATATGATACTTTTATGCAATTCATTATTTTCACGACTTCGAGTTTGTTTATGAATAAAAATAATGCATAAACCTTAAGTATTGCTTTGATATTATTAATTATGTTCACCACTTCAAGTTTGTTCATGATTTTGATGATGCTCTTTATGCATCGGGGAAGGGGGGAGTCATAGCATTCATGATTTTCAACACTTTAGGTCCGTTGATTATTTTCATGATACCTTTTATGCATTACATATGATACTTTTATGCCATTCATTATTTTCACGACTTCGAGTTTGTTTATGAATAAAAATAAGGCATAAACCTTAAGTAATGACATCATGAAAAACACCACCTCAAAGGGGGGTGTTTTCATATTATTCATGATCTTCGTCGCTTCATTTTTATTCACAATTTTTATTATGTTTTTTTGCATAATGAAAATCATGAATGAACTTGAAGTCTTGAAAACCAAGAATGATATGAACTCCTCTCCTGCCGTTGGGTTGAGACGTACTTCCATATCATTCATAATATTCATCACATCACATTTGTTCATGATTTTTATAATATTGCTTACACATTAGGGGGGTGTTTTCATACTATTCATGATCTTCATCACTTCATGTGCGTTCATGATTTTAATGATGTTTTTTATGTATAAGGGGGGAGGGTACTTTCACATCTTTCATGATGTTCACCACTTCAACTCCCTTCATGACTTTTATGATTTTCTTTATGCATGCGGAAAGAGGGTTTTTATATCATTCATAATCTTTTCCACTTCATGTGCGTTTATGATTTTCATGATGCATAAAAAGTATCATGAGAATTATTAACGGACCTGAAGTGGTGTGATGGTATAAAAACACTTCCCCACAAATAGTCGGGGAGGAATGCTTTCATACCATTCATAATGTTCACCACTTCAGATCCATTCATGATTCTTATGATATTTTTTATGCATCATAAAAATTATCAACAGACTTGAAGTAGTACCAATCATGATGCTCACTATTTTTGGCTCGCTCATGATTTTTAAAGCGGTGAAAATCATAAAAATTTCAAGGGGGCTTGAAATCATAAAAAACATTTGAAATTTCTTAGAAAGAGGTATGAAACTTTGAGATGGGCGAAACAAAAAAGGACTTCAAACATGTGAAAAATAAAGAATTTTCGAGACATGTATTTTTAAGATCGTTATCAGTATCAATAAAATATTTTTTCACCGTTTTCACCATGAACGACCATAACCTCTTAACGAATTCATTATTCAAACATGGTTTTCATAAAAAATCAAATAATTCAATTTACCGTACTTCATAATTTTCATCTATGAAATTTCAGGTACTCGATAACCGCCTGTGTTCTCTGTATGTGTCGATTTGTATGTGTGTGTGTGTGTGCGTGTGTGTATGTGTGTGTGTGTGTGTGTGTGTGTGTGTGTGTGTGTGTGTGTGTGTGTGTATGTGTGTGTGTGTGTGTGTGT
>BFEA01000056.1:1150986-1170932 GCA_003427395.1 Chara braunii
CCTCGTTTTTTTTTCTCTTCTTTTTTTTCTTTTTTCTTGTTGTGTACTACTGGTTGTCCGAGGCTTGGCAATAAAGTCGGGGCTCGGGAATGACCGGGCTACCGGTAGCCTGAGCCACGGGCCTTGACAACCGGTAGGTACTGGTGGTTTAAACCACGACTACCTCCGAGCTTGTTTTTGTCGACCATGAATTTCACTGCGCTCCGAGTTTGCCGAGCCTGGGTACCACTCCGTTTCAAAGAACAAAAAGAAAACAAAAAGGAAGAAAAGTGCGGTCGTGAACCTCATAAGAGAAGAAGAAGAAAAAAGGAAACAAAGCTTTGGCCGTGATTGCAGTTGTATACATTCTTGGAAGTGGTAGTGTGAGTGTGCCCTCAATGAGGGAATCTCAGCCCGGTGGCCAGGTTGTCAGATTCCAAAAAGAGAATAAAAGGGGAAAAAAACGAGCACATGGATCCTCGACCGTGAAAATGGCTGGATACATTCCACTAAGTGTCAGTGTGATGAGCCTTACAATCCTCTGACAAAACACAGCTTGAGCAGATCACGGACAGCTTGACCAATTCAAGGACAGGGGTCTCATAATAAACACACGACCACCGAAAAAAAGAAAACAATAACATTCAGAATGTGACCGCCTTATTTGTAAGGTGCATTCTGCGGAGGAAGATTGTGAGCACGACCTCCTGGACTACCCAGCCCGACATCATTGCAGTAGAGAAAGCATTTTTTTTTTTTTTCCTTTTTCCGTTCACTCGCGGCACTATAAAATTCAGATTTATGGGACATTGCCGACCCTGTGTCCCACCCCGAAAAGTTCGGGTACTGGCCAAGACATCGTAATTTCCCAACACTGGCGGAGGTACTGGTGGTTTAATGGTTTTCAATTCAAAGTCAAATGTGTCAATAAAAGCGGACCATCTAACTAACTTGTCAGAGAGTCGAGGTTGGGTTTTGATCCACTTAAGAGTTGAGTGGTCTGAGTAGACAGTGAAGTGTCTCCCTAGCAAGTAATGCTTAAATGTGTCTAGTGTAGTGACCAAGGCATACAATTCCTTTTCGTAAGTGGAGTTGGCAATTTTCTCATATGGGCTTTTGGACATAAACTCAATGGGTCTATATCCCTTACCGTCATCCAGTTGTAGCACAACCCCAATTCCGTACTGACTTTTGCTTCAGTGGTGACAATGAAAGGGAGATAAGGATCAACGATCTTCAAGACAGGGTAGTTAGTACATGTTTCAACTTTTTGAACGAAGACTCGCAATCTTTGTCCCATAACCAAGGTTCTTTTTTCTTCATAAATTTTCTCATAGGCGCAACTATCAATGAGAATTTCCTTATGAACTTCCTATAGTAACTAGCAAGTCCTAGAAAAGATCTGAGTTCAGTAACAGTTTTAGGTCTGGACCAATCTCTAATTGTTGTAATCTTTTTCTCTTCAGGGCTTAATCCTTCTTCGGTTACTATATGTCCTACGTATAATACCTCAGGCTTAGCAAACTCAGATTTCTTGGGATTCAATTTAAAATTGCCTTATCCCAACTTTTGAAGTATTATTCGTAGGTGTTTTTTGTGGTCCTCAAGTGTCTGGCTATACACGAGGATGCCGTTGAGATACACAAGTACAAATTGGTCCAACCATTGCCTAAACAATTCATTCGAGGAATTCGTGGCCTTAGGGCTTCAAGCCTGTAAAGGACTCCGTCTAGGAATAATAGTCCAGAAAGCCAAGTAGTGGGTCATTACGAACCTCGGGTGATTGAACCCTGGAGAGCACTCCTGCGCCTGATATCCCGCCTCTACAACCACCTGGGCGTTTGAAAAAAAAAAAGAAAAAAAAGTCACATGTGCATTCGTCAGTTTGAAAGGCATAACAATGAACTCGTTATGTCCATACCTGGTCCGGAATGCCGTCTTGTGTTGATCTTCGGGGGCCACCTCGATCTGGTGGTAGCCTGACTTTCGATCAATTTTGTTGAAGTATTTACACCCCTGCAACTGATCAATTAGGTCGTGAATACGAGGAAGGGGCTTCCCATTTTTAACAGTTCAATCCTCGATAGTCTATACAGAGCTTAAGTTCTCCTTCCTTTTGGGGCACAAACAGGACAGGTGCACCATAGGGAGATAAACTTGGGCGAATCCATCCTTTCTCAATAAGTTTTTGCAGTTGTTTCTTCAATTCTTCTAGTTCCTTATGAGACATCTAGTGAATGAGTTCTTTGGGAATATTACTTTTGGGATGGTGTGCTTGATAGCATGCTTAATGATTCTCGTCGGTTCAGTCTGCAAGTCCTTAAACTCGGTTAGAAGTTTTTTAATTGAAGGAGGATAGAGTGAGGAACATTCATCTACTCGTTTAACGAGTACCATCATCACATCCTGATCCAACTTCTTCTTTGAGACCATACTTATGAAAGCTAGGTAACACGTACAACAGAAAGACATGTGTCAGATGCAGACTTATGATACAATTTTATTTTTTTGAACTAGGACTTTTCGTCCTTTAGTTTTACAATCTTTTCCTTAAACTTGATATTTGGGTTGGCTTCCTCATGCCAATCCATTTCCAGAATCATGTCGAAGGGCAAGTTCTTTTTAACTAAGAAAGACACTTCATGCAAGATTCGTTTACCTTCCTTAGTACGGAAATAACATCTTACACGATCAACAAACTGAGAGACAGTGATCGTGCTCTTGTCAGCCAATATAGACGTGATAGGTCTAGGTAAGTCCCTGTCTCTTATACACATCTAGATGTGTATAAGAGACAGATATAGACGTGATAGGTATAGGTAAGTCCTTTACCTTCATTCCCATATGCAACTTCTATATTGCCTTCTTTGAGATGTAGGACCTGTCTCTTATACACATCTAGATGTGTATAAGAGACAGGTGTCAGTAAGTCCTTTACCTTCATTCCCATATGCAACTTCTATATTGCCTTCTTTGAGATGTAGGACCATGTCGATCCTGGGTCTAACAAGGCCCTTAGACGACAATCATAAGTTCACCCTTAGACTTTGCTTTCTTAGCCCCCGAACTTCTTAACGCAATAAGTTCAGATCCAAGTTCGTCAAGGGAATCGTCCAGAGAGACAGAACATAAGACAGTGTCACGGTGTTTCGAACGACGAGCCGAAGAAGAGCCATCTTCAACCATGCGAGTTGAGGGGTTGAAAGGGGTTATCGGCGCCTTACCCTCAACTAAATCCTTCAACTCAATAGGAGAAGATGCTACTCCTACTGGCTGCTCCCTTTTGGGTTCCGGATGAATGAGCACGATGCAATGATATGCCCTGCAATGCCACACTTAAGACATTGCCTATTGTTCATCCTTTCCTGCCATTCTTCCTTGGTGAGGTTTATCTTCTCCTAGGGCCTTCCCGCTGCAATACTGGGATGCTCTATGAAGGAGCATGGCCTCTTCTTCTTTCCAAATCCTCCTGAATTGATGCCACTCTTGTTGGCCACCATGGCAGTGACATCACCCTTTCCCGACTCACTGCCACCGCTTACTCCACCCTCGGCCTCATCGAGAGGTATCTTTTCAATTGTGTGAGGATGTGGTCCTGTCGCTTTAGCCGCCACAGGACCCCTTTCATTTCCATACCCACCACTTGGTCCACTGTGCACAACGGACGCCTAGGTACCCTTTACCTATGCGGTCATTTGCTCCCTTTGGAGTGCGAGGTCACGGAACTGCCTATAGTTGTACTTACCGGATTTTGCCTCAGAGACAAGATGTCCACGAATGGGTTCGGGCAATGCACGTGAGAAGATGTAGTTGTACTTACCGGATTTTGCCTCAGCGACAAGATGTCCACGAATGGGTGAGGGCAGTGCACGTGAGAAGATGTAGAGTACCTGGTTGTCTTTGAGATTCAGTCCGGTTACCTGCAACAAATAGTCCACCTCACTAGACAGAGCATGGACAGTTGTCCAACGTTTCTGGCCAATGGTAGTGAGTTCGTCAAATGCCTTATCGACAATCGTTTTGTTGAGGAATCTCTCCTTGATAGAGGCTAGCTTGGACAATGTATACAAGGAGTTGCAAAAAGAGTTTGAAAATACACTTCGGGCAAAAAACAGTTTCAAATTCTAGTTTGGACAATGTATACAGGCTAGCTTTCCGGTTAGGTGGGGCTGCGTGGGGGTGCTTGTTGTGCTTGGGGGAATGCCCAAAGTGTAATTCCCAGCTGTTTTTTTTACTGTTCTGAAGTTACCCAGGAGTTGGGAAAAGAGTTTGAAAATACACTTCTGGCAAGTTTGGACAATGTATACAGGCTAGCTTTCCGGTCAGGTGGGGTTGCGTGGGGGTGCGCGTTGTGTTTGGGGGAATGCCCAAAGTGTAATTTCAAACTGTTTTTTTTTTACAATTTATAATGTATTCGAACTTCGCAAAAGTCTTGAGCAGCACGTACCGATCGACGGAGATGATCCTCAAGCTCTGGTGTGCTTGCATACTTGAAATATAGTTTCTGCTTTTTTTTGTCGATGATCAGACTTAATCTACGACGTAAATCAGGATGGTTGGAGAAATAGACACCAAAGTTGTGACCAAACATATTCAATATATTCCTGTTCCGACCGCACCAGCGCCCGGAAATATTTAGACTACTGTCTTCACCCGAATAGAACGCTTGGTCATTATCGCCGCATCTGGGCTGAAGGTTGTGCCAAATACAGCTGCAATGATCTTGCGCTCTAGTCCGGTGAAGAAAATAGTATGGCGACTAAACCGATGGTTGTTTTTTGCACGGTGTTTTCTCCAGCACTTAATGTAACTACTGGTTCGATCGTGCGCGCCGAGAACTGATTGTATACTCGTAGTGAAGAACTCGCTGCGAAGACTCAAGCTCGTCATGAAAGGGGATCACTGGGAATAGCCAGCCCTTGGTTGAACCCCGACCGTGTCTCTGATACGCAGCTGAACGGAATACTCGTGAACGTGAGATGCTGGTGGGATAATTGCCCGGACGTGTTCGGCAAGGCCGATCCGCTAGAGGGGTTGAAGCTTGAACTGCAGTAGCTTACGGATGTGGTTTTCGGGCTGGCGGTAAGGCCATCTGTAGTTATCAAAGTGCGCGACCGAACTTCACGCTAAGGGCATATGGCTTACCTTCAACTGGCAACAGTAGAGCATACAAAGAAGCATGCCATAAAAGCACATTCATAGAGGCTCGAAGAGCAGACGAAGTGTCTGAAGTGTCTGCACTTCGTGTCCGACATGTCTTGCTGCACTTCATGCCCGGAGCTGTGATATGTGAAACACAAAAAGTCTAATGAACTGAGTTTCTCAGTGTCTATTTTTTATGTTCAAACGAATGACTGAAGGAATGAATGAATGTGAACTTGGTGTATGGGGACATTCTATTGAAAAATGAGTGAATGTGAATGGGGACATTCGATTGAAAATAACGTGCAAGACCTTGTGTTCAATGCTTTTTTTTTTTTTCTTTTCTTTTGGTAACCCGAGCGAGTGTCCGTCTGGCAAGTTCCACATTCCTAAGATAACGACTAAATACATCGCATTTCATTTCTGCAAGGAATGACTCCATTAATTGCTTTTCTAGCTGAGAATCACTGAGTGCTACGCTTCCCTTTTCGCCTGGATAGAATTCTGTAGGGTAATTGGGCCTGCATTTTGGCCACCAACTTTCGGTCTACATGCAGCGATAACGACCGCACGTTTTATTCCGGGGTTGGACGGTACCCCCGACACAATATGCGAGGTTTGAGCTGCTTCCGATCTTCTTCCTGCATGAACGTGTGGCCGCAACTCTTAGCGTTAGTATCTGTCCGTCTAGCTATGGCGCCGGCGCAATGACAAACATCCATCCATCTTCGAAATGGCGACTACGACCTTTAGATATTGTCATTGAGCTACCAGCCCCATGTAACTCAGAAATATTGTTTCATTCACCTGATGGATTCAAACTTGGGTCTGTATTTCGACAGTTCTTGGGTGTACCAACTGAGCCACCTTCTTCCCCCGAATACAACGTACGGTCATTATAGCTGTATCTAGACTGAAAGATGCCTCAAATACAGCTATAATGACTGTATGTTGTATTCGGGGGAAGAAGGTAGGCTCATCTGTTGACAAACGTAAGACACAGAGAATTCAATTCGATGGAATTGACGATTCATGAGCCGGACCACATTTTCCCTCGACTGAACTCGAACGAACTAATGATATCTATTCACTCCCTCTGGTCATCGGAATCGTCGCGCAACCCTCTTTCCCTCCTTCAGCATTGTGAGTCCTGCTAGAATTCTAGCGTTGGCCATGTGTTTGAAGTTCGAACCCACCTTCAGCATTTCTAGCAGCCGGGCCGCCAATGTCATCATTTAAACTGTCAAGCTAAGGGTACCAGCCGGGCCGCCGGGGGCACCCTGCTTTCCCGGGCAGCCCGGGCGTGCAAGGACCAGGGAAGGGCCCAGCAAAAAAAAAAAGGGGAAAAAAAAGGGGAAAAAAAAGTTAAAAAAACTATGTAGTATGTATGTATGCTATGTAGAAAAATAAACTGAACAAGTTTTGCCTCAGGTTCACATCGAAATTATTCGCCAAATTAAAAATAAAATAAAAACTGTCAAGCTAAGGGTACCAGCTGGGCCGCCCGGGTCACCCTGTTTTCCCTGGCAGCCCGAGTGTGCAAGGACCAGGGAAGGACCCAGCAAAAAAAAAACCAAAAAAAAACTACGTAGTATGTATGTACTATGTATGCGATGCAGAAAAATAAACTGAACAAGTTTTGCCTCAGGTCCACATCGAAATTATTCACGAAATAAAAAATAAAATAAAAACATTTTAAAAACTTTTTTTTTTTTTTTTGGCACAGCCGGTCAAATGGTTCCGGGCCACTCTGGTAGCCTAGCTTTTGAGTCCTTTTTTGAAGGAGAAAAAAACACCCTCGGCTGCAGCGTCCTGGAAAGACAGGGATAAGAGCGCATGTCTGACGGGGGGCGTCTTCACGTGCTGGGAACCTGACCCAGTGTCCCTGTTACAACCAATGTGGTACAACATGTCCCGCAATCCGAATGCAGGTCACCGTTTCAAGTCTTTATAGTCTTTATGGTACAGGAAGGGCTTGTGAATGTGTGTCATGGTTTTTGTCATCTTCGCGTTGCTGTGTTGTGTATATAGAGTGTTTGGCGAACGAGCAGCGGAAATGCCGCTTGTGGCGACAAGGTTCCAATTTCGGAGGCAAGGCATGTGCAGAAGACTCCTGAATGCTCTGGAGAATGTGAGTGCTTCACTTCCTTGCGGACTTCTTCTTGCTGGTGGTGTACGGACATGCATACTCACACTCTGACTTCTCCTGGATGCACGCACAGCAGCCATCCCCCTTGTCGTCTGCCTCTCCAAACCGTTCTCCCTTTTCTCTTCCCCTGTTCATATTGTCCTCTTCCTCCCCGAACCCCCCCTCCTTTCCGACCTCTTTACCTCTTCATGAGTACACTCTTCTCTGGTCCTTCTAGGACGTCATCATTCCCCTCTAGCTCATCGTTTAGACAAAGATGCATGTTCATGGAAAACGATTCCTTCTCCATCCTCTCTGTTTCCTCTCGTCCGTTCTTCTCCTCGTTGTCCTCATTTCCCACTCGTGCATGTGCATGTGTGTGTGTGTGTGTGTGTGTGTGTGTGTGTGTGTGTGTGTGTGTGTGTGTGTGTGTGGACTGGTCGCAAGTGATGGCCTGCACATACCTTTTTCGTGACTGACGTGTGTGTGTGTGTGTGTGTGGACTGGTCGCAAGTGATGGCCTGCACATACCTTTTTCGTGACTGACGTGCGTGTGTGTGTGTGTGTGTGTGTGTGTGTGTGTGTGGACTGCTCACAAGTGATGTCCTGCACAGACCTTTCATGACTGCCAGGTTGTGACGTACTGGTGGGAACGTGGTTCCCCGTTTCCTGTTTTCGTTTCACTTGCATTTATATGGCGGTCGAGACCTTGATACCACCATTCTCTTGTTTCAGATCATGTGTTGCTGCTCGACAAGTCATAGAAGCCATGATCTCTGTAGCAGTAAGATACCTGAGTTATTGAGTATCCCCTTTTGTGTCTTGTTACGAGACGGTCCATTGACCCGTCCCACTGCGTCGATGAGGCGGTGTGCAACAAGACACACAAGGAAAAGGCGTTGAGCTTCTTGCGTTTGTGACAAAGAGAAGTCAGTCCAGACTTGTAACAGATCATGAGCTCAACTCCTGCCGGATCCTTTGAATAATGTTGAGCTACCCCTTCCCCTTTTCGAAATAGGAAGGACACCTGTATTCAGGTCTCCTTTGTAGTTTGATGCCGTCTTTCCTTTCTTCTGACTGATATTGGCTGGTTAACCATGTTCGCAATGTCTGCAGCTGCTAGCCAATCTGCAAGTGAAGAAGCTTGTTCTTCCCGCGGTACCAGATGTGCAGGATACGTGGCGGGAATCCTTCGGGTTCCAGAGCATAGCGGACAGGGACAAACGCGAGCTGGCCGAGCTTGGCATTATGGTGTTCCCTGGGACCTCAACCTTGGAAAAACCAATTATCAGTACGCCGCTTGGTAATGATCACATCGTCTCTATACTACCAGATACCCCGTGTGCGCCTACAATGTCCAGGGACAGTGACACGGGTAAGTCTCTATATCACCAGATACCCCGTGTGGCTCCGTTTTGTGTGTGTGTGTGTGTGTGTGTGTGTGCGTGTGTGTGTGTGTGTGTTTCCCCCTTCCATTTCTCTGCTTCCGTGTTCTCTGGCGGATTAGTCCCTTCGTTTCTTTTTTCCCTTCCCTTTTTTTTTTTTTTTTTTTCTCAGTTCTGGGTCCGCATTCGGCCCGAACGGCCGAACGCATCCCCAAGGGGTCCCATACGTTCGGGCGTTCGGGTTCGGGCGTTCGGCCTGTCCCGAACGCCGGTTACCCTGTATATATATATATATATATAGCCCCTCGTTTGTTGTCCTCTTCTCCCTCTCTGCCTACGGCTTACCGGGCTGTTCTATTTGACGATATATACTACGACTTCGCTAGCTTCCTGCTATGGTTTTNTCGACTTATGCGTGTCATCCGTGAAAGCGCAGGGGCCATGCTAATCTTCTCTGCATCGTTCCAATTTTAACGTAGGTCGCGAAGGACTCTCTGGAGATCATTCCTGTAGTCCTGCAATAGCGTTTCTGCTTGCCCCTCTTGAAGTTCAACCAGTCATCACTATTGCTTTCTTTCTTGGAATATGTTCACGACTGCTAGCCTCCACTGATGCCCGTCCCATGACCTCATGTCGTCATCGTTTCCTTGCTGAATCCCTGGCCATGCTGAGTTGCATCATCCTTCGACTATCGGCTTCTCTATTGCAATCACTCACCTTCACCCATCGCCCATCTCATCCACATCTCTGTCATTTGGATCTCCTTCGCACTCCACTTTTTCTCCCCATCCCTACTGAGGGACGTATCTTTCCCCTACCTCCGTGTGTGCAAGAGAGAGAGAGAGAGAGAGAGAGAGAGAGAGAGAGAGGCAAACCCCCAATATTATTCGTGCTATTCTATCCATCTGACTGGAGGAGGGTTCGGACTAATGATGTTCATCAACAATTACTTGTGGGTACCATTCACTCAACCCTCTTTCTCCTTACCTCACTTTTGTTTCTCCTGGAAAACTCCTTGAGTTTGTCGACGTCTTCTTGTCACAGTGTTCCCAACACCTGCCCTCCTCTTCCGTGTGTGTGTATGTTCTTGTGTGTGTGTGTGTGTGTGTGTGTGTGTGTGTGTGTGTGTGTGTGTTCATGTGTGTTCAACCACTGGCTACCACCGGCTCTTATTGCTGTAGAATCCTGTCGTAATCAACCGTAAAGGTGTCTGGTGGATGAAAAACCATGTGCCTGTTTCTTGTCAGTTCTGCTTGCCAGTGACGAGCAACCGGACTGCCGCGACCCAGAATAGAAGCGGCATCTGTTTTCAAAAGTAAAATAACATAAAATGAAAAAAGAGCCCAAGTGCCTCTTGTTGTTCAGCACCATGTGTGAATGAATGACTCTCTCCCCCTCTCATGTTGCGAGAAATGACTGCCGGCCCCTGACAGACCCCCCTCTGGATTTTTGTGTGCTTCCATCGCTGTGGGCTGTGCAGAGGCCTTGGCCCTTCCAGCTGCACATACAAGTAGGACACCCTTGTTACAAGGGGGTGAAACTGGGAAAGGTGATCAGAGGAATCGTCCCTGCGATGGGAGCACCCGCATGCAATGGCGGAAACATCTGCTTGATGGGATTCATTTCTTGGGGCCTTTGACTCGAGCTCTAGAAAGCATGTCCGTTCCCGTGACTCCTGAGAAGGATGGCGCAATGGGTGGTCAACCTAATAGGCAAGGAACTTGTACAATGGTCTCGGGTGCCGCTGTAGATAATTATGCAACAACCCAAATGGATAGCCTATTCTTGCCTGACAAACACAACAGTTCAGACCCCACCGGCTTTTGTGCAATGGACTATTTCCGGTTTGATCCCTCCTCCACAACTTACCTGTCACTGGGCAAGCAAAGGCCAGAAATATCACCTTACCACTCTGCCGATACGGCCAGGAACCAAAGAGTGGGGATGGTTGTCAGTGGCCCACAGACTGAAAGACGGCTGGAACTGACACCTTGGAGTTCCGCAGGTTTGTCCAGTGGCTCCACAAGACCCAACAGCTGCACCTGGCCTGACGGCTCGGAGGGTATCAGTCCATGGCGAGACGCAAGCGGTCTGTGCAAGGTGCGGGGCAGTCTCAAGAAAGCAGCCCGCAAGAGCAGGGGCATGGCGCGACCCCAAACTAGCCCTGAACTTATCGATTGCTTCGACTCTCTCGCCGTCATCGAGTCCCGGACCGGCGTTTCGCCTGCAGCAGGAGATGCGTTTCCAAGCAGTCGCCATCGATGCGCTGATGTGCAACCCAACAGGGCGCATATCGTCGGGAACGGGACCATCTGGGGCTTTGAGGCGGGGGGCATGGCCTTTGGGGCGCCTGTGGGTACCTGGCAACCCAGTTTACCGGGTAGATCTGGGACCGATGACAGGTCACGGAACCAGGCGGCTCCATGTTCATGGCACACAAATGCTGCAGGTGCTGGTGGTCATATGTTATCGGAGGACAAGGGCGGAAGAGAGGACCACCTGCGGCAGATTCCTGCCCCTAGCTTCCAGAACGACAGTGTCAGAAATGTCAGCTGCGAACGAACTCCTGAGAATGTGAGCCGAGCTACCGGCAAGCTTCCAGTTTCCGCAACGGCGGGCACTGTGGATGGTGTGGACAGAGCCACATGCGCGGACCAGAAGCCGAGTGTGAGACCGGGCGGGGTCAGTCCATTTGCTTCTCCCATACGCAAGCTTTATAACGAGGTCACCGATGTGGTATTCGGTGGACTAGTGCCTTTTGGTTCGGGAAACGTCTCTCCTGGTATTTCCGTTCCTCCGGCCAACACGGGTGAAGTGAATGCAAGCATGGGCTCGGTACCGCCAAGCAACAGTGTGTGCAGAGATGGACTGAGTAACGGGCCCGTAGCGACGGGTGCTGGACGGGGTAATGAGCGGACCGTGGGTCTTGGGAGTGCAAATGGTGATAAGGTAGGAAGGAAACCGGGGTCAGGAATGGGGAAGAGAAAGAAAGGCGCTCAGAAGGCAAAGGACGGGAACACGGGGCAGCAAAATGGCGATCTGGAGATGGAGAATGATGCTGCATGTGGTAGTGCTGCAGACAGAACGACATCGTCGAAGGCAGAGCCACGGGGGCCAGGTGATGCGAACGAATGCAGTGCTGCCGCGCCGAAGAAACGGAGGCGGCGAGGCCGTAACAATGCCAGCAAGGACCCTGCAGATGACACTGGAGCTATGTTGCCTGCAGACCAAGCTGGAGAAAAGAGGAAGAGGGGTCGAAAGCCTCGTGAGAGGGAGGAGAATGGGGTTGTCAGGTACGGAGGGAAACACCAAGTGTATGTCCAATCATCTGCAAATGACAAAACTTACTGGAATCGAATTGAGATAACTTCTTCTTTTTTTTCTCTCTTTTTCTTTTTAAAGAGAACTTTCAAAAGAGGGAATGAACAGGAAAAGTAGAACGCATACTCTTGGGGAAAGAAGAAAATCAACATTGTTATTGTTAAATGCTTTTTGTAAGGTCGTAGCAATTCCGTGGTACTGTGTATTAGTCTGCGTGTATGTTTGGATGTACTTGACTTTGGGATGGAGGCCCTACCTTGAACCCATCTACACCCTCCTCCCCCACGTTCCCTGCTCCTCTTCACCTCCCCCCCCCCTCCCCCCTCTTCCTCAACGAAAGAGAGAATCGGAAAGAGAACGGATTGGAGAGAAAGATGTGTGCATGCTTCCATGAGGAGCACAAAATCAAGATCTTGGACTTGATCCATGTATGGGGTCAATTGGCGGTCCCGTGAGGAGAGGGGTACTGCTGTGTCTGCAAGCTATTTGCATGTTGGCTGTGGAGATGCCCATTTGTTTTTGCTCTAGGCACTTCCTTGCTGGGATGGTCACGAAGAGCATATGTATGTACACCCCCACCAAGGTTGTTGCCGAAGGGATCACAGGTCTTGTTTTCTTATTCTGGTCATCATCTGATTGTATCTGGATTCGAACATGGATCTGTATTTCAGCAGTTTGTGGGTGTACCGACTGAGCTAGGCTCATGATGAGTCTCAATTGTGAAGTTTTGGATGGCTACCGTCTTTCCCTGAACACTGCGCACCCTCACTATGACTCTTATCGGGCTGGAAAGATATCTAGCTTGTATACATTCATAAGCAGGGTGCATCATGGTAGTGATTGGTAGGCGGTCCTGTTCCATTTATCCCCCCGTATGGCTGGCTGAGCCCTGCAGTGCAACTCACTTGTTAATTCTCATCATGCTGACCTATATCTGACTTGCTTCTGTGGTTCAGGAGACGTCCAGCGAAGGGTGCCGACGGTGAAGGGGGGGCGAAACAGGGCTTTTTGACGCCTGCGCATTTAGTTAACCGAAAGCGGACAAGCTCAGATGCAGAAGATGAAGATGCGAAGGATGGAGAGCATGTGGTAGTTTGCACAACGCGATCGCATCGGCAGGTAAAATACTAAATACTCTTTTTTTTTTTTTTTTTTTTTTTTGGGGGGGGGGGGGGTGTTCACAAAATATCGAAGTCGAAGAAACTAAAGATCGAGAAGTTTTGATATGCAGCAAATCCCACATAACTCAGCTACACTGCCCTTGGCATCCCGCCCCCCGGCCCCCCTCTTTCCCCTTACTCGTCTGCGTGATCTGCTTCGAGTGGAGTTTGAATTCAGGTCTGGTCTGTATTTAGACAGTTCAGGGGTGTACCTACTGAGCTAGGCCAGTTGGCGCCCTTGGCACAATTATTTGTAGGGTTGCTTGCCTTCCGGGGCACTTTCTTTGCCGCACATGCGTTGCGTGACGGATGTGATTGTGCTTTCCATGATCAATGTGTGTGTGCTGTTTGTGAAAATGTGGGCGTCAACGCTCAAGCTCCCCTCTTGTTTGCCAACGAATGTGCAGGTCAAGTATTCAAAACGTTTTTTGGATGGCATCAAGATCCTGACGACACGGTCGCCTTCGCCCACTACGTCGACGGACAATTGTAGAGGTGCGGAGGAATCAGTTGCACAAGGCGAGAGGCTGGGCGACGCGACTTCTGCGGAGCAAGGGGTGGATACGAGTGCCAAAGTCACAGAGCCTTGGGAGGTAGAAAAGCCAGCGAAGAAGGAAGTGTGTGTACCGGTTATTCCCACTGCAGGCGGAGGCAGTCAGCCCGTGTTTAGAGGGCTGGAGGGGGCAGCAGAGGCGGTGATGGTGGTCCAGAAGGCCACCGTTGACGCGGTGCCATTGCCCGACACGGCAGCGGACAAGCAGTCGGCAATGGAGAAGGCAGCAGCATTGCAGGAGGAGGGGACAGTGCAGAACGCGATGGCAGTGCGGGAGGAAACTGTGTGGCAGCAGGAGATGACACCGCAGAAAGATCTGGCATACCAAGGGCACTTGCGAGAGGAAGGTAGGCTGGCAGCGGAGGCGGAGTTGGCCCTGGAGTTGGCCACGGATAAGCATGTTGGTGTGGAGGAGAGGTTGGGAGGAGAAAAGGAGGTGGCGGGCAAGGTGGCCGAACAGGAGGCAGGGGCACAGAGGGCAGTGGCGGTGCCCGATGACGGTACGCATATCGGAGAGGCAGTGGCACCTGAAGGAATGGAGCTGGGACAGGTTCGCGTTTTGGAGAACGCACCCCCTGGGCATGACGAGGTGATTGCTGACAAGCCAGTTGTATTGAGTTTACCGCATGTAGCTTCGTCGAAGGGGGAAGGTGTTGAAGGCGGAGGTCGCGGCAAAGGTGCAAAAACACCGAAGCGCCGGGAGAAAGCTGGTCGAGGTAGGAAAGGAAAGATGGAGGACAACGCGATACAACCTTTGACGGTCGAACTTGGCGAAGGACGAGGGGGTCTGATAGTAAACCTCGAGGGGTTCAACAAAGGAGGGTGGATTATGGACATATCAAATGGGAGTATGGACGAGAGGGGTTTGGTGGGGAACATGCCTCGCAGGCGTGGAAGGCCGCCCAAAATGGGTGGCATTGGTCGAGGTAATGGACCTAATCCTGGGAGAGGGGCGTGCTTTAGTGATTTACTGGGAGGTGGAGGGGGGAGGGGTTCTGGGAGAGGTAGGGGTCGTGGGCGGAGGAAAGCGCAATTGAATACTTCTCCCACGGGCAACCGGAACGACGATATTATAAGTGGGCTTTTAGGGGATGGACCTGGCAGGCTTGAAGGCGCTGGAGAAGAAGATGTCCTGCGTTGGATGGGCGTGAGAGGTACGGACATTGATGACGTGGCAAAGGATGCGACCACTGACGGTGCAATGGTGGCTATGGCTGCGATTGGGCCAGTCAACACAATGGCAGGTGTTGGCTTCAGTATGGACGACCTTCTTGCCGAAGATGGAGACGTGTACCCACGAATCACAGAAGAGGGCATAGGGTCGGAATGGGCCGTCGATGACATCGTCGCTCTTGTTGGCGACGACGCACAGACTACTAGATCGACCACAGAACGAGGAGTGAACAGTGCCAGGACAGGGGGAAACCATCCGACCGGCAAATTTGGTGTTGATTTGGAGCCAAGATCACTGTTTGGGGGTGGCTGTGGGAAGCACTCGTTAGCTGAGATGTCACAAGTCCACGACGGACTTGGCGTCTCGATGCTTCCAAGGCTTGTAGATGGTTGCAGCCACTTCGACCGGGGAGACGGGGTTCCCTACGGAGTCGATTTGTTCCGGGGCAACCGAGGCATGGACACGTTACCCGACCCCCTCATGACGGACGTAGATGTATTTATGAGAGAAGGTATGAATGCACGAGCTCACGACGGTTCGGGTTGGCAGCGCGAAGAAGGGGTTATTGATGAGGCGGGTGGAGGACGATGCAATCAAGTTGATGTAGATGCAGTTGACGGCGGTGGGAGAGGAGATGATTGTTGTGGAGCTTCTCTGGGAGGAGGGGTGAACGGTGACATGGAAAGACGTGTAAATGGTTGCAAGTTCCTTCATCCGCCGATGGGTAAGCTGGAGCAGCAGACGAGACCGCTGGTACGCGACTCATCGCAGCAGAAGATTGCTGTTGCCTCTGTAGAGGTAGTGAGGTGATCTTCACTTTCCTTTGAGATAGCCTACCTTGTCATCATCTGTAAAAGTAATCTCAGGGCATACTCACACCAGGGCTATCAGGAATGCATCTGATTGCATTTTATGGTCCGATTCAGTGGCGATAGCCCTGCGTATGAGTCTCGCCTTCTTCGCGTTTCTTTGTGGTCGATGAAAGCTACCAAGGACGGTTGCTATACTAGGTTAGTTCCAAGCATGCAGTATCACTCTGCGGGGATCGCAACTGACAGGCAGGCAGACAGACAGACACAGACTGCCTTCTAAAATGGGGTCTGCTCCTGCCGCCGGCAGCAGAAGGCATGCTGTGTGAGTCTGTCCTTCTTCGCATTGGTGTATGAAAGCAATGGAGGGTTACTATACTAGGTGAGAGTTCCAAGCGTGCAGTAGTACTCTGCAGAAAGTGAAACAGACCGGCAGACAGACAGACAGACACAGACTGTCTTGTGAAATGGGTCTCTGCTTAGTCTGCTCCTGCAGCTGGCAGCGAAAGGCATGCTGTTCCGTGTCTGACGAACATCAGATCATGTGTCAGTTGTACTGTGATCAATATCTGGAGGCAGACTTCTTTTGTGTTTATGTAGAGAAATACTTGGTCCTCCGTACGGTTTGCTTTGGGAAGGCTGCAAAAGCGCACTCGTGTTGTAATGGCCTTCGTCCCATCTACGTCGTCCCATCGGCTTTCATCAAAATGTAGCATTGACGGCTCAGGCAACTTTAGCGAGGTGTGGGAAGGGTGTGAATTTGAGAGAGAGAGAGAGAGAGAGGGAGAGGCAGATGCTAATGTTCCAATATGTTGGCGGGCATTTAGTAACCGTTAGTAGAAAAGGGTTTTGTGATTTTGTGTACATTTTACGGAATGTGACGATCACTTCTGATCATCCAGCCAGGGCAAGCGACAGAATGGAAGAGGAAGGGCGACCCCGATGGGTGGTGGGTCCAAATGCCCCAAGCCTGATGCTCTGCATACTGGGGGAGCCTGCAGAGTGGGGACGTACATGAAATTACGAAGGAGGGATTGGAAGAGTGGAAAGGTGGAATGATGCCAGCCTTTGCGGGCAAGTGCGATATAGCCTTCACATGCAATTCAGCTGCATGGCAGGGGTGCGTATAGTGGAATGATTGCCGCTGAAGTGTTTGGGGCTCTTTTTTTCCTATCCAGGGGGGTGTAATTGCTCCAGCTGGGTCGTGGGGGGTGACCTCCAGAGGGGGKGGGGGGAAGGGGAGAGGGGAAGGAGGAGCATGCACTTGTGCGGCACCGTGTTTCTGCAGCTGGAAACCGTGGAATGGGCACTTTGTCCGCAGCCAGCTTCACAAGCGCAGCGTTGCTGTTAACCTGGGAACTATTAACATGGAATTCTGCAGCCGGAGGCTTGGTCACAGTGCTTTGCAAGGTCTGCTTTGCTGTTATATCGGACCCGCGGAGTGTGGAATTTTGCTGGAAGAGTGGCGGGGACACGATCACCAGGCCGGTGGCGCCGGAGATGTGTTGTGTCACTTGTGTGTCACACGGTTGGTCATCGAAGATGCTACTGTGCTGTGCAAGAATCATTGAAGACAGGGGAAGCGCAGATGCCGTGACGCTCTCAAGTAATTTTGTCACATCATGGAAAAGCTGCGAGGTGAATTGTAGCAACAACTTTGTACGCGTTTCATAGCTCTTTCTGTCATTCAGCACAAAAACTCGTCTCCCCTGCTAGGCATAGGTTGAAGGTTCAAGTCCTGTGAGCCCCTGCAGCTGTTTGTAGAGGTGTAGGGTGGCATACCTACTCGTGACAACCTCGCCGTGAACGTGGATCAAGTAATGGAGGGGGGCGGGGCGGGGAGAGGAGGAAGGGGTGGTTGGAAGGAGGGAAGGGGGAGGAATTATGGGAACGCCGGAACGATCAGGAGTTGCTGCCAACCGCATTGCAGAGCGCCGATGGACTGAAATTGCATACCTCCATCCTCTTGTTTCTGTTGTATATCCTCATCTCCTTAAAACCACCAGTACCTACCGCATTTATCGTACCCCCGGGCCTCAAATGAATGTGGACCGAAGGGGCAGGCCGATTCGGCTTCCACGTTAACGGCCGCCCCAACCGGTAGGTACTGGTGGTTTAGACGACCACTACCTCCAGACGTGACCTGTCAGGCCTGACGAGGCTAGTCACCGTACCAGATTGTGGCGGACCAGCAGCGGAAAATCCGGGCGCATCGTAATCGCCACTTTGGGAAAAGCGCCCTGCTCCGAGGTAGTGGTGGTTTAAATTCCAAGACCACACAGGCCAGCATCTACTGGGGAGGCTGTCGATGGACGTTGTTCACCATCAGGAGTAACTTTCCCAATGGCGCCGATCGGCTTTTTTTTTGTCGGCAATATTAACAAGCTCCTCCAAAGGTCACCAGTGCATATGCTGCCTACATTGTTAGCAACAAGGTCACCCATGTGGGAACTGCTGACATTTATCGGCTATGTTAGCATTGTCGTCTCGCGATGCCGGCAATGAACGCCGGCGATGTGACGATCATACAATTGGTGTTGTTTCAGCTATATACGTTGCAATGTCGGCGTCGGGGTGCCGATGCAAGCGCGGCACCGCGCTCTGGTGTTTCCCGAGGTAGCGACGCCTTGATTGCGGAGGTTAAATGCAGCAGCTTCTTGGTGCACACCTCTGTCCCCGTCTATCCTCTCCTACCACTCCCTCTCCTCTTGCCGTCCACCCCCCCCCCCCCCCCCCCCCCCCCCCCCCCCCATCTCCTACGATTGCAGCCCGTCCTGCCGTGACGTGCTTCACCCTTTGTCAGCCCCCCCTTCTCCACTCAACCTTTCCAGCAAACACCCATCTGATACCTTGTGCTGGTCACACTTGTCCCCTTTGTGAATCGTCTCACGGTCTTGGCGTTTCTTTCCCTCGGCTCAGCTGGCTGGGGCTTGGGGGTGTCCTCGATCTCCCCTCTTTTTTGTTGCTCATTTGATTGTGCAAGCCTATGTGCAGTGGGGAAGAGGTTTTTATGTTGACGTCTCAAGTGGGGTTGAGATTGATGTATCCCATCTGATGTGGATAAGGCTGTTTTGTCTTATCCGATAAGGTTAAGGCTCTTGCCTTAAGCCTCTTACCTTATGTAAGTATGCTTTGATAATTTGAACCCTCAGCACCCCCTCCCCCTCCTCCCCCCCCCCCCCCCCCCCCTCCCTCCCTTCTTTCAGCACTGTCCATCTATCTCCCTGTTGCTGCTGCTTTTGGGGAGGGTGAAGGGTGTAATTCTAACGTTTTTTTTTTTTGTTTTTTTTTTTTTTTCCCCTCCTCTTCGAACACTTCGCACTAATTTCAAGCACCTTGCGCTTCTCTCGCCTGGAAGCTCCCATGGGCTTGCACGGGCGTGGATTAGTTTGGTTTCATCTTTGCTGCCCCGTTGTTGCGCTGTGGACTTTCTGTTTTTTTTTTTGTTTTTTTTGTTTTTTTTTTCTGTTTTCTTTTTTGTTCCCCCGCCGCCTTTTTTCTCCCGTCTGTTTTCTGTTATTGAGTGAAGATGTTGCTATCAGTTGGTTTTTTTTTTTTTTTTGGAATATCAGTTTTGCAACTGTTGTGGATTCTTCCCTTCCTCCCCTTTTGAGATGAAAGCAAGGCCAGGGCATGATTTTTTTAATTTTTTAAACGCCGGGGCACTGATTATGTTCGCCGGGGTAGGATGACGCTGGCAATAGGGTACTCTGTTTCAAAAGCGGGTGTTTCCTGAAAAGGAATGTTGCCCCCAACCGCTCCAAAATATTCCATGTATAACGACAGCCTTCTATTCTAGAAGGTTCTTTTTTTTTTTATATAACTTTTTTCCGTTCTTTTCCCGGTTTTTTTCTTTCCCTTCAGAAAATGGATTTCCTGTCGTTGTGTCCTTCTTCAACCCAGGAGTGTCTTTCTTTCTTTTCCTTTTTTTTTTTTTTTTGCTTTTTTTTTTTTTTTTTTTTTTTTTTTTTTTTTTTTTTTTCTTTTTTTTCCTCTCTATCCTTTGTAGCAGTGACCATTTTCCCTTTTTTTTTTTTTTTTTTTTTTTTTGACCAAATGCATTCATTGTGCTATCAGTCCATGTCACCAGTTTGTGTGGGATCGGCGAGGACGCAGGTCGCCGCCGGTCCTTCCTTGTGTAGAATGCGGCCGATCCCTTGTTATTGCCGCTTGACCGTGTCTCATAAATTTTTTCAGGAAGAGGCTCATCTCATTCATTGCTAGATCCTCCAGCGAACAACCCAAGATAAATAAAATCATCCAATATCCGTTTCTCTAAATTCTCCTCCTTCACC
>BFEA01000056.1:1188894-1205072 GCA_003427395.1 Chara braunii
ACTCCCCGATTCGACAAAAAAAACTCAAGCATGCGCAGACAAAACCCCAAAACAAGCAAAAATGACCAAAAACACATCCCGAAACAAGCATACGCGTCCAAAAAAAAAGGCCCGGCTGGTAGGCAGCTGCCCAACAACGGGACTTCCATTGAGGCGAGGCAGGAGGGGTGTAGGTGGTGGATGCCATGTGGGGGAAGGCTCGAGGCAGATTGGTGTGACGGTGTATGGGGGAAGGATGTTGGGTAGGCTAGGACAAGTAATGGAGGGTATGATGCCACGTGACACAGGTGGGTTGTTGGGGTTACAGTGGAAAGAAGAGAGCATGTATATCCAAGAGAGGGAGCGCTATGAGTGTCCTGGGTTTTCTCTTCTCCTACCTCTGCCTCTATTCTCTGTCTCTTGCTTCGTATGACCCAGCTGTTGGAAGATCGTTGTGCACGGATTGAATTCTCTGTGAGGCCGCGTTGACGGGCTTGACGCTGTCACTCACAACACAATCGCCTTCAAGAAGTTTTATGGAGGCGGCAGTGTCCAATTAATCTTTTCTGGCCAGTGCACTTCGCCAAGGGGCTGCATGAGCACTATCTATGGGGAGGAGAAGGTGCTTCTCTCGCAGGAAGAGGCAGGGTATGAGTTTGGTCGGGATAGCGGTCTGACAATTGGATTAAGGGATGGCAGGAGTGGAGCGTCTCGTGAGGATTTGCAGGTTTTGGTGACTTCATGCAGTTCAAGGCAACTTCACGCGGCGATGGGAGCTCCACTTGCAGCAGCTCGTCGAAGTCGTCATCCTAAGTACTGCTTCAAGTCCTCGAGTTCAATAGTGTTTTCTGATTTGGTTGTTCCACGATAGTCAACTTGACTTTGTATTACCTGTTTGTCTTTTCTATGTCGTAATCCTTGATGTTCATCAAAATGATGACGATCTAATCCAGTGTTTTCTGATTTTGTGGTTCCATGATAGTCGGCTTGACTTTGTATTACCTGTTTGTCTTTTCTATGTCATAATCCTTGATGTTCATTAAAATGATGACGATCTAATCTAGATTTTCTGAATTTTGAGTGAATCTTAATTGTTTTCTTAAATAACTTCTGGGCAATGTTTCCCAATTGGAGTTTCGTAAATCAGTGTACTGAAAATGATTGGCAAATTGGTTCTTCAATCTGGATTGATGTCTTACAGCTATCAAATCTGATTTGATGTTTGGATTCTCTAGTTCTATATTCTCAATTCGATGCTCATAGTCGATTTGAATTTTGAGACTGTGTGTTCTGATTTGAGTCCTTAGATTGTTTCGAGTTTTTGGAATCTCTAGTTTTAGTTTGTTTTTGGGTGCATGGAAGTTATGAGGCTCATCATGAGGTGTTGTAGGGTTTGGACTCACAGGTACTGATCGGGATTATTTCCTCGGGATTGGAGCTCTTCCCTGCGAGGGTTACACAAGGCGGGAGGTGTTGTCCTTGAGAGGATAGGGGCGGTATTGTGGGATTGTCCTTTTTTGGGCCATGCTGATTTTTGGGCCGGATCAGCATGGCGGTTTGGGGAGAGTGGACAAGGGGCGCTGATTTCAACAAGATGAGAGGTAGAGAGGGTTGTTTCACTGGGAGGGGGTGGGATAGAGCTATGGGCATAGCAGTGGTGGAGATGGTGGCTCTATCATGGTAAGTCTTGCCGGAGGAGGGTGGAGAGGGATAAATGGATTGGTGCAACCAGGACCTAGAGGCGACGGCGGTATCGAAGCTACTGTTGTGATGATGATTGGTGGCTCGACTAATTTTTGCGAATGCCCACGGTCCCGGAGGTTTGCGAACGGACAGGGCCAGAACGACGTTGGTCGGCGTTGGGGTTTGGTCGCGTTGCCCTGTAACTCGAGCTGTCGGGGGGCAAGAGGCCTGGTAGAGAGATCTGGGGAGATGTCAAGGGTGGAAGGCACTCTACTGTCTGTTGGCAAGCTAGTACTCAGACGACGTTGGCGGTGGCTGGGGTGGGTCGCTTCACCCTGTAGCCCAGCAGGTGGGGGATTGTTCTGGAGCGGGTCGCGCTGCTCTGTAACCTAGCAGTTGCGGGTGTGAGGTCTGGTAGAGACTGGGTATTGAGGATATGGAAGGCAGAGGAAGGTTTCGTGTTGGGCTGCTGAATGTCACCAAGGCAGTTTGGCTTTGGGCTGAAGTCTCCTATGGATAGAAGGCTTGAGTTTTTTTCTATTGCCCCTCTGAGTCATGATTTTTGCTTGAATTGTTTTGAGAATTTCTAGTACATGAATTCTTAGTCGAAGTCGTGTAATGGCCCCCGTAACTCGTATGTTGTAAGATAATGATGGGACTCTAGGCCCAGTCCCCAGCACATGTTGCTCCCCACATATAGACTGGAGCAATTGTCCCCCCCCCAAAAAAAAAAAAAAAAAAGTTTCGAGGGCGGGCAATTGAGAGCAGGAAAGTAGAAACAACTCCGCAGTGATGTTCTCTCGAGAAATTTTGCACAGGCGCCAGATAGGTACGCTTGATTGCGCCGGCAGCGTTGAACCACCGCAGGGCAAAACTGTGGGGCACCAGCGTTGCCCATCAGGTATCTTTGCCACGGTTCACAGGGGGATGGTGACGGGCAGGGACGATCACAGTCTCGCGCCGTCGCCGACCAGGGTGATCGGGGGAAGGGGTCCTCAAGCGCATTGCATGATAGGCACCCTGCCGAAGCCACATATGACGAATCACACGCGCGAGGGCCCAGGAGAGGGAAGGATAGTGCACACGTGAGGAAGAGATTCGCGGGTGGACTTCGAGCGTGAAGACACCGACAGCAGAAACAACGACCTGGAGATAGCACGGCGACCTTTTGACAAGTATGGGCGTCGGCGCAAAGGGTACCGATCGCGGAAATCACGACAGAGAAACGTCGCGTCAGGCCAGATACATCCCAAGGCGTGCCACCTAGCAGCGTACGGTAAGGACAGAGTTGGATCACCGAGGTGAGTTCACAAAAAAGGAGGGAGGGATGGGCAGGGGATGGTAGATAAGAGGGATGTGTTGCGGGAGTAAGGCATCATCTTTGGTGTGGAAGAGTGCACGGGGGAAGAATAGTGAGGCGGTTACAACGACAAGGCGATATCGGTGTCGAGGCGTGGGCAAGGAGAAGGTGATGTCTGACTAGTTGGGGCGAACAAGCGCAGTGGGAGGAGAAAAGGGCTCCAGTGAGGGAGGTGTTGGGGTTTGAGGAGGCGGGGTACAGAACATGGGACAGGAGGTCGGGGGGTAGTGACAAGTGAACCCGACGAAGAAAGGTGAACTATAGCACGGCGACCTTTTGACAAGTATGGGCGTCGGCGCAAAGGGTACGGATCGCGGAAATCACGACAGAGAAACGCCGCGGCAGGCCAGATACATCCCAAGGCGTGCCACCTAGCAGCGTACGGTAAGGACAGAGTTGGATCACCGAGGTGAGTTCACAAAAAAAGAGGGAGGGATGGGCAGGGGATGGTAGATAAGAGGGATGTGTTGCGCGAGTAAGGCGTCATCTTTGGTGTGGAAGAGTGCACAGGGGAAGAATAGTGAGGCGGTTACAACTACAAGGCGATATCGGTGTCGAGGCGTGGGCAAGGAGAAGGTGATGTCTGACTAGTTGGGGCGAACAAGCGCAGCGGGACGAGAAAAGGGCTCCAGTGAGGGAGGTGTTGGGGTTTGAGGAGGCAGGGTACAAAACATGGGACAGGAGGTCGGGGGGTAGTGACAAGTGAACTCGACGAAGAAAGGTGAAACATAGAGGGTAGGCAGGACAAACATCAGGGGCCCAGGTAAATTTATATGAAGGTGATTGCCCCTTATGCTCTGATTCAGTCCCATGTAAGTAAGAGGAGCCACAGAGTGACAACACAAGAATTCAGTGGGAGGAAGACAGAGAAATTGCGAGTGAGGGTAAGAACATCGCCGACAAATTAGGTATGATTCGGGGAAACAGGGTTTAGAAGAAGAAAGGGGAGAGGAAGAAGGAAGGAAAAGGTAAACAAGCAAGAGGGAGGTAAGGACAGTGGGAGAACTGGAGTGATGTGAAGAAGGGGTTAGGGGAAGGTACGACTGAGGCAGCGCCCAGAAACCATATAAGATGAGGAGAGTTGGGTAGAGGCGGTAGCGAGAGATCGCGGGGTCACCGCACCACGGAGAACGGGAGACTCGGAGAAAACAGGCAAGAGAAGGGAGAGGAATGGAGGGAGGCCATACAACGGTCGAATCAAGAACAATAACACGGTGCGGAAGGTAGCCATCAGTGTGGAGGTGAGAAGAGACGGATGCACGGTTCCTCGGCGGGCCCCTGGCACGCCCCAACCAGTCCTTGAATTGCTGAAAACTGAATCAAATAGGAAGTACGGCGAACAAAGGATTGAAACAGACGAAGTAGAATTAAAGAACAAAAAATAAAACGAAAAACAAACAAACAAACAATAAATAATAAATAATATAAAATACGAAAAAAACAAAGCGAACAAAAAACAACAAAAGCAGCAAAACGCTTGGTCTGCAGAATTGTTGAACAAGTAGGCATTTTAGATCAAATTGCCACACCAACATGAGGCCAACCAACAAATTGAAACGTGCACACAAACGCTCAGACTCGATGCTTTTCTATAGTGGGGCAATGAGGCAACTGGCAGATGAACACATCCGGCATAAACGATGGTCCCAACAGAATACTGCCCCAAAGACATTCGTCCCCCAACCCCCATTACAGAAGGAAACAAGCATGATTCACGAAATGCAGCAGACTGAGGACACAGGGGTCCTGACGGAGGAGGAAAAGGAGATGGAACTACAAAAGAAAACACCCCCCTCCGTCCAGGGGACAAGTGACTGCCAGCCGCAACTCACCTGGGCGGACAAACTCAGAAACCCGCATCAGGGTCGTTCCCTGACCATCCAGTGGGGCCAGGGCAGTTCGCGGACTGGCACTTGAGATCCCCCTGGATGGCCTACCACCAGCAAGGGCCTTTTCATGACTAAATTCCTGTTTTCGTCTAAAACAAAGGTCGTATCGCAAGGAGGCAAGCAAGTCATGGTGAAGGCATACCCCAAGAGTGGAATTACCTGTAGAGACGAGGTTTACATGAAACATGCCAGTAATTGGGTGTTTCATGATGATGTTGCTTTTAAATCGGTCAATGATAAAGTCAAGTGGACCGGCCGTTGGCTTGAAGTTTTGAAAAACAGCGCTGACCTGGCCCAAGATCAATTTTTGATCCAACCAGTCTGCAACACTTTGGTCACGGTCTTGAGCATGCATGAATCTGATAAGATGGTGATGGACGGATGACAGTGCCTTCGCTGTAAACGGTCGGAGGTCCGGATATACTCGTGGGTGCCTCAGCGCACGATCGGGCCGGAGGAGAGGAGGACACAATTAATGCAGGATTTTTTCTTTGTGGAATTCCGTCATATGCCAGTCGAAATGCAGCCTGCATTTGTATATAACTTCAGATTGCAGTATGACATCGGGGCGTTCATAAACCCCCTCTCCCCCTTCGTGGCCAAGAGGGATGACTACTTAATGTTGGCCCTGAATTTCCCTCAGGGTCAATCATTCTCCCTCGACGACGTGATCCCTATCGGGTAGGAGAGAAGGAATACATGATTCATACTGCACACAAATTGAGGTCGTGGTGCCACAAATGCAGAGCATATGGCCACCTGAGCACTTAATACACCTGCCCGCGCAGAAAAGGGCGAGGACAACAGGGAGACAGTTGAGGGACCCGATTAAGGTCACCCATTGGAGAACAGTGGACCCAGGACATGAAGGTTGGGTTTATGTTGACGACCGCGCGAAGGAAGGCACCTCAATCGGGTGGGTATGGGAAAGAACCGGGGAACCGGATTGGGGAACACGTCCCCCGAACGCATGGACCCCCCCCGTCTCAGATGGAGGAGAAAGTGCAGGAAAAAGAAGTAAATCCCCCCCAGGGGAGAGAGTTAAGGGTGGAAAACAGTTGGGAAAAAAGGAGGGAAGGAGATCTGGGTGCAAAAACAGCAGGTAGAACCCACCCCGGGCCCCACTGCCGAGCGGTGCACTCAAAAAGAGAAGAGTACGAAAGGTACCAGTGACCAGAATGAGGCTGAAACTACAAAGAGAAAGAGCATACGGCCAAGGGAGTCATCAACACAACCAGATGCAATAAACAACATCCCCAAAAGGTTGGAACAGGAGGGAGCAGAAGGGCAGCTGGAGGGACAGATGGAGGCCCGGGGAATGGAGGTGATGTCGGAACAGCTTGAGGTGGAAAGACGGGAATATTGAGGGTAACAGCAAGAGGAGACCAGTTGGAGGACCAGACGACAGGTACCCACCCCCTCCAAGCAACCTTTTGTCTGGATCCTATGGATGTGGACCCTCTTCCGGACAACACTACCACGTCACCAGAGGGAATGGCCCTGGAGAGAGACCCACAAGGTGAGGAGGAGGGAGCATCGCCGCTACACCTGCCCATGGAACAAAAATTGGTCACCATTGCACACTGGTTGATGGCCAACCTGAAACCAAAACACGGCCCCCTTACTGATGATACTGTTCCCGATGTTGGATACGAACCCATCACTCAAAAATGTGTTGGAGAGGGAATTGCAATCGGGGGTACAGTGGACTGAAGCATCGCACAGATTGGTCACAATCGTCTCTACACATTTCCAGGCGCCACGTGTTGCAGCAACAAAGGAAACAAAGGAAGTACATCAGGATGGAGCCCAAAAGCCGACAGAGGAAGAAAGGAATGTGCGATGAACCCCGCCGCCGGGTCCGGACCCCCCGGACCCGGATGAGAACGCGCCCGGTGCGAAGAAGGAAGCTGAGGCAGCTGGATGAGATGGATTGTGATATTGGCTCCCTTTCGCAAGCGGCCATGCTACCCATCCCCATTCGAAAGAAAAATGTGAAGTGGTAAGCGGGTTTGTCACCAGTGGAGAACGGCAGACAACGGGGTGTCATGTTACAAGGTCGGTCGTCGTTTTGGTCAAATCCACAAAACAGTTCGTTTGAGGCAGCGACGGGAATTCTGCAAATGCAGCTGGAATCCCACATTGTATAAACCTTACCGCCAGGGGCACAGACTATGACTTTGATTACAACAGGCCCCAACAAGATTGTGCACAGAGATGTATACATACGTTTTGACCCAACCAAAGAAAATAGCCTGAGATGGCATACCCACAACCAACTACTAAACCTGCAAACGGTCAGGATCAAGCACAGTGACACGTGGACTGAGCACAATGTTCAGAGTAGTTTATGTACTCTTCTCAGGAGGGAAGGAGTTGCAGATTGGGAATGGGAACAACTATCGTGGATCCGTCTGTGAGCATAATACGACTGCAAAATTAGTAAATGGACCCGGTTAAAGAAGTATACGGAAAAAACCGCATTTGGAACCAATGCAGGAGAGCAGCCGACCCGGACTGGAGGTCATTAGACGTGAATGGTCTGGCCTCGTGCAAACCTGACAAACACAATGCAATCAGGGATTTAATGAGAGGGGGGAGGGAAAGAAACTGGTCAAACATAGTGTGTGTACAGGAAACGCACCTGATGGACACCCTAAAGTACAACCGCTTTCACAAAATAGTCTGGCCATACAAGGCCTTCAAGGCCCATGCCCCAAAACCGGGGAGTGCAGGGGGGCCCATTTGTATTCCCCCTGAGTCCCGAGCATAACCAGTGCACTGGGTGGTTGACCAAAAGGGAGGTCAATCGGTGTCAATCCTGGCCACGTTGGAGCTTGAAGTTGTATGTATATTGTATATCTATGCCCCCCATACTGTAAGTGAAAGGAGAACCTCCTTTGAGAATATCAAAACACAAATTTCGGATGGGGTCCCGATCAATATAATAGGGGACTGCAAAGCAGCTCCTAACCAGTGGATGGATAGATGGCGAACACCCTTCCCTGCACCGTGGTATGTGGAGGAAGATGAGCGAATAATCAGAGATTTATGCATATCACTAAAAGTATTCGACACCTTCTGAGGGCTAAACCCAGATACAAAATTTTACTCATGCCTACAGAAGACTGAGACGGAGAACCAGACGAGATCCAGGATCGACGTAATCCTGACCTCGAAAGATTTGGAAGGATCTTTGCTTCTTGTGACAATCTTACCAGCCAGCCCCTACTCGGGCCTGGATCACAAAATGTGCACGGTCATTTTATCCTTCTGGAAGAAACAGACAAATATCCTTCCGGAAGAAACAGACATATATCCTTCCGGAAGAAACCAGATCGTGGACCTGGCTTTTACAAACTTAATACTTTCATCTTACAACAACAAACCTTTCATAAATATATTATAGACTGCTGGACGTTTTGGCATACAAAAAAAACAACACATTCAACAGGAACTCCAGACTTTTGTCACACAACGCTGGGAAGGAACATGTATCAGAGGACGACTGGCACGACATGGAACGGAAGGAACCATGGATAAAAAAAAATTAGCATGGTCCGCGTACGTGCGCACAGAACAACCATAGAAGCGTTTTATGATCCGCAGACCGGGCATCAGGATATTGTCGCCTCCACCCCCTACTGTGTGCAAATAGCAAGGTCCTTCTTCAAGGACCTATTTACGTCTTGGTGCGCCCAAAGGGAGAATAACATAAGGGAGATAGAAATTGAGGACTTCCTGAAACCGTTGGAAAAGACTCTGTCGGGCTAACAAAAAATATAGACTGCCCCCTGTCCAAGGAGGAAATCTGGGCAGCGATGATGCAGATGGACGAGAAGAAGGCATCGGGCATAGATGGGCTCCCTAAAGAGTTTTGGGATACTTTCTGGACTCAAATGGCCCCGAACCTAATGGGCTTCTATAGTCTGGTGTGGGAGACAGGGCGGATGGGCAAGCTGGTGGGGCAGGGCATTCTCACCTTATTATACAAAAAAAGGGACAAGATGGATATAAGGAACTATAGGCCAATAACTTTGCTTATTGTGGTGTACAAAATGTTAGCGAAAGCCCTAGCAAACCGCTTGATCCTAGTCCTGGACGATATTATCCACCGACACAGACTGACTTTGTTAAAGGGCGCAGGATTCAGGATAGTATCCTATTAGTTAATGAACTCCTCAAACTAACAAGACAAGATAAACAGAATGCAGCAGTGGTCTTCATCGATTTTGAAAAAAACTTACGATCACGTGGACTGACATTTTTTAGACAGATGCATGGAAAAAATAAGCATAGGGCCTGTTTTTCGGCGTTGGACCGAAATACTGCATCGCAATGCCACTATGTGTGTCCAAGTCAATAAAAGGGTTGTGTCGTCCTTCCTGCTACAACGGTCGATCAGACAAGGAGACCCTCTGGCACCCTTCCTCTTTATAATTGTGATGGGGGCACTGGCAGCAAACCTTCGTGCCAACAAAGACCTGAGGAAGTTGCAGATTTCAGCCATCGCCGAGGACGTGGTCCCCGTCTGTTCGATGTTTGCGGATGATTTAATAATTATGGTGGATGCCACTGTAGCAAACATGGATGAGATCAGAAGACCGTTTGACTAATTTACAATGGTCTTCAAGTTAGACATGATTGTTAACTGAGGAAACAAAACTTTGGGTTGGTGGATCCATTATCAAGGGGTGCGCCCCCTGTAACTGTCACGGGTCAAGTGGCTCCCAGAAGAAGCCCTGGTTAGGGTACTGGGAATCATGTTGACGGCACTAGGTAAGCATGCATCGAATGATGCGGGGATACTAAAACCCGCTTTAGAAAAATTAGCTCACTGAGGACCAACACACCTCCCTAATCGGTACGGCGTTGGCGATTAACAATGTTGTGCTAGCGGCCCTTTGGAAGAAATCCACAATTTGGGCTCTCAGTGAGGAGGTCATCCGATCAATAAAACGACAGCTAACAACCCTGTTGTAGAGAGGCAATGGTGAGCTCTCGAACGTCCTTAGCAGGGGAGCTTGGTTATCGGCGGTCCAAACCAAGAACAAGGGGGGTCTGGGGATTCTAGACCCAGATGCATAGATCACAACATTAATTGTTTAATGGGTTAAGAAACTGTTTTTCGCACAACATCTCCCATGGTATGCCCTTGAAACAGACAGCCAAACTCGCTCCACAACCACCACAGGATGTTAACCCGTTGACATGGCTAGAAGATCGTTTCTGGACCGTGCCACTGTGCACCCGAGACAGAGTCGAGGATCGAACAGAGGAACAATCCGTAAGGACTTGGCTAAGGATGACTTTTGGGCCAGGGTCTTAAGAATCTGCCGCAAACTTCCACTTCCTGACAACCCCCTGCCGACGAGGTCAGAGGAAGAGATGCTACAACCCCTTTTTGGAAACAAGAGGATTACAGACCAGTGCGGTAGGGTGTATCGCAGCTCGGTCTCCCTATGGTGCAGCTGGGTAAAAAAAGGCGTAATTAGAATAAAGGATATTTGGGACTCAGAGAAAAGGGACTGAAAAATTGTGTCACAACTGAAGGTCACATTAAAATATTGTCACAATGTTGAGGAAAACCTTGAACTATTGATATTTGCTATCCCCCTAGACTAGGTGCGCATCCTGCGCAAAGGGCTGCGACTGGTAGAAAGGGACTAGGTGAATGTTACGGGGGACTCAGAAAGTGTAGGTACTGTGGTGGACATACGAATGAACAAAACACTAATTAACCTTTTCCATATAGGCAAAGGTAACGTTCTCACTCGGTACACCCTATAAGTGATGAGATGGGAAAAAAATATGGAACTACACAGGATTCGCGTGTTGGGGGACAATTATGTATGGATTTCATATTAGCCAAATAACCCATTGGCAGAGCTCCCCTTGGATCCCGAGGACTAGCAGTGGGCACACCCACCAAAATGTAGATATCAGGGGAATGCAAAGTTGTACAACCTAACGGTAAAGGCAATGTACCGACTGTTGTGACCAAAAGTAACCATGAAAAAAAAGATGCAGAACCAATGGAGGTTCCAATCAAATGTGGGGATTGAGGTTATCCGCCCCATTCGATGGTTCACTGCCACAAGGTCTAGGCCAGCAAAGATGGCCTCGCTACACTGGCAGATAGAACATTGTTGCCTACCCACCAACGATTGACCGATAGATCGAACCTATCTCGAGCAGAAGGGGCGAGTGTTACCATGGTGTAAATTGTGCCACACTGCCTTCCCCTCCCGCCGAATCCCGGAAACCATAGAACACATATTCATACATTGTCCGGGGCCAGTTCTTACATGACGTTGGTGGATAGGATTTGGTCCCAGTTGGGCACTGGGTCAAAGTGGCCTTGGGATTGGATGGCCATACTATGCGAGACATGGACCTCCCCCACGAACAACACTCTTGGAAATAACATGTTTAAAATAGTGAGGAGAGCAGTTATATGGACCCTCTTGAGAAAATATTGTATACATGCCATACAGGGGGTCCGCATAGCGGAGGGCGAAGCGACAGATATGATAAAACAATATGTTCAACAAAAACTAACGGTCAAGTGGCAAAAAGTTAAAACCAATTGGATTTGTTTCATTCATCCAAAGATATAACACAAGCAATTCAGTAATTTTCGGGGGACTGGTTGGGCAGCGAGAACGAGGGTTGGATTTCCTCCGTCAGTTGGGACGGCAGGCCTACCCAGGAATGTCAAGGGGAAGAGTTCATAAGAGATTACCATATTTGCTTCAAAGACTGGATATTGGTGGGCCACGAGATCCCGTTGGGACCATCCACAGAATTTCCCAATCGCTTCCCGCCCCACTAGTTGGCAATGGTAGACATGCAATGGTATGGAGCAGATTGAGGAGCAAGGACGAAGCATACAGAAGAGGCCCAAAGTGTACTCCATTTCAACATATCTAGTACTAACCCTGTGCAGTCAATCCCATGGAAACAGGGCAATCAATGTTGGTAGACCTAATGATGTATAGTGGAATCTGGTTGCCAGATATGTAATTACAGAAATCTTTTATCTGTTAAAAGAGACGCTGGACCCAGTTTCCAGAAGGTGACGTTCCCCACCAATAGATGGAGTCTCTCTGACATTACTAGAGGTGTCTGCTCCTATCAACACCCCTAGTACTTGTCTGAGCTGTTTGTGGAAAAAAAAAAAAAAAAAAAAAAAAAAAAGTGGCGGAGATCAAAGAATTTTCCTTCAACCCTTAAGTTCAAGTTGTGTCGAACAAGGCCATTAGACCCCTATACACAGATAGCAAAATTGCATAATCTCCAATCTGCAATTTTGCAACATTGATTTTTAGTTTTAGTTGTGTTGCATACTCACACACGATTGCTCTTTTGAATAAGACATCGTCGCAAACACAACGGGGTTAATCCTTCGTTAATCCTTCCTCACTGGGGAAGCAATCAATGACCCTTGCTCATGCTATATTTGTGTCATACAGGGACGTTGTCTCCAGGGGAGTGGTGGCTGAGGCTCTTCCAGCCTTAATGGGAAGAGGCGTGTGTGTATGCGTTATAATCAATTTTGTAATTGAAGCCTTGGGCACTGGACCCATTTCTTTTGTTAAAAATAAAAATAAAAAAATTGTGTGAGTATGCCGTAAGATGTCCTGCAGGACGAAAGCAGAAAATTCTAAGACAATGTTTTGCCTCATCAGAAAGTAATTGTGCCAATGCAACACCTATGACTGTCGCTGCCGCTGCCGCTGCCAAGTGTCACTGCAACAGTTTGGTAGCTAAAGGCGAGGCAAAATCCAGCATCTGGAAATTAACTCTCTAAGGTACTGCTGGTGCCAAAGGTGCAGCTTTATTACTTTTTAGCATTCAATCCATCCATGACACCGCCCTGAATCAAACTGGCCCACTTCGATTCTGAAGCCAAGTGTCTTAAACCGCAAGTACACAACTCTAGCCTTGCATAAAGTTTTTGTCGCCATAAGCAAAACTTGGAGAGGCCACGCGGCGTGGGGCGTCGTTGAAAAAAATAATTGGTGGCCTCCGATGTGGTGCAGGTTTCGTGCTGACACCCGTGGGCCGATGTGTGGTGTATTGGTGCTTTAAACCACCAGTACCCTGGAGCGCTGTCTGTCGAACCTATCCGCGGCCAGCGCTCGAATCTCTCGTGAAACACAAATGAAGATGGCGGATGGTTGCTGCTTTACTCATGAAATAGAAGCCTCCCCCTAGATTTCAAGAAATTTGTCGCTGTTGGAGGGTCGCAGTCCTTTCATGCCACCAAAATGACTGAGTCAAACACGACACTAGAAAAAAAAGAAAAACAAAGATGAAAGATAATTCTTGGTTACTGCAGTTCCTGTAAGAAACGTCTTTCTGAAATCGACCAAAGACGTGATTCGTCGTCGATATTGTCAGAACTCGTCCTTCTGGTGTCTTTGATGATGTACGTGTCGTGAAAACCGTTGGCTGGCATATGGGAATCACAAATCTTCTCATGTCATTCGCTGGCATTTTGGGTGGAGTTGGCAGCGTGAAAATCACTGGCTGACCCGAGGTGATCTCTACGTTTTCGTGTGATTCGTTGCCATTATGTTTTTTTGTTTCTTTTTTTTTCTGCGCGGGCTTTCTTTCCATTATCATTCTCCTGGCTTTCAAACCGAGCACCCTCAACACCCCCCTTAACTCCCTGCTCAACCCCTACAGACTATCGTGAACCACCCTTTGCCAATCCGATGTCGAACCTATACTGGACCTCCGCGGACGTCGGAGGTCGGGAAAAAAAAGCAGGGAAAGGTACTGTCGGTTTAACCACTGCAGCATGCAGGACTTGCGGCACACCACTATTAATATCTAACTGCTGCCGCGCATGACAACAATATCTATACTCACACAGATACAAGCAAGCAGCACGTGACACCTATTTAGCATCATGATATTTTGGTCACCTCTCCATCCAGCATACGATCCTCAAATGGCCCCTCCTGCCCCCCCCCACCCACCATGCCCCCCCTCACAGCCACTGCATTCGTGGTACTATTTTTCGTACAAGGCTAAGTAGACTTTCTGGGGCTGGCGCCCTTCTATTCATGATGTCGAAGATTAACGATAATGCCACTCTTGGCCTCAAGAACCAAGTGTCGTAAACCACCGGTACACCTGGGGCTGGCGGTCGTCCACTGCATGTCAGGCTTCACCGAATAACCAGTGGCGCAACTTTTTTTTTTTTGGCTGGCCCCGCCCTAGCCATTGTGGTCCAGTGGGCCCTAGTCTCTAAAATTTTCCTAGGTAATGGCATATTTCTTCACAAGGTTGGGGTCGTGTACTGGTTGTTTAACTGCTGCAGAGCCTCGGGATGGGAAGCTAACATATGTTGTCGCCTCTCTCTTGAATTTTTTTAATCACGAGAGAGAGAGAGAGAGAGAGAGAGAGAGAGAGAGAGAGAGAGAGAGAGAGAGAGAGAGAGAGAGAGAGAGAGAGATCAACAAGCGTGTTCTGCCAGCAAAAGGGAACAATCCCCCTCTCCACAACAAGGAGGTTGGGATCAAACTATGGCAATCAAGGAAGGCTGATTATGTTTGGTACCCATTATCTGAATTTTTGCATAGCGTAAAAAGAACATGTACGGAGAAGAAGAGAAAGAAGGGTCTTTTGGTTAGGGTGCTTAAACAACAAGTATCGCGCCCAGCTATCTGCGGCAATTCGCTAGTTAAAGCACCACTGCTGTCAATGCTATTTTAAATTTTAATGAAATGATACATCTTTTCCAAGGTTGGCCCATCGAAACAGAAATATGTGGGTTTATATATAGCAACAAGGAGCAAAAGAAAGCATTTTGTTGCAAATTGTATTTTTTCATGCAGAAATTTCTGTTTAAGACTATAAATATTTTTATTGAAAATATCAACACTCAATTCTATATTGCTGATTCTTTTTCAGATTTTTGTCAGATACTCCAGGCAAGAAAACTTGTCAAAGTCGGTACGCTCAATATTTTGTAAGAAATCGTCGACGGTGTGGTTCTCAACTTACCGGCACACCCTGCGGACAGCCGCAGGCGTGAATTTGCATGTTGTTGAGGTGTTATGGGAGTGGTGATGGGGTGGGGTCAACAGAAGAATCTGGGTCCTAGGCGTTGGGGGCAGTGATTGTGCCCTTAGTGGGGTGGGGCAACGTGAAGAATGTGGGTTGGTGTGACATTGCCCGAGGGCTCTATTAAAGGTGATGACAGTTTACGAGTTATAATGACGATTGGCAAAGAAAGGAACAACGGTTACCAAGTAGCAGGCAGACTCACTTAATAAATGCAATCCTGTCCTATAGGTTATTCATTAAAATCAAAACATTTCAGAAAAGATCAATTAGCATGGCCTCTGCACGAGGACAATAAGCTTCAATTAAGAAGTCATGGTCCAAACTTTCACCACCTTTTTTTTTTTTTTTTTTTTTTTCATTACCTACACTATGGATAGTAAAGATCGTTTTTCACAACCAACTTTTTAACATTATTTGCTTTATGGATAGTGAAGGTAAAACATGGTCATACAATCATTCCCACAATATGTTGTTTGCATGAGGAATGTATCAAAATGTATATCTTATTTACTTTCTCTCTCACGAATTAGCGGTTGGAAGTTATGTCTTATTGGTAAGGGGGAAATGAAAGAGAATCAAGGGGAATATAAAAATTTGTACGATATTTGTTTTGGGAATAAATTTTATTTGGCAATGTGAAAGAATCGGTGGGGAATAAAACAACAATTACCGTTAGAAATAAAATTTGTTTTGTGGCTTTGGCTATCATCTGCCCCCGAACATAAGGCATATGCGTTGTAAACGAATACAATGCATACCGTGCGTTGTATTTGCTTACAACGCATATGCGTTATGTTAGAGTGAACGAGACCAACTTTGCCTGCACAAGGGGGTCGGGTCCAGGCTGAGTAGGTTCGATTCTAAACCACGGCTGAGGGCTTCAGAACCTTGACAAAAAGGTAAAAGTAAAATAGCGACGTACCTTTCCATGTTCTGGGTTAAGTTTCATTCCTTTCCCCTACTTGGGCCCTTGCTCTACTCCTCAGCAAATGTGCAAAATGCGAATGAATCTTCCACTAGACCATGGACAAATACAACCTTTTTTTTTGTCTCTGTGACCACGGTAGTGCAGGGAGACCTTGGTGAGTGACTTTCTTATTTTTCCACTTTCTTGGCTGTCGGAAGCGCCACTTTCTTGACTGCCAGAACGCCTTCACGCACGGAAAAAGAGAGAGAGAAAAAAA
>BFEA01000056.1:1278984-1302771 GCA_003427395.1 Chara braunii
GAGAGAGAGAGAGAGAGAGAGAGAGAGAGACGAGAAGTGTCGAACCTCGCGGCTTACGTCATGCTACGTCCATCGATAGGATGATCAACATCCAATGAATCTTTGGCTAGAACACAGAAATATACACTACCTGGTTGAATATGGTAGACCGCGTCATGCTACTTCTAGCGATAGGATGAGCAAAATCGAATGAATCTTCCCTTAAACCATGGAAATATACACTACCTAGTTGAACATGGCCGACACCTTCGACAGTGCGGCGCGAAAAAAAACGGCGCGGTGCGGCGGGGGGGGCGAGCCCCCCCAACTCTTGCAAATTAAATTTTAAATAGAATGAATATACTTAACTATTCATTAGAATATATTGTTTAAGTTTAATGCACATAGAGTTTTGCAATTTGTAAACATACAAGCATATGTTTTATGGAGGTGAAAGGATGTTTAGGTTGCGGTTTGTGTGTGGTGAAGCTCGTCCGACGACCCCGTGGCCCGCAACTTGAAAAAAAAGGTGAATTTAAGTCTGTGTGAGTATTTTATGCCATTTCGGTAGTTTTTATGAGGGCATAGCCCGCACTGGCCGCACCATGGGTGCTAAACTAGTGATTATTATGGCCAATTGAGGAAAACTAAAGGTGGCATATTTTCAACGTAGGCTACTAGTGGTGCATTGTCGAGCATGCCTAGGCGGGCACCGACGCAAGCCGCTTGGAGAACTCCTTGATTCTTCCCCCCCCTTTTCTGCAGGTGCGGTTTGTCTGCCCCTAGCCAAAGCAATTCGAATTCGGGCTCGTTTTCTCTCAGTGTTGTCCGCTAGTGGAGTATGAATGGGCTTAAAAGGCCTTAAGGAGGTATATACAAAAACAGGACATCTTACAGTAATTTGTTTATTTTGGATTGGTTATTTTTGAAATTTTGATTTAGTTAGGAATTTTGATATAACGTTAATCAAGAAGTTGTTTGCATTTCCAATATTATTCATTTGAGGCAAGTAAGTTCATGTCACATTTGAGTTTCATAGGGGGCAAAAAAAACATGTGCCTGCAAAGAAACCAGGTGCGAGTTCAAAAAGGGCAATGAAAGTACCACGACCGTGACATTAGGCCAGGTATCACATTTACAGGGGTCGCCTGTGGTGTCAGATGGGGAGAGAGAAAAAAAAGCCCAACGAATGCTTCTCGTCCTTTTTCTGACCAAAGCTGTTGTTTCGAAGTCGGAGCTTGATTTCTTGGCTGGTGCATGCTTTTTTTGCCTTTATGAACTCAAAACCCGTCACGTCCGCCGTTAAACTTTTCGCGTCTACCATTATTTCTATTCATTTTCATTATGCGCTGGCATGCCCAAAAACTTTCAGTCCTGCCGAAGCGGGTAACTGAACGTGTGTCTAAGTACAACATTTATATGACGTGGCATACAAAACACCAACCTAACTTACAACTGAATTGATATATCAACACTCTACTCGAAGAACAAACTGCAATATTAATTAATTCACAAACCGAATATGAGCCCTTAAGCATCATAGGAGTCTTGTTTTCATGGGGAGAAAAAAATCCGAATTCTGGACACCCATGTCTTCATTCCTATCCAAACTGCTTATATATTATCCAAATAGTTTAAATATAAATCATACGTATACATAATACATTTGTATGAAATATATATATATTTTTTCTTTTTTCAAAAGAATATGGAAAGTGTTGTGCACCATTGAAATAAAAACAACTTGTGGTGGAAATGCATGTTGAAATGCATAGCCAAATCCAAGGGGGAAAATAAAACAAAACTATTCATTCTGTTCTTTTTAAAAGGGACCCCACCCCTTGTCCAAATAAATCCTGTCGTTCAAATGCACTGTCCAAATTTGTTCAGGGTATGGCAAGCGCCTTTATGAAAAAATATCCAAGGCCTTGCTATTGACTTCCAAAAAGTTTGTCAACTTTCATTGATATTGTTCAACTTTTCATATGATTAATCATTAATGTACTAATTTAATATTAATTAAAAAAAAACATGCGAAGACATTTAAGTTAGGTAAATAGCCTATGTAGTAGTATGGACCCAATACCAATGATGGATGACATGAAAAAAATGATAAAAATCAGAAAAAAAACTAGCTTACAAGGGCAGACGTCCAAAATCCCTCTAGATGTCCGACTTGCCCCATCGGAGAAATTGGGAAACTTCCTCCGGAGAAATTGGGCCCTATTAAAATAAAATAATAAAAAGACGTGGGTTCTCGCTCACATGAGGTATGTGCAACAATGTTTTTGGGTCATTTGAGCCCATTAAAAGGGCCTTTACCCGTTCAGACCCTGAATGACAAACGCAGCTTTATGGGGCCCACTCGGCCAGAACCCAACTCGTGAAAAGCAAATCAAAAGACATGTTCTCTGGGTCAAAAGTCACAACCTAACTGAAGCGACGAGTCATGTCAAAGGTCACAGTTGTGCCCTAGGACGAGCAGTTGCAGCATTCAATTGTGGGAGTCACGTCTGTTCATCCAGGGGGCTGTGTAAGTCATGTCTGTTCGTGCAGTAGATGTGTCTGTTCGTGCAGTAGATGTGTCTGTTCATGCAGTTGTGTCTGTTCGAATGGAAGTCAATGGGGTAGAGTCCCAGTCCAAGTCAAAGTCCAACAGGCAGTCTAGACTCAGACCCAAAGTCCAAAATTCAGGCCTAAAGGCCGCAGCAGCAGCAGACCCTGAGGGAAAGGTACTAGGACACATTCTGCAGTGGTGTGGGACTGGGGAAAGACCCAAGGAAGATTGATTCAGACCTCGTGAAGGGAGGCCAGCACTATAAGAGGCCAGGCCAACCTCCCCACACGACAGAACTCCACTGGCAGAGATGCGTGGAAGTGCTGAAGCACTTGTGCACTAGCATGCAGGGAGAATGCGCAGGCTGGAAGCTGCGCAAGCAGGAGAAGAAGAGGTTGGGCACTGACTGGCAGAAGCAGCCATAGCTGCGCCAGCATGGTTAATAGAAGTAGAGGGGTTAGTAGTAGACACTAGTGAGTAGCATTCAAAGTAGATCCTCATCAATAGGGAGTGAGCATGCAGAGTAAGACAAGGGAACCAAGATATCTCGAGAGAGTGAGAGAGAGAAGACAAGTTGAGAAGTTGGATATGGTGGATACTTACCTGTTAGGGCCATACCTGTGATCTGAGGGCAGACGCTGGCTGAGCCAGGCCCCATGCTGATGATTGAACGAGGGAGACTTGTATTCTGATGGCGCTGGACTCTTGGACTCGAGATACTCTTTGTGTGATGTGGTTGTGATAATAAGGGTTGCGCTAGCCTGGTTCTCATCTTATCTCGATTTGGCTTTGTGTGAAGCTTCTCTATCTATGTGAATGACGTCTATGCATGCAGTGTGATACACTCCAGCAAGTTGTGAATTGTCAGGTTCCTTGCAATTTGGTATCGGAGCAGTAACTTGTTGCACTCACTGAAGCGCTGACATGAGTAAGGCCGGCGAGAAGACTACGCTGGCTTGAAGATGCTGGCGATGGTGTAAGGTTGAGAAAGGTGTGTGGATTGGGATAAGGAGGGAGAAGGTAGCCGAAGAGGAAGGGGCTAAGGAGAAAAATCTTACCTGCACATGGAGCGTGGAGCGTGGAGCGAACGAGGAGACTTCATTGACGACTTCAGAAGAGAGAAGAATCTTTAACCCTTACTTGGCTGCGTGTAGAGTGTGTGTCGAGTACCTCTACTTCCCCTCCTCTCTAGTGGTCGTTGCTGCTATCTGGTCTGCACTCGGTCTGGTCTGGTCTGAAGGTCATGACTCAAGTGTTTGGGCACGTCAGTCCTTGTCTAGTCCTGTCGTCCTGAAATCTGATCTGACATCTGCGCTATAGGAGTAGGTTGGGGAATAGTGCCAGAGTGCCACGTCAGATCACACTAGAGGCATTAGGCATAATTTCGTTGGGCAAAGTGATCTGCGTTGAGGATTGTCCCCTGCATCTGACATTGTGAAGACTCCAGCTTGTTCTTGCGCAACAGACCAAAGGTATTAGCAATAATAAAAAGAAAGGAAACACGGATACAACCAGACCAACGAAAGGAAGGAAAAGGAGGTAATTAAGTAAAAGGCATGCAGTAAATACAGAAGAAAGAAGAAAAAAAAAAGTCGTATTGTATCATGAGTTGACGAACGAGGTATAAGTTGCATCTCTGAAATTCGGTACTCCAAAGCAGCGACATCTAGACATTTTAAAAAATATATATACGTAGCATATCCCATCCATGTTAGATTAGACAAAGTAAAGATAGTATAATATTTGGGTTGGTCACTTGGTGGGTCAATGGAGGTTTCACCTGTGCTGTCACCCACCATGGATGATTATCCCATGCAGGGATTGTTGACCCTTTCAGTATTGCTGGGGCCACTTTTCATAATTCTTTTTCCCCTGGGTTTTGGGATGATATGTACCTCCCGTATGATGATGAGATCAGGCAATGTGAGGCCAGGGCCCTCGGCTGCAGAGCAGGCTGAAGTAGAACGCCGGCAAACCGAGAAAAAAAAAGAGAAAGAAGATAGAAAGAAACAGAAAGAAGAAGAATTGAGAAAGAAAACTCAGCTAGAAGAAGAAAGAATTAAAAAAGAATTGAAAGAAAAGTTAGAAAAAGAATTGCAGGAAGAACTAGAAACTATAGAAGAAGAAGATGAACCTGTTGGTGACAAACTCATCAGGCATCGAACTGAAAGGGGCAAAAGCAGTTATACAGGTGGGTTAAGTATACAGGTTAGTCCCTTAAACTGGTATGACTAGTACAACTACTCTAGTGACAGGAGTGAAGAGACAGAGGAAGAAAGGGATACGTTTGTCGCAAAGTTGGCATCAATTAAGGATAAAAGGGAAAGGGAACTTTTGCTGGAAGAAAAACGAGCAGAGTTGCACACTAAAATGTTAGCAGCAAAACGACAAGAGTTTGAAGAAAGGAAAAGATTGCAAACAGAAGGAGAAAGTTTGCAAAGAGAATTACAGGCGCAGAAAGAAAAACAAACAGCAACCGAAGAACAACTTACCCTCTTAACAGCAACAGTTGTCCATACAAAACAAAAGTTGGCGGCAATGAACAAGACCTTTCAGAAAGTTGAAGTTCACTAATATGAGTTTGAGGGATTCTGGAATACCTTCCTACAAAGATCTGCTGCCGAAGTCGATCAACATGTACAAGCATACATTGTGAAATTCGACGAGCAAATCAGCAAGACTTTAACACCCACCGTGATTGAGAAATTTGTAAGTAGCGGCGGAGGAGATGGAGGAGATGGAAAAGGTGATGGAGGCGGAGATAGGAATAAGAAGGGCGTGCTACAAGAAGATGTAGGGGAAGTCCAAAAGATCAAAGTAAAGGTGTCGTGGACATACACTGGGAAGAAGGAGGAGAGTGTGTTGCACTAGATTGTTGCGGTAGAATCTTACGTGTATGGACATCGCATTCCATATTGGGACAAGGTCCTAATGGCCACTTCGTGCATGACCGGTAATGCAATGAGCTTCGCCATATCGCTGCAAAAAGAAGCCAATTGTCAGGCAATGGTTGAATACTCCCAGCAAACACGAATCGACGATTTTTTCAAAGCTGTTAGAGAAAAATTTGAAGATAAAAATTTGGCTCGCAGAACCGAAATGCTAATATTAAACATTGTAGATAGAAAATGGAAAAGTGCGTCCGCCCTTAAAGCAAGTATGGATGAACCTTTGCAATGCGCTGAGCACGGACGTCGGACTTACTCCAACGCAGATTCTAAATAACTTCGCTAGGGCACTACCCGACCCTCTCCATACTCAGTTATATCCCCGTACCAAGGAGGAGGGGATGACATATGAGAAATTCAGCAAGATCGCCATAGATCATGTTGGCTTCTTAGCTGAAGCTAACTACTGCCATTATTTGAAAGATCTGCAAGCGGGAAAGAAGTGGCAGAACCGCACCATCTCAGGGTATATACCTGGGAAAGACAACCTCCTTCTAACCTTTGAAGAAGGAGGTGTCGAAACTCTCTCCTATGATCAAATAGATTATGGTCTAGAGGGAGGACCCAATGGTTCGGGAGTCCAAGAGGGGGACTACACGACCGCTGCAGCCCGCGAGGGAGGGCGGCAAGGAAGAGGCCGTGGCCGAGGAAGAGGAGGTCGCGGACGTGGAGGAAGAGGATTCGGCACCCAGAGGGGTGGTGGCGAAGGAAGCTACTACATGGGAGGAAGGGGCGATGGTCCCTCTCAAGGTGGCCGAGGTTTCAACTCCACTTGGGGTAGAGGACGAGGCACATGGTATGAGAATTGGGATAAACCATATTCACCCCATCCTGGTTTTGCCGGGAGCCAGACCTTGGGAAAAGTTGGGGATTACAGAGAAAGTCTGGCAAGAAAGGAAAGTTGCCGACCAATGCCTTAAGTGTGGTGACCCCAACCACATTGTTCCCTATAGCCCTGATTATAAGATACCAAAAGGGAACAGCGAGTGGGGGTCTCAGTTGCCTCTACAGGAACTTCGGATGTAAATAGACAGACATCCTCCCACCCGAAGGTTCCACTGACAGAAGATGAAAAGATAAATGACCCCCACCTAGTTAGCTGTTCAGAGGTAGTTAGTGTATGTACCTCTCTAGGTGGATCCCTCGCAGGCGTAGGTGATGAGTTGGCCACTCGTCGCAAAGCCTGGGTCGAAATGAAAAAACAGAGAGGGCAGCTAATTATTGCAGATCTAGAAGTCAATAAAGTAAGAGTAGGCGGTATGATTGACAGTGGTTCAACACACAGCTATATTAGTAAGAAAGGATTGCAAAAGCTGCGTCTCGGGCTAAAGGTCAAACAGTTGGATGAGCCCGTAGTCAGTAAATTAGCAAATAGTACGGAAACCTAGGTTACCAGATCGGACGTCCGGGACCCCCCTGACCGTCCGGGGTTGTCCGATCGGACAACTGGCCGGACGTCCCCCCCGGACAGTCTGTCCGAAGTCCGAATGGCCCGGAAAAAAAAAAAAATCCCTCAAAAAATTCCGAAAAAAAACTATGTTATGCAGAAAAATAAACTAAACAACGTTTGCCTTGGGGCTACATCGAAATTCTTTTTAAAATTTAAAATAATAAATAAACGAAATTTTGTATAAAATTTAAAATTTAAAATAAAAAATAAAACTACGTTATACAGAAAAACTACGTTTTGCCTTGGCCTTGCTACTGTTTCCTTCCCAGTGTGAGTGTGTGTGTGTGCGCGTGGGTGTCGGTGTGTGTTTGTGTGTGTAGAGAGTGCATCTGTGTGTGTTTCCCCAATGGGAAGGAAACCGTATCTGAATTTTCCCTGGGGAAACACACACAGATGTTTGTGTGTGTAGAGAGTGCATCTGTGTGTGTTTCAGGCTGTTCTGAGCAAAAACACAAACAGGGAGATGTTTGTGTGTGTAGAGAGTGCATCTGTGTGTGTTACCGCAGGGAAAAAAATTCAGGCTGAAACACACACAGATGCACTTTCTACATACACAGACATCTCCAAGGGAAAAAGTAGAGATGCACTCTCTACACACACAGACATCTCCCAGGGAAAAAGTAGAGATGCACTCTCTACACACACAGATACTCTCATCACACACATACAGGGAGATGTTTGTGTGTGTAGAGAGTGCATGTGTGTGTGAATGTTTTTGCTCATAACAACTTGTGTTTGTGTGTGTAGAGAGTGCATTTGTGTGTGTTTTTCCCTGGGGAAACACACACAGATGTCGGGAAGGATCACCATCACACCTCCCCCACCGTATCTGATTTTTTTTTAATTTTTTTTTTGCTCAGAACAGCCTGAATTTTTTTTGGGGGGGTCCCTAGTGGTGCGCAGACCCCCCCCCCGTTTTTTTGTTTTTTTTTTTTCCGTTTTTTTTTTGGCAAGAAAACAGTTGTCCGATTCTCCGGACAACTCCCCCCTGACCGTCTCCCGAAGACGTCCGGGGGAGACGTCTCCCCATCGGACAGCTGGTAACATAGGCTAAAACTGTAATGAATAGACATCTTGAAGGGGTCCAGACATACTTCCGGCTCGAAGCAGAGGGGAAAGTGGAACTCGTTCTCCACTCTCTGACTCTCTTGGTGAAAGATAGTCTCCCTTTTGACATTCTTTTAGGTATGGATTGGGGGGAAGCTGCGGATGCGGATATAAAGTTAGGGATCATGAGTGTTGACTCCCAAGTCCGCAGGGTGGAAAGGAGAAAATCCTCCTATTCCATGAATCTGGTAAGGAAAGCAGCTTAACTCATTGTTGTATGAGTGCCCCCTCGTTCACTCGCCATGTAATGAAATACAATTTGTATGATCAAGTGTTTGTAGCATATGTGCACCCGGTGAAGGAAGGAGAAGCCAAAGGAGAGGCAAAGTCCCCAGAAATTGAAAATTTTTCGAAAGAATTTGCAGATGTGGCAGAGACCCCAAGCGGTGTGGTGGAACGACCAATCAAACATCGCATTGAGATTGTACCAGGAAGTCAGATTCCTAAGGGGCCTATATATAGAATGTCACCCAAAGAATTGGATGAACTGCGAACCCAACTTGATGAAATGTTGGAAAAAGGGATGGATAAGGCATAGCTCCTCACCTTATGGTGCACCAGTGCTATTTGTGCCAAAGAAAGATGGGGGGGTCTGCATGTGTATTGATTATAGGAGACTAAATGATATAATTATTAAGAATGTTGAGTCATTACTCATAATTAATGATTTGCTGGATCGAGTTCAAGGAGCAGGTACTTTACGAAAATTGACCTGAAGTCTGACTACCATCAGATTGATGTAGAACCAAAAGACCTTTACAAGACTGCCTTTCGTACAAGATATGGGCACTATGACTTCATTGTATTGCTCTTTGGTCTTACTAATGTACCTGCGACTTTCCAGCGAATGATGAATGAATTTTTTCGTGAATGGCTTGATAAATTTGTTGTCATATATCTTGATGATATTTTGATTTTCAGTAAAGATCTGAAAGAGCATTGCGATCACCTTCGACTTGTGCTAAATAAATTGTGTGAGGCAAAGTTGAAATTGAACCCCAAGAAATGTGACTGGGCAAAGCGATAAGTGTTGTATTTGGGGCATGTTCTTGATGGAGAAGGAATCAAACCGAAGGATGCAAAGATTGCAACAATTCGTGATTGGCCCAACCCCCACACTTTGACTGAACTGCGGTCGTTCCTTGGTTTGGCTAACTATTGTCGTAAGTTTGTTAAACACTTCACGATAATCGTTGCTCCCCTTCTCAGATTATTAAAGAAAGAAACAATTTGGAAGTGGGACCTGGATTATACATCCTCGTTCAAGCGTGTAAAGAAATATCTGATCAGCTATCCGGTTTTGAAAGTCGTTGATTCTTCCTTGCCCTTTGTTGTTACAACCGACGCCAGTCAATACGGGATAGGCGCTGTACTCCAACAAGATGACGGGAATGGATACAGACCTGTTGAGTTTATGTCCCGACGATTGCCTAGTGAGAAGTTCGCCGCTTCCACGTATGAAAGAGAGCTATACGCACTTCGGGAAGCTTTGGATCATTAACGTCATTATCTCCTAGGTCGCCACGTCAAAGTGTACTCAAATCATGAGACACTTCACTGGCTTAAAACGCAGGCCCGGATGACACCTAAGTTGACTAGGTGGGCCACTGAGATTGACCAATATGATTTTGAGTTAAAGTCCGTCAAGGGGAAATATAATGTTGTCGTCGATGCACTAAGTTGAAAATCTGATTTCTTCGGTGCCATTGTAACATATTTAGATATGGGCGCCGATGTGCAAGAGAAGATTAGAAATGCATATTCCACATATCCTGTTTATGGCGCTATGATTAAGCGTATACAAGAAGCGTCTCACGAGTTTCCTAACTATCGTATTGCGCAAAGACTGTTGTTTGAAAGTACGGATGTGCATGATCAACTTTGTATTCCAAATATATAAGAGATCAAAAGTATGATTTTGGGGAAATGCCACGACACCAAAGGTCATTTTGGATGGAAGAAGACGTATGTGAACCTTTCACGTTCCTACACTTAGCCTCGCATGAAGCCCGATTGCATCGCTTACGTGTAGGGTTACCAAGTGTGCCAACGAAATAAGAGCACCACTCAGCCTCCCCTTGGCTTTTTGAAGCCTTTGCCAATCCCAACAGGTCAAGGAGACTCTGTGTCCATTGACTTTATAGATACTAAAGTAAAAAGCAGGAATGGAAAAATGCAAGTTATGGTCATCGTTGACAGATTTAGTAAGTACGCTGTCTTCATAGCGCCAGCGGAAGCAAGAACAAAATTGGTAATCCGGGAATTCTTTAACCACTGGGTGAATGATTATGGACATCCCCTAACGATTGTAAGTGACAGAGATTCGCGGTTCACGAGTGAACAATGGCAGCAACTAATGAACGTTTATTGCTCTAAGTTGACAATGTCGTCAGACAGACACCCTGAGACAAACGGTCAGACTGAGCAAATGAACAAGATTTTGCAGCAAACATTGCGGATGTACATACGTCCCGACCAGATTGACTGGGACGAGCATTTGCCAAAAGTTGATGGTGCTTATAATAACTTTGTTCACCTGTCTACATGCAACACTCCAATGGAGTTGCATTTGGGATGGCGTCCATGCAGACTATCGATCGCCTGAACCCGGATCAAGTACATAAGCTTCCACAAGGAACAAGTGAATTTGCGATCCAATATCAGAAAGACATTGAGAAAGTGAAGGAGAATATAATAAAGGCACAACATCAAATGATAGAACAGGCAAATAAACTCATAAGACCTTCTCGGTTTGTTGTAGGTGATCTGGTATGGGTTAAGTCTAAAGAGTTCGTTCCTGAGGAGAACATTTCCCAAAAATTGCTACCAGCCTACAGAGGACCTTTGCAGGTTCTAGATGTGATTGGAGATGTGGATGAACCTTCTTACGTGATTGAGATTCCTCTACATTTGCATACGTATCCAGTGTTTCACGCCTCAAAGCTCTTACCTTGCATGACGAATGAGTTGTTTCCCAGTCGCAGATCGACGATTCCTCCTTGTCTGGATGAGAAATATGATGTGGACAAGATTATTGCTGAAAATACTCTTCAAACTGGACGTAGAGGCAGACCCCAACGACAATATAAAGTAAGATTTGCATATCAGGACCCGAGTGAAGATCGTTGGTTCACAAGAGAAGAATTGATTGAGTCTGCACCTCATATTGTATCTGCTTATGAAAGAGCCAGAAGAGGAATAAGCATTATAGATAGATGAAGGTTTTCTCAGAGGACTTCGCAATTAGGCCTACGAGAGTAAAAAGGTCTTTACCCGTTCAGACCCTGAATGGCGAACTCATCATAATAGGGCCCACTCGGCCAGAACCCAACTCGTGAAAAGTAGTTCAAAAGACATGTTCTCTGGGTCAAAAGTCACAACCTAACTGAAGTGAGGAGTTGTGTCAAAGGTCACAGTTGTGCCCCATGACGAACAGTTACAGCATCAAATTGTGGGAGTCATGTCTGTTTGTCTATGGGGTTGTGTAAGTCATGTCTGTTCGTGCAGTAAATGTGTCTGTTCGTGAAAAAGTTGTGTCTGTTTGAATAGAAGTCAATGCGGTAGAGTCCCAGTCCAAGTCAAAGTCCAACAGACAGTCTAGATTCAGACCCAAAGTCCAAAATTCAGGCCTAAAGGCCGCCGCAGCAGCAGACCCTGAGGGAAAGGTACTGGGACACATTCTTCAGTGGTGTGGGACTCGGGAAAAACCTAAGGAAGACTGATTCAGACCTCGCGACGGGAGGCCAGCACTATAAGAGGCCAGACGAACCTCCCCACACGACAGATCTCCACTGGCATAGATGCGTGGAAGTGTTGACGCACTTGTGCGCTAGCATGCAGAGAGAATGCGCTAGCTGGAAGCTGCGCAAGCAGGAGAAGAAGAGGTTGGGCGCTGACTGGCAGAAGCAACCATAGTTGCGCCAACATGGTTAATAAAAGTAGAGGGGTAAGTAGAAAACACTAGCGAGTATTATAACTGTCTCTTATACACATCTAGATGTGTATAAGAGACAGACGCACTTGTGCGCTAGCATGCAGAGAGAATGCGCTAGCTGGAAGCTGCGCAAGCAGGAGAAGAAGAGGTTGGGCGCTGACTGGCAGAAGCAACCATAGTTGCGCCAACATGGTTAATAAAAGTAGAGGGGTAAGTAGAAAACACTAGCGAGTATTATAATATACTTAATTTATAAAATAGTTCATTTATAATGAATTAAAATCATAATCTATATAGAAATATAAATAGAGATATAAATTTATTTCTCTATTAAATAGATTTTTCTATTCTTCTTTGTAAGTTGATAATAATATAATAATCAAAAAAATGAATATATTTAATTCAAAGATATCTAATATAGAATATAAATAATAGTAGAATAATATAAACAATGGATAAGAGATAGTAATATTATATCATGTATTTTTTTATTCAAAAAAATACATATCTTTTTATGTATTGTAGATCCTCATCAATAGGGAGTGAGCATGCAGAGTAAGACAAGGGAACCGAGACAGGGATCACGAGAGAGTGAGAGAGAGAAGACAGGTTGAGAAGTTGGATATGGTGGATACTTACCTGTTGGCGTCATACCTGTGATCTGAGGGGAGACGCTGGCTGAGCCAGGCCCCATGCTGATGATTGAACGAAGGAGACTTGTATTCTGTTGGCGCTGGACTCTTGGACTTAAGATACTCTTTGTGTGATGTGGTTGTGATAATAAGGGTTGTGCTACCTTGGTTCTCATCTTATCTCGACTTGGCTTTTTGTGAAGCTTCTCTAGCTATGTGAATGACATCTATGCATGCAGTGTGATACACTCCAGCAAGTTGTGAACTGTCAGGTTCCTTGCACCATCGAAAATAAGATAAAAACCGCCAAAGATGTCTGTGTCAACTTCAACCAAATGGGTCTATCTGATCGGGGTCAATTTCAATCACGCAACCTAACCCACCCCTCCAAAACCCCTTTTCCCCATGTTTTGCATTTTTTTTTTTGCTCCAAATAAATTGAATTTGTTTTTTATGAGGTCACCTCATATAGCGCAGCCCCTTCCCATTTGTTTTTCCCTGCTTTTCATTTTGGAAAAAATAAGTTGTCCGGGATTCCGAACAACTCCCTCATCGGACGTCCGACGGAGACGTCTTCGGGAAACATCTCTGATCGTACATTTGGTAACGTAGGAAAAAAAATAATAAATAAACTAATGAAGATGAAATGTGTGATAGCGATTCTATGTAAGATATGTCAAAGAGATCAAAAGATAAAGTACACAATAAATAAATTGCCTTGCACAATGAAGAAATGACAGTAAGGCAAAAAACTTCAACAAATAATGCACAAAGAGCAGGTGTTTGACTGCAGAAGACAGGGTCAGAGCCCCAGTAGCAGGGTGAAGAGGCAACAGAGGCATGCTCAGCATTAGGTATGTGAGAAAATGAATAAGATTACACAATATGAAATCATCGATGGAAAAAATAACTTGAGCTTTACTGTCGTGGAGGCCTTATCTCCTCCCTAAACTGACAGCACAATTGTGCTTGGATGTTGTTAAAGGTACAATTCCCACCAAATTTCACCAATCGCCTAGGCAGGGATTTCTTTGGTTACACTGACCGATTTTCCTTGATGAAGGATGTAGTCAGTTTAGAGGCAGAAAACCACCTCCTTACCACATCAAGCAACGAAAAGACATTTGTTCGTGGACATTTTCGTGACAACAGCCGTCTTGCCGCGCTTGACTTGCTAGAGGTGGAAGAGGAGGCCGAAGCAGATGACCCCACTCTTCGCGACAACTAAGAACAAGAAGTTGATACAACATTCTCTTCCACCCAAGAATTTGAGATCAATAACGAAGATGAAAATTTGATTCCTTCAAAAAGATTGGTCATGTTTGGGAAACCAAAACCAGAACTCAGTAAGGAACTTCGTCGCACTCCCTAAGGGAGCCAAGATCCCAACCAATCTGGAGGACGCAAGTATCAAACCTTGGGTGGACCTCCGGATCAGTGAGGTTAAATGAAAGGCTAGAATAAAAAAAAGAGGTTGCTTGCATTTCTAGAAAACTAAACATAACTTACATAAGGTCCAATGATGCTTTAGGTTGCAGAGAAACCTGAATCCAGTGTAGAGGGTTCATCAACACACGCTACAACACGGAAGTCTCCACCGGTCAATGATGGTTCTCCCAAGGAACATATCACGGACCAACAGTCCTTTGAAACTCCATCTCCTGCTGATTCCAAGACTAATGAATGTCATGTTTTGTATGTTGTGCCTTGGGAGGAGTCAAATAATGTTGACTTTCACTATCACCTAGAGCATTGGGCTCAGATGAATCAACAATGTGCTCAAGGGACGACGAAATTAATCTTCTTCAAACTTCTCATTAACCACCGCTATCTCCGTGTCTTGATTGATTGTGGTGCCACAACTAATTTCATATCACCTCACGGGCTACACAAATTGGGTTTGGGGATGAAGCGAGTGACTTTGCAAAGGCCTTGCCCGACTCAAGTAGGCAACAAAAATGTTATCTCCTATGTAGCACACCAAACATGTTTGAAGTTTTTCCGAACGTCCGAACATGTTCCGTTGTTCGGCCGAACGCCCCCCGAACGTGTTCGGTCGAACATATTCAAAAAAAGAAAAAAAAAAACTATGTTTTTGGTTTTTTATTTTTAACTTGAGTTTGGTTACGAATTTGAGCATACCCCCAAAGCAAAAGTTCTTTTTTTTTAAGTTTACATAACACATAGTTTTTTTCATATTTTTATCAGAATGTTTTTTTTTTTTTTTTTTTTTTTTTTATGTTCGCGTTCGGGGGGGCTTGATGCTTGTTCGCGTCTGGTCGTGAACATTCGGGTTCGGTCACCGAACCTGAACACGATGCTACACAGGTGTGCGCACAATTTTTGACAAAGAGAAGACTATCACACATATTGAACTTCTATGTCCTTGACAAGTGTCCCTTCAACAAAGTCCTTGGGTTGGGTTGGTTGCAGTCCCAATACGAATAAACCAAGTGGAAGGAACTGCTTTTCATGGTCAAGGATGCACAAAGGAACGAACGTCCCGTCCTCTTGGCTGAGAAGCTCGACTCCCCAGTAATTTTTCTGAATGCCATGTAGTTTTACATGAAGTGGCATAGACATAAGGAGGATGAACAATTGTATTTTGCCTTTGTTCGTCCTAGTTATGTACCTTCTACTTTTGGAGTCGGTAATTGTTTTACTTTGCATAATAAATGTACTTCTATCGTTACACCTACTTCTCTTCCAAATGAATCTAATTCAGATTCAATTGCCTTCACCAATAACTTGCGACCTGATCTATGTGATCCTTTTTCGAAGCCCCCACCCCCGCTGATCCCAATAAACATGCAAAACCTACTCAACCGATTTTCGGAAGTTTTGCCCGAACCCCATGGAGTTCTTACGCGATCCACTCGGCACACGATTGAGTTGGTCGAAGGCGGTGTTCTTCCAAAGGGTTGTGTATGTCGTACGGGATCCGACGAGTTGGAGGAACTCCGGAAACAAATTGATGAGATGATTGACAAGGGATGGATTAAGCCTAGCGAATTTGAATTTGGTGCACCCGTTTTGTTTGTTCCAAAGAAAGAGGCAAACTCCGTATGTGTATTGATTACTGTAGTCTAAACCTCATCACAAGGAAGAATGCATACCCATTACCACGCATAAATGATTTGTTTGATGTTGCAGGTGGGTGCAAGGTCTTCTCCAAGATCGATCTCAAGTCTAGGCACCACCAGATTGAAGTATATCCTGCGGACCAGCACAAGACTGCGCTTAAAACATGCGACAGACTTTACGAATTCACGTAATGCCCTTCGGTTTCACGAATGCACCGACCACATTTCAAAGTCTTATAGACAAGGTCCTCCACGAATAGATTGCGCCGTTTGTGGTTGTGTATCTTAATGACATTCCGATTTTCAGCAAATCAATTGAAGAACATATGAAACACATTGAGAAAGTGTTCGTCATCCTAAAAAAAACGCAACTCCATCTCAACTTAGAGAAATATAAGTTTGGGAGGGACAACGTCATCTATTTTGGACACCGGTTGTCTGCTACAGGTCTTGAGCCTGAGGCAACCAAGGTTGAGGTTATACGCAAGTAGCCTCAACCGTGAACATCCGCGAATTGCGTTCTTTCCTTGGTCTTGTAGCATACTATAGAAAGTTAGTGCCCCCATTTTCTATTGTTGCTCGCCCCTTATCCAAACTAACAAGCAAGAATGAATCTTACACGTGAGATGCAACATGCGAGACCGCTTTTCAAACCCTGAAAGAAGCCTCGGTAAGTTATCATGTACTTTGCATTGCAGATTCCAAACTCAAGTCACTACTGATGGGAGCCAATATGAGATTGGTGCAATGTTGTAACAAGATGACGGTGATGGCTTGCTGCCGCTCGAGTACTACAGCAAACGCATGGCCAACGAAAATGTATCTACTTCCACTATATGCGCGAGCTTTATGCTCTGCGCAAAACATTGAATCATTGGAAACACTATTTTTTGGGACGTTATTTCAAGGTCTTTTAAGATCATGAGACCTTGGAATAGATCAAGGAGCAAACCACCTTGTCGTCTACGTAGACTCACTGGTTCCATGAAATTGATTTTTTTTCTTCTTTGAATTAAGACACAAAAGGGTTGTTATAATCGAGTTGCTGATGCGTCGTCTCGCCACCCCATGTATATGACTTGCCTTGTGAACTCTTACAATCTCTGGAAGAAACTAAAGGAGGAGCTCGTGGAGCAAACTGCCAAGGACCTAGACCTTGGTCCGATCACTGAGCAGTTGCGGGTTGGAATCAATAGTCAGCCTGATTTTCAGAATGTGAAGGACTGGTTTTCTGACACTATGGAAAAAATGACAGTTTGTGTGTACCCAACCATTAGCCTCTCCGCACACACTTCTTGGACTTGGCTTACGGTAAAAGTGAACACTTCGACATGGCAAAAACTTACAGAAATGTATTACAAAAGTTTTATTGACCTAGTATGAAAGGATTTGCTGGAACATTTGTGGCTGGGTGTTAAGTCTGTCAAGGAATCAAACCATCAAGACCCAAGTCTTTAGGACTGCCTAGACCTCTTCTCGTTCCCAACGGCTCGGAAAATCCATCTCTATTGACTTCACGGACATGTGAAAGATAAGTAAGAATGAGTATTCGCAAGTATTGTGATTGTTGATTATTTTTTCAAATTCCTAAATCCAATTTCATTGTCACCTCATGCCCCAACTGAACTTGTGTTCCGTGAATTACACTAGAAGTTCATTCTGCAGTTCGGGATCGCGAAAACCCTTGTGATTGATCGGGACCCGCGCTTCATAAATACCGATGGAAGGATTTTACGTCCGACCACCTTGGCCTCAAACTGAGCATGACATCTGACCAGCATCTCGAAGCCAACAATTTGGTTCAGGAGATTAACCAGACCGTTTTTCAACTTCTCCGTGCTTCAATCATTCCGGATCAAGAAACAAGGTATGAAAAACTGTATTCAGTCAAGGGGTTCTACAACAATTCCATTAATTATTCCACCGGCATGACGCCAAACAGGCTGCATTACGGTTGACATTCATAATCCGCTCTTCTACTTATTCCCCGAACAGCCAGCTGGTCTAAGCCCGACAGATGTGACTTCAACGCCAAGTATGATCGCTTGCTCAAAGTTGCAATTGCAAACAATGACCAAACAACAACATGCAATGATCCATCATGCGAATAAGAAACGCCAACCTTCGACTATTGAAGTGAGAAATTATGTGTGGGTCAAGATGTCTGAATTTTTGAAAGAAGAGGGGGTGTCACGCAAACTTCTCCCTCTCTACTATGACCCGTAGGACGCTCTGGATGTGATTGGTAATGATGATGTCGTTCCTTCATATGTAATCATCGTGCCTCCTCATGATCCTCATTTGCGCACTTACCCAGTCTTTCATGCATCAAAGTTGTTTATACATCGTGATGCGGATTTAATTTCCTTTGACTATCATGAAGATATGATTCCTCTTGCAATGAATGGCGGCCACGATATCGATAAAATCAAAACACACGTAGGGAAGAGACATTACAGACAATATCAGATTCACTTCATGTATCATCCGTTAGACGATCTTTATTGGATCTCAAAGAAGGAACTGCTAAGCAGTGCAGCTCACTTTGTTAAAGCATACGTCGAGCAACAAATAGCCTCTAACGTCGTACCAAAAGTCTCTGCAAAACTCACTGCTACTGAGTATTAACGAAATCTCTTTGCTATGTTTGCTTACAATGCATTTGTCGAGGACTCAGAATGAGTTACTCACTCGAAGAGACCTCGCTTTTGAGAGGGAGGAAGTGTAATGACTTGCCAAACACGGTCTGAGATACACAACTGATTTATGAGTTTTTCGTATGGAATGTATGGCTTACCGAGTTTCCCGCTTGTTGCTGAGTTTTCTAAGTCTGTGTGGGTGCATGCTTGTTGGTCTCCATACCTGTCTGAGTGCTTATCGGCTTGAGTGTGTGTGTGACCCGCAAGGGCACTTGGCTGATTGGATGGCTCGAAAGGCCGGAACTTACCTTTGGTCGTGACATTGAGGGTTGCAGTAGGGAAAACACACAAATGGCGGGGAAAGAGACCCGTGGCACTTAAGAGCAGCGGAAAACACTCAAGTAGCAGGTAGGGCGGTACCACACCTAGTAGAAGTAGATGTGCCGAGTACTAGAGGCCGAGCAGAAGAAGACAAAAGTTGACATTTTTTGCAGATGGACGACATTGTACTTTCCCTCTCTCTCCTCTCAAGTTCATTCATTTCTTTTGCAATTGGACGGTATTGTACTTTCTGATGAGTGTGTACTTCGCAACTAGCCAGGATCATAACAATTGTACATAATGATTCCATTAATAATAAAAATAGAATAATAATATTATAAAATATATCTATTGTAGCTAAAGTGATATAAACTATGTTTTTATATTTTTATTTTTATATTTGTTTTAGCTATAGATTTCAAAAAGTTACCTTCAATTCATCTTGTTATCTGCCTTGGGGCCTAGTTGCACTACTCGCCATACGCCAAGTTTGGCGAGTAGGCGCCTGGTTGCACTTACTCACCAAACTTGGCGAGCAAAATGTGTCAGACGGCTCGCCACACCGTCGACACGAGCTGTGAACATGTTATTCGTTAAAATAGTACATTATTTTTCAAATAGTACTTTTTAGGACAATATATGACGATGGAGAGTGTTTTCGGTTTCCCCACCTGTGCACAGCGGTTTGTGGAGGGTGGTCCTTCGGACCCTCTAGAAATTGATTTCATGGCGAGTTTTGTCGGGCCGGGGCTCGAGACCAGGCAACATCAGGGCAATATCGTAGTCGGCATTGTGGTGAGCAGCCGCCACGTCAAGCGCTGGTTGTGGGCCTCCGTGGGACCGCCGCGCGCCTGCCATCCCGGCAGTTGGGGAAGTTCTGCTTGCCTGCAGCGCACGTCAAGTGCGGACTGCGCGTGTCAAGTGCGGCCGTGCGTGCTTGGTGGTCAACTCGCGGTGCATGTGCATTTCGTAGCAGGCGATGTCGGCATGTGCTCATGGCAGAAGAGCGGGCAGCATGTGCACTTGGCGAGTAAGTGTCAGACGGCTCGCCACACCGTCGGCACGAGCTGTGAACATGTTATTCGTTAAAATAGTACATTATTTTTCAAATAATACTTTTTAAGACAATATGTGACGGTGAAGAGTGTTTTCGGTTTCCCTGCCTGTGCACAGCGGTTTGTGGAGGGTGGTCCTTCGGACCCTCTAGAAACCTATTTCACGGCGAGTTTTGTCGGGCCGGGGCTCGAGACCAGGCAACATCAGGGCAATATCGTAATCAGCATTGTGGCGAGCAGCCGCCACGTCAAGGGCTGGTTGTGGGTCTCCGTGGGACCACCGCGCGCCTACCATCCCGACAGTTGGGGAGTTCTGCTTGCCTGCAGCGCACGTCAAGTGCGGTCGTGCGTGCTTGGCGGTGAACTCGCGGTGCATGTGCATTTCGCAGCAGGTGATGTCGGCATGTGCTCATGGCAGCAGAGCGGGCGGCATGTGCACTTGGCAGTGAGTGCGTGTGGGATGTGCACTTGGCAACGAGCGCTTGGCAGGCAGCGCGCGCGGCATGTGCGCTTGGCTGAGCTCGGTTGGCATTACGTTGATGGCGTTGGCAGGCAAGGCTTCGACCGAGGTAGCATGTTCACCTGCAGAACAAGCAAGCAGCTTGGCAATGTTCATTCGCGCTCGACGACACACGAGATGCGCTATGGCGCGGACAGCAGTGTGGGCGCGATGACATTTTGCAGAGAAGAAAGTATCTAGATGGAATTGCCATCCAAATACATTTAAGAATCTTGCCTTCTATAAATGTTTCTTCTTTTCTCATCTTTTTTTTTCTTTTTTTTCTCGGACAACCCTTGTCTTGCACAACAACGTTGGGAATGAGCTGAAAAGCAATATATAACATTAAAAAAAAAAAAAAAACATGTATGAGAGGTGAGTGTCCGATATCGAACAGCAAAGGGACACTTAGACGAGTTGCACTAACTGCAAAGGAATGTGGACTTCTACACATGCCCCCTTGCAAAACCTCGATTGGATATTTTCATCCATTGTTACAGCCTGTCGAGATTGTCGAAATGGCCACGTCATACGATGTCGGATTCTGATCGGTACCAGTTCGTACGCATGTTCACAACACTAATTCTTGTCCTTCAACTCATTAAACTCCTCTCCTACCGCCACCACCCCATGTGTGTGTGTGTGTGTGTGTGTGTGTGTGTGTGTGTGCGTGTGTGTGTGTGTGTGTGTGTGTTTGCGCCGCTGCGCGCATGTGGGCCTAGTTGCACTACTCGCCATACAATACAAATCGTGGCGGGTTTGTGGAGACTGGAATTTTGCCGTTTCTCTGGCCCAACCCGCCACAATTTGTCTGTGTTTGCGCGGATTGTTTGTGCGGAGGGTGAGCATCAGAGTACGAAGGGTTGGGGTTTTTCTTCGTCCTGTTGCTGCGCGGGGGAGGAAGTTGGTCGCGGGGGCAGTGAAATGCGTAATCGTTGAGGATGGAGGATGAGCTTGCCAATCTTGCTAAGCAGTCTGAGAGTGTGAACTCCAAAAAAAAAAAAAAAAAAAAACAATTGCGAGGGTATGTGAAGTGCGCAGGCCCGAACCCATCAGCGGGGCTATGCACATTCCCCACTCAGGCACGAAACCCAAGCGCGGTAAACAGATTCGCGGTCGTTTACAATAGTGGAGATGAAAAACCCATCTTCTCTCTCTCTCTCACGCACACAAAAAAAAAAAAAAAAAAAAAAAAAAGCAGGCCAAGAGAGTGGGAGGGGGAAGCTCCACCCAGGTGCAACGATACCTTGGGAAGAGGGATGGGAGCGCCGGGCAAGTGAAAGTAATATTGTGAAGTGATACCTTGGGAAGCGGGATGGGAGCACCGTGGAAGGAGAGCAGTGGTACTACGAAGTGAAAGCGGGATTGCCGCTGGTGAACGGGTGGATGCTTGGACGCGCCATGTCGAGAGAGCCGACCATGGAAGGAGGGGCAGAGCCGTTGCAATGCAAGTGAAAGAACGATGGAAGTAGGGGGTACACTTGAACAAAGCAAAAATCTAAGTCTTAGGAATATGAGACTACCTGGGAGGCAGGCCAGTAGGACCCTGGACTCACTCCCATGGATACCAGGGGAAAAGTGTGGCGAGAGTTGTCGTGGTTACACCTACTCGCAAGGACAATGCCTGCGGCCAGATGGCCGGTGTCGAGCGCATCGGTCCGGCACTACTCAAGGGCAGCGCAGGACCCTCCCGGCCGCGTCACGCAGGAGTTCGATCCTAATCCTCGTCGCGAATATACATGGAACTTCCGTAAAGCCGCTCCGGCCGAGTGCGCCAGCCATACCTCTCGCGAGCCCCTACGACAGGATAGGGCCTACGCGAGGCACGACTTACCTCCACCTTACGGGAGTTGTCACCTCCCTTCGGTGGGCGTATCCCCACCGTGTAAGTCCAGTACCGTAACCTATAGGGCTAAGCCCAAGCCTGGTACCTGCCCGCGCGGAAAATAAAGTGGTGTTGCACAGCCGCCAGGCCCAGGAAAGTAACCTGGGCCTCATCCCTTCTTCAAACTAAGCACGCGGTCACTAGGCATCCGCGCTGGCTTGCCCTCTCGCGCCGTGACTACCTTGCGCCCCATCTCGCCCGTCGGCCTACCAGTGATCAACCGTCCTGAATTCAGGCCGGCCAACTAAGCCGGCTGCCTAATCAAGCGGAGGAATCACACGCGCGCCTTAAGACTGCGCGCCCACTCACGCTCCACTCTAGTCAACCATCCTATTAGTGTAACCCAACAGACTTAGTCGCGACTCGCGCGGCATATTTAAGACTTTTTAACTTACTTCCTGTCACTTGCAAAAACTAGGGCGGATACCCTTGTCAGGGTATTCGCACCGACACCGGGACACAATTTTGGGCTGAAGAGACGCTGGCGAGCAGGTGCAACCACGACACGGAATCGCCACAAATCGGCAAAATTCCACTCTCCGCAAAACCGCCACGATTTGTGCCGTGTAGCGAGTAGTGCAAGGAGGCCCTTGGAGAGGATTCGAACCTCCATACCTTGTAGTACAAAATTTAGAGTCTACCAGTGCATAAAAAACTTTTGAGGCAGATTCCCCCAGCACGCCAAGCTTTGCTGAAGTGCAAGTGCGACAATTTTCCTTTATTTTTTTTTCTTTTCATTTTTTTTCTTTTTTCTTTCTTCCACTTTTGGCTGGCATCAGCAGCATCTGGGTCTGGTTGCCCCAAGCCTCTGAAGAACCAGATGCACCTGACGCCAGCCAAAAGTGGGAAAAGGAAAATTCCATTCTCAATTTTCTCAATGTTGCCTGGGAAGAGAACTGGCTGTTTAAACCACCAGTACCTCCCCGTTGTTTTTTAGAAGTTGCGGTCGTTAACGCGCCGCAGCTTGCGGGAGTCGGGCAAGCCAACGCCCGGTCACTTCATAAAAAAACGAAAAAAAAAAAAGAAAAAAAAAGAAAAAAAAGAAAAGAAAAACAAAACAAAAAGAGCAAACAAACAAAAAAACAAACCGCTAGGCTAAGGGTCTGATCCGACCACTACACTACGACTGTAGTCGCCAAAAAGCTCAACAAAGATGTCAGCGGCCGTGGCGGGACGAAAAAGAAAAATTGGATCCCACCAGGGCGACGTCTTCGGTGCTTTTCCTGAACCCGCGGCAGTTCTTTGTGGGGTGTTGCAGAGGGCGGACGTTTTCGCCAATCGAAATGCTGCAAACGGACGAAAGAGAAAAAAATAAAATAAAAAAATTGCTCCCTCTTTTTCGCTGCAGAGATGCCGTCGGTCTACACAAAAATTGTAGTAACTACGCTTGCACCCTTTGCGGACGTGCTGCCACAACACACCCAAACGAAAGTATGGCAAAATATTTCGGCGGCCGCGACGAAGTCGGAAAGTGGTGGGATCCGAAAACTACACTATAACTGGGCTGTAGTGTAGTGGTGGGATCAGATCCTAAGCCCGACACTGTAACTGGGCTGTAGTGTAGTGGTGGGATCAGACCCTAAGCCCGAATCTGTTCGTGCGCGCGTGGGGGTGGGGAGAGAGAGAGAGAGAGAGAGAGAGAGAGAGAGAGAGAGAGAGAGAGAGAGAGAGAGAGAGAGAGAGAGAGAGAGAGAGAGA
>BFEA01000056.1:1455037-1469584 GCA_003427395.1 Chara braunii
ATTTCCGGAAATGCCGGTGTCGAGTAGCGCGGAGGCGGGAAAGTGGCGGAACGGTGTAGAGGGGAGGATTGGTGGAACCCCCTGATGAAGACTGCGCGGCGGCAGTCGAAACGTGCGTCGGGGAGCCGTTTCTGATCTGATGTGCTTCATGTTTCTCTAAGTACTTCGACTTGTTTTTGTCTACATGTAACGATTACTTTGTGTGCGTGTGACTTGTGTGCTTCATCATACCTATATCATCTACTACATCACGTGTGAACTGTCTCGGACCAAGCTGAGATAAGTGAGTGCGATTGCCTACTTTGTAGGCTACTTTGGTATTGGAGGTGTTTTTTTCTGCTATCAAGTTTACGAATCATGGCAAGTGAGGAGTCGCGGAACAATCAAGGCGGCTACAACAGTGGTGGAGGAGAACGTGATCGAAGCCGCGACCGGGAACACGACCATAACCGAGATCGCGACCGTGAACGAGACCGTGAGCGGGTACGTGACAGCAACCGAGATCGGAATCAGCGGAAGGGGCCACCTAGATGCTTCAAGTGCAATTGCATCGGGCACTACACCAACCAGTGCAGTTGGTTTGACGCTCCTTCCACGTCCGTGGATTCTCGTAGAGGACGCTCGTCATCACCGCGGCGTGGTCATCAGGTGAAGTCGTCTTCTTCTGGAGAATCTCGTATGACATCCGAGATTGAGAAGCTTGGACAGAACGTCGCTAGCTTACAGGAATACGTGAAGCTCGAGCTCTCCAAGAAGAGTGAGAGAGACGCCAAGAAGAAAGCGAAGGAGTTGGCGAAACAACGTGAGGAGGAGGAAAGGATGGAGCGTGAATGGCGGATTTTAGGAAGGCGGAAAAAGAGAGAAAAGTTGAAGAGAAGAATTTGAAGCTGGCAAAAAGTGTTGACTTGCAACTGTCTTTGAAGATTAGTGAGTTGCGTGACGAGATTCGCCACGAGCTGCAGAAAGCTGTCAAAGGGAAAGCGAAGGACACACGCGAGGCATGCAGCGGCTGTAGTAGCGATTCCGACGGGAATAGTAATGACGGAGCCGATGTTTTGAGCGTCATGGCAGGGCGGCTAACAATCAACGAAAAACGAAAAAGAGGCGAGGAACCCGTTTTTGAGGATAGCCCTCCTATGGAGACTCCTCCGAAGCGAACCCGACCAGGCGCTCGGTGGTCAAACCAATCAGGTTGACCCCGCGTGTGAAATCTCAGACACTGAAGACGAAGTCACGTTTGAAGGTGAAGGTGAGAAGTCGTCAGGCTTCGGGTAAGAAGATCCCAGCCGAATGCGGCGACTTCGGGCATCTTCGCTATCTGGATTTTGTTCGACGTGACCTGATTGATTTGGATGCTAAGGCATAAGAAGCAATGTGCAAGAAGATTGGTATCGAGTATCGTGGCAAGATAAACGTCATCTTCGATATTGCCGACCGGAAGGCCGCAGTGGCGTACAGCTCAGAGGATGGGCCTGATGCAGCGGAAAAGGACCCGGCTGAGGAGGTCTTGGATGCGGGGAGTGGGAAGGAGGATGAAGGTGAAGAAGAAGACGATGATGTTGAATCTGAGGCAGCCAACCAGGAGTAAGGGTGCGTGACTCTGCGGCATCAACTCCTTCACCTATGCAACGTTCGTAAACAGTTGAGCGGCGTTGATCCTACCATTGAAGCAGTCATCAGGTTAATGATTGTGAAGCTTACCTTATGCGGCGCATTAAGCTGGTGTCACAAGTTCGTTTCGTCATGGATTCGGTTTTTTGAACGCTTTGGTATCTCCTTTTTGGAGAAGTCGTGTTGTGTGTATGCCGTTGTTTCTCCGTTTTGCAAATCTCACTATTTCGGTAAGACGACCCGTACAGTCAACATTCGTTGGCGCGAGCACCGTTACGCTTGTAAAAATCGTAATCCTACACACTTCTACCGATGGTTAGCATGTTTTGGTTGGGAAAGGTATGTTTTGATTCCCATCGGCATTGCTGACGCAAATGAGCTTGAAGCTCTTGAGTCGTGTTACATTCGGCAATGGTCCCCGTTTTTGAACTCTTCTGGTGCACTGTCTGGGAAACGTAACCGCAAGAAATGTCCCACCGGTAGGAAGGAACGCATTCGCAAGCAGTCGAACCCTGTTGTTTCCTGTAGTCGATCCTTAGTTCCGGTGAGAGTGCGGCGTGTGGATCAGGACGGCGAGACTCTACACGTACGTGACTTTCTAGTATCAGCCTACGAGAAGAAGGAACATAGATTCACGTTGTCGTTCTTTGGGGGACATTCATGGTTGGATACGTGGCATGCAATTGTCAAAGATTTTGGCAAATCTATTGTGCTGGTCGGTGGTAGTCAGTGTTGTCTAAGTGAATGTAAGTCCGTTTTCGAAGCAGGGGGAGTTTTTGATTTCCTGTTTTTACGGAGATGGAGACCAGCCAGTGGACCGTATGAAGGAATATTAATTTCTATCTTACGGAACCCTAAGCAGTTGAATGACACTTTTTCCTGGCGCATCAACAATCTTTTGAAATTGTATAATGTTGTTAAGGAGTTTAGCCGTGAGTCTACTAGGCGTTATCTTCGTCCCATGTTGAGTAGAGTTTTCTCTGTTAAGCATGGTATTTTTGTGAATTCTGATTTGATTGTCCGCATTGGCTTCGATGACCGGATTAAGCTCTTCGAAGTTCGGAAGGTTCTCAATGACCAAGTGATGAGATGTGAGCTACCCTTGTGTTTTGCTAAGCGTTCGCGTCGGAAGATCCGCAAAGTTTGGACTAAAAACCGTACTGAGGGGGATATTATGCACAATCAGAGGACTTTTGCCTCTAAATGTGTGCTCGCCTGTACTTGGTCAGATTTGGCCGCTCCTTCGGAGAATGGTCATGTGCGCTTTCGTCTTAGCAAATGTGAGGGTTTGCATCCGCTGGTAGCTAACGCAAAGAATATTCTCGTGGAAAGAAAGAAGGACAGATTGGCCAGTTTGAGGAACGAAATCCAGGATGGATTTGTTTGATGGAGGAACTGTGGGGCTTCACCCGCGTTAACTACTGCGGAACTTTCTTCCTGTTTGGTCAAAGGGGATGAGATTTCGGCCAACGCCCTTCGTCTTTCTTGTGTGAATGAGGTTAAGGATCGATTCAGTGGTCTGGTGATGACTCCGCTGGACCGGAATCCCGACGAAACTCTTGTACTATATCCGAGATTGTATTACGAAGCAATGATGGATACCTTTGTTCGTAATGCATGTTACCTGGTCGTTGATCAGTCCAATGCTTGCGTATTACGGACCGTTAGGGAGGAAGTTGGTCTGATGGGTTTGACTCGTTTTGCAAAATGGGACAAATCGGGATCTTTCGGAAACTCGTACGTTATGCCAAAGCATAAGGACGTTGACCGTTATAGACCAATCTGTCCAACGTACAGCGAACCAATGGTGAAGACCGGAAGGGCAGTATCGAAAGCTTTGAACCATTTGTTGTTTTGCTTACCTAAGCATTGGCATTTTAACTTGCCCACTGTAGCTTTATTGGCTGATAGGCTCAAAGGTATCAATGCCAAGATTGACTGAATGCATGGTGAGGTTTGGATCTCGGCCTTCTCCTATGATATAAAGGATATGTTTAGCCTTCTGCCGCACGACTGTATCCTGGAGTCGATCGATTGGCTGATCTTTGTATACCTACAGAAAGGGAGGGAATTTGTTCGAGTTTATACCAGAGGCCAAGGCGCCTCTTTCGGACTCACCACAGGAGGGGATCACTGGAGGAAACTTGAGTTGCAGGATGTTCGCAATTTCGTGTGCCTTGAGCTTAAGCATACATATACGCACGCAACCGGTGTTCTGCTTAGGCAGGTCATCGGTATACCGATGGGGAAAAGTACGAGCCCTCCGCTGGCATGTATTATGTGTGCCTTTGCCGAATTTCGTTTTTTATCGACTTTGGGTATGAAAAATGCCTTGGTTTTCGGTACTAGGTTAGTCGATGGCGTGTCTTTGTTCATCGCCCACCCGGCTGGAGCTGATGTCACAGGGATCAGGAAGACATTCGAACGGTGCTATCCTGATAACTTGACCCTCAAACGTACCGACGAGGGTTCGAACCAGTGGGGTTTTTGGGATGTCAGATTCAAGTCCGTCAGACCTTTCCGTTTATCAGCAGCAATCAGGTGTCCAAGAATGAGCACTGTATCTGGTTGGACGACGTTTTGGAGATCCAAAATGGGCAATCATTTGGATCCTGGGGCAGTAAGAGCCAAAAGAGCGCAGTCATTGGCAGCCATCTTCACTGCATCGACCAGAATACCACCATTCGTAGCGAAATTCCTATTCGCGTTTTGACGCTGAAACGGGAGCTTCGTCCGAAAGGTTTTCCTGAGGCTTTCTTTCTCAGGGTTTTGAAACGCTTTGCTTTCCTCAAAGATCGAATCTGGAAGGTAACGATGGACTTGTTAGAATCCTTGGTGTAACTCAAGCATTAGGATTTTATGTGTTTTTGATTTGATTTACTCCCCGTCCCTTGACTCAGCTTGATTCATCGGACAGGGGCTATTGTCGTTGGCCAACCAGGTTACGTATAGGGACTGTCTGGCCTGGTATCTGTTAATTTTGTCTGAACTGGGTCTGTCCTTTTCTGTATGTTGYGGATTTTCTGTTTTTATTCGTGACCAGCTTTTGTCGTTTTGTYCMKWGTAGACTRCTGYTCYTCTTTTCGTAGCTTTTCGGAGGAATATGGGCCCTGCGTCGTACCTGGTACGTCGGATAGCGCCCATTGTGTTTTGCTGTGTCCCCCTTTTTTTCCCTTTTTTTCCCACGAACCAGGGGTTACTTTCAGTATCCCGCTGGTCCTCCRTCCCARGTTTGTCTCTTCGTCCAAGTACTTAAGTTAGTTCGTCGAGGAKTTTTTCCTCATTCAGGACCGACRCGTCTGCAGCGTYGGCATTTCCGGAAATGCCGGTGTCGAGTAGCGCGGAGGCGGGAAAGTGGCGGAACGGTGTAGAGGGGAGGATTGGTGGAACCCCCTGATGAAGACTGCACGGCGGCAGTCGAAATGTGCGTCGGGGAGCCGTTTCTGATCTGATGTGCTTCATGTTTCTCTAAGTACTTTGACTTGTTTTTGTCTACATGTAACGATTACTTTGTGTACGTGTGACTTGTGTGCTTCATCATACCTATATCATCATCATCCTCAACGGGGAAGGGTCGTGGACCGTTTTTTTTTTTTTTTTCTCAAAATTTGGCAGATCCGGACCGAACGTCGGGAGTCCGGGCCGAATTCGGACCGTCTGGACGGCGGTCCGGACGTCCGGATCGTAGCCATGATTATTATGGTTGAATTACCTTAGGTTTTGTACCCAAATGACAGAAAGAAAACCCCTAAATCCTGAAGCCTAGTATATAGTAAATGGCAAAATGCCAATCAATTTGAATGAATGGAAATCCAATAGTACTATAATTGTTGAAATTTCACTGGCAGTAACTGCATTTGGGCCTGATCTGGTACCATTCCAGAATCTCAAAACGGGCCCTTCTTCTGTCCCTTGCTGCTCAGATGATGGACAACATTTCAATTGGCTGAAGGGCAAAACTATGCCACTTCAGTTTTGAAATCCCAAGGCTAGCCCTGTTCGTGGAGATTTGTGTCATCATTGTGCAAGAGATGCACCCAGCTATCTTCCTCTTGCAGGTGCATTCATTCTGCCAGGTCTACCGTCTTGCCCCGAACATAACACACCTCATCATGACTGTATCAGACTGGAAAAATATTTTTGTAAACGTTCATTATGACCGTGCGTTCTATTGGAGGGAAGACACTAGGGGCCTCGTTAGACCCTCCTTGGAAAATCCTTAGTAATTAGGATGAAGTCCTTGGAAAATTTTTCGGTTTTCGGCGTCTTCGTTACAGCACGTCCTAATTCAATGGGTCCCAAGGAAAACCCTTGGAGGTCTCCGGTATGCATACACGCGGCCGCGGGGGTGGATATTTGTCATCGTGCTGGGATGCCCGTGCATCCTTGGGCGTGGTCCAGTGGTGGCGACGGGGAGGCCTACCAGGCTGAAGAAAAAAAAAGGATGCCAGCATCCCGGTTCGAATTTCAAATTTTGAAACCTCCGTTGTGACGCATCCGCGGGGGAGGCGTCCTGGCGACTGGACTAGAGACTGGGGCGAAACGTATGTGCGGAGGAGTGATGGCGGCCATGGCTTAAAAGGAAGGCATTGGAACGTTGGGCGATGTAGCGTGTATGCGTAACGGTTCTCTACTGCGACTTTGCCTTCGTGTCGCGCATGCTCTTCGGGCCGTCACAGCTGAGCACAAACGTAACGCCTTCGTGAAACGTGGAGAGTGCGAGTGTGGTCCCCATCGTCGTGCAGAAGGTGCAGCGAGGGCGCCTGCGGGCGAACGAGTGGTGGGTGCTTGCGCATTGCAAGTCCTGATGATGGAGGGAGAGCTCCCGGGTAGTGCGAATGCATTAACGGCATTGGAGAGAAACACGGTGGTCGCAGTTGTGTCGGTCGTCGCAGCTGTGTCAGTCATCACCATGCATTATCACATTGAGAGAACGACAGCGCGTGAGGATGAGATTGTTCGTTCACAGGCAGAGGCAATTGATGCAACAAGTGATGGATGCACCCAATTGTGTGCCGTTATCGGAATCCATTGTGCAATTTTGTTGCGCCATGGCATCGAGTGTGATCCCACGGGCGACGCCGAGATGGTGGATGAGGAGAAGGATGGGAGGGACATGGGAGGATCTCCGGCAGGTTGACGACGCGGCAGAGGGTGACTACATGGAGAAGCTGCAGAGTGGAGTAGTCAGTGGCGTGCGCCAGCTGTCTGCTGGAGGTTTACCGCCTGTCCATCGTCGTCTTCCTCAACGTTTGTCATTTCCGTCTGCTGCCAGGACCCCGCACAACGACGCAGATGTGGAACAACACGACAAGGAGCAGGAGAAGAGTGGCCAGCAGCAGGAGCGGGAACCGCCAGAGGACGTCTGCCATGAATCGCAGCACGCGAGGCGTGTACCAAACAAAGCTTGCATCAATGCGCCCAGCAATAGTGGACAAAACACGATAGGCAGATGACTGCAATCGGCCGACAGTGCTTCAACATCGTTTGTAGAAAAATATAAAAAAATTGACTGTTGGACACCACGGCCGGCGACGCGCGCACGGAAAATCCTGCTTCGTGAAGCGCCTTGCAGCTGAAGAGCCACACCCACGCATTTATGGCCCAACGGTAACGGTGGAAGGCCGTTTGGGGCCCGTCGGGTATTGGAGGCCGGTGATGTCTGCCCAATGGACCACAAAGGACATGTGCACCAAAATCGACTCCAAATTTTCCTGTCGGCACACTCCGTCAATCGCAGCTCCTTTAACCCAAGGGACCTCGCGAGGACCCCTTGAATCAAAGGACGTTTTGGATGGGGATTCTGAGGAACCCAAGGAATCTCTCGGGAGCATTTTCACATTCATTCAATGAATTTGGTGAATTAGGACGTGGTGTAACGACGCCGATTTCCTAAAATCCGGATTTCCAAGGAGGGTCTAACAAGGCCCTAGGCTCAACATATCTGGTCCCAATGGGGCTATTTCTGCGTTCTTTTTTCTCCCCCTTCTGTATGTAGTGTGAGGAACGAGCCCTCAAGGCACCCTATCAGACGTCACATGTTCTGGGCTAAGCCCCCAGCAAGCCGAGTGCCCGCCCTAAGTGAAGGCGGGCATGAATATTCGTCAAAGGTCAAAATTCGACATTTCCATATGTGGGTATTCAGGCTCTCGCAGCACGCCAGTTGGTGGGGTAGACGCGTGAGCCTCACTAAGCTGCGTCATACAGTTGGCCTAGGCCTTGACAGTTGCGCCTGGGCACATACACACAAAGCAGGGCCGATACATTGGGAAGCAGGCCATCGGCCTTTGGAAAAACAGTACTGCCAACGTACCTACCTGGGAGCCCTGCACAGATGCAGCAAACAGCCCAAGTCCGGAGACTCAGGCCGTGCCCAACTGAAAAGGGCCCAGGCCCTCAACTGTGGTCTCGGGCCTGGGCGCAGGGTCTGAGGCCCAACCGGAAGCTACTGAAAGCTTCCAGCCAGGCCACATGCAGCATCCAGGAGGCTGCCACTTCCATAAAAGAAGTGAGGCAGCCCAGGCCAGGCATTCTGGCCAGTGCTGGCAATGCGGAAGTGCTGCTGTGCTCTCGCTTGATGCTGCGCTGCTGCCAAAGGCGATGACAGGGCTTGTAGTGGTGAGGACGGGCGCTGCAGGGCAGCGAGGCACAGGCAGCCATAGCCAGGCTGCTGGGCGCCAGGTGGTACAGCGGGCGATCTGGTGGTCTTCAGGGAAGGAGGCGAGTGTGGGGTAATCAAGGTCTGATTGAGGGTGACAAGATACATACCTGGTGCATGAAGAGAGGTCTGCTATGGAGTTGACAGTCATGTACATTGGTCTTCGAGAGTCGAAGTGAGCCTGTTGCGTGAACCAGCTGCAGGTAGGATAGTCGGGCAGAGTAGGTGGGGCGCTGGGCGCCAGACAGAGAGGAGCGACTTTGGATACTGTGTTGGTGTGGCCTACGGGCTTGAACATTGGCTCGTTACTTCATTGTATTGCTCTATATGGATGGTTTCTCCGTGCATTTTGTACTCTCTGCTTGGATACGACTACCTGGACATCTGTGTGATTTCGCAACTTGGTTTTCTGTATATCGTTCGCACTCATATTCCTTGCAGTAGGGTCTATGGGTTTGCTCCTGGCTCTGGGAATACTCACAAAGCCATGAACCTGATTCCGGTCAGATTCATCCAGGTCTGGCTGTAATTGCTGTCAGATGCATTTTGGAAAGTGCTAGTGTGAGGATGCCCTCAGTGATTGGCTCTCGGTGGCAGGTGTGCATCTTACTTTGTGGATATGCGCGACAAATGTAGGACGGAATCAACACCCCTGAACACAAATTTACATTTCCAAAATTTCATCAACTAATGATCAACATAAATCCATTACAAAAGTATCTACCATCCTGCAAAACCACAGCCTTAAAAAAAAAAAAAAGGTATCTACTGTCAAGGGAGAACTTAACCTTTTTTCGTATGTGCTTATGATGGATGGTCTTGCAGGAGCAACAACACTGTCAAGGGAGAACTTAACCTTTTTTCGTATGTGCTTATGATGGATGGTCTTGCAGGAGCAACAACAACCAGACAATGAGAACTTAACCTTTGTTCGTATGTGCTTATGATGGATGGTCTTGCAGGAGCAACAACAACCAGACAATGACCTTGGGAAGTCTATTTATCGTATGAACCCGACTTTCAAAGGTATATACAGAGTTGGGCCCATGATGACCAGTTTTTCCTTTAAATAACAGTAATGACCTGTTTCCTCAAAAATAAAATACGGACCTACTTCTTTCTTTCTTTTCTTTTTCTTTAAAGGCTTGTTCGCAGTACCATCCACCCTTCAACTCTTTTCAATGGGCACTCATGAAGAGAAGAGGGTTTTTTTAACTTTTTTATTTTTTATTTTTTTATTTTAAACGCCCCCACTTTTTTTTTTTAAACGCCCCCACCAGTGTTAGTGCTGCTGATAGGAGCAGACACCACTAACACCTGGGGAGAGGCTCCATCTATTGGTGGGGAGCATCACCTGCTGGAAAACGGGTCTAGCGTCCCATATACAGAAAATGAGAATATCTGTGTAAAGTAGTAGTAGTGTGGGAGTAGTGACCCTGAGGTCTGCCAGCATTGATTGCCCTGCAACCCAGGGGATTGACTGAGTAGGCCTAAATAGTGTCCTCTTCACCCTCAAAAGGAAGGCCCCAGAAAAAAACAGTCGAGGGCTGGTACTATTTAGCCTTGAGTCTACTTACTCCGAATCCTGCCAAGTGGCACAGATTGCTCAGCCAGCATTATTTACTCTGAATACTCGGACAACCATCGGGTACTATTTAGCCTTGCTTTAACTCCCTCCGAATCATGCTAAGTGGCCCAGATTGGCACAGATTGCTCTTGCCATCCCTGACTATCCCAACAGATCGTACTGACAAAAGGAACATTGACGGAGGGACGTATGGATGTTAGCGGAAAGACTCCCCGGGGGGCTCCAGGGAGGAATTCCGTGTGTAGAATTTTTATGTTCAGGACAGGATCTCTGCCAGGGAAAGGGCATGGGGTGGGAAAGGGTCAGGAAAATCCGAGGGAGGGCAAAGTGGGAATGAGGGTTCTATGTTTGTCCAGTCCTTAAAGGTTAAACGATAGTCCCTTATCTCATCCAGAACCTGTTGTCCCTCTCCCCTGTCCCCACTCCGTTCTACTTTTGCAATCCATCCTTCTCTCTCCCCTCCTACCCAGTCTGTGCAGAATGCTGTAATCCGTCTCCTGACATCACTTTTTTGTTGAAAGAGGTCTAACTGTGCTTTTGTGTTTAGCCACCTTTGTGTGAGTTCAAAATGAACCTGCTGCTGTATCTGTTCGGTGATCTCTGGCCCTTCCATTCCACCTTCTCCATGGCCAGAGTGCATCTCTGCCACCAAAGTGCCCATATCACCGCCCTCCTTCCAATTCTGAACATATTCTCTACAAAAGTCGTGGCTATCCCTGCCGGTGGCCAATGGCCGGCCAATATGGCTTGCCAAGACCAGGGCCAGGGGATTGCAGATTCCGTTTTTCTCCATATGCGGTCTCACCATCTCCATATAAATTGGGCAATCGGGCATTGCATGAAGATATGTTCAATGGTTTCCGCCTTCTTAGAGAATGGGAAAAGGTTGTGACACCGCCGACACCACGGAAGTAACAGACCTTTTTGTTCTAAATTAGTACGGTCGGTCAGCCAATCATTGGTTGGCAGACAGCGATGGGCAATCTGCCACTGAGAGAGGTGATTTTCGTGGGTTTAAATTTTTGTTCTTTGAACCTTTTAATCGGTGACAGGAAGGAGCGCTCCACATTTACGTGTCTGGCCCACCGGTCATTGACTATGTCTCTCAACCGCCTTTTGGGTCTGAGCATTTTGTAGGCCGATTTGACCAACAGCTGGTATAGGTTGATCTGGCCTCCCCCCTCTTCTGGGGGAGTTTCCATATCCATTCTGCTGGGTCCAGGGCCAGATCCTTGATTGATTTAGACGGCTGGAACACCACCCTTTGTCCTTTCTCTTCTAAAACTCTCACCCGGTACACAGATGTTTTCTCTTTCCATACAAAGGGGGTTGTATTGTCTTGGAGAGTGCCTGCTCTAGTAATGGAGTGGTACTCGACCAGGGCAGTTTGGGGTGAGACCATATGTATTTGGCCTATCCTTGGAGGGGACCCCACATCAGCAACCCAATTGCCCTCTTTTAAGGTGGGGCCATGTTTGAGGATTCGGTACCATGTCAGCGAGATAGCTTCAATCACGTTATCCAAAGACTCCTCCATATGGTGGCAGTACCGTAAGATTCCCTGCATCTGGTCTCCTGTTTTCTAGTCCCTTTTGTCATTGTCCCAAAGATCCCCAACCCTGAGCACCCCTCGCTTGACCCAGCTTTTCCAGGGCAAGGAAGAACTTGACATGACACAGCCACTCAAATTTGTCACCCATCGGTTTCCAAAAAGGGGTTGTCGGTAGACTTCCTCCCAACGGTTTGGGTAGATCCTGTCTGGGAGTGGAAGTCTGCGCCAAGTTTTGAGCAAGGATGACCAAAAGTTGTCCATTGTCTGGCCGCCGTCATTCAGCCCCTCCCTTCCTTGGGGGGGTTTGCGTGGGATTGACCAGAAACAGTCTTCCAGCCAGGTTAGAGGGTGAATTGTTTGGGGAGCTTCTGGGGCCAGTCGGGTCAAATGTTCCGGGGCTAATACACACCACGGGTGTTGGGGGGGGAAAATGAGTTTTTTAATCCATTTTAGCCGTAGCGCTCGTACTTGCACGACAGGGTCGATTATTCTCAGGCCTCCCCCGACCTTGGGTTGGATGATTGAATCCCACGCCACGCGGCTTATTACATTGCTCTGCTCGCCGTCTCCCATCCATAGGAAGGCTGCTGCCTTTTTCCTTAAACTTCTTAGAGTTGTTTTGCTCAGTGGCCATAGTAACTACTTGTACCATAATGTTGCGAAGACCACATTGTTAAGTACTAAGGCGCGGCCAAACAGAGATGTGTGCTTGTTTCTCCAGTTATTCAATTTTTGTTGTGTCGGGGCGCAGATCTATTCGTCATTCGAAGGTGGGCGTCCCTCAGTTGTCATAGATACCCCTAAGATTCTAACTGGGGCCTCTAGTGGCATCCATTTAATGTGTGGTGATTCAGGGGGGCGACCCCCTTGATAGTGAATCCACCATCCTTGAGTTTTGCTCCCCCAGTTGACTGTCATGTTGGAAACCTTGGCAAACTTTTCCATCATTTGCTGGATTTCCTCCATGTTGTTGTGTGTGGCTTCTACCATAATTGTGAGATCATCCGCAAATAGGGAGCATACAGGGATAGCCTCCTCCGGGATATGTGCGACCTGAATTCTAGTAAGATTTTTGTTTGCTTGAAGATTGGCAGGTAGTGCTTCCATAATGACCAAAAAAAGGAAGGGAGCAATCGGGTCCCCTTGACGGACGGAGCGCCCTAGATGCAAGGGTGGTGTCAAGCATCCATTGACTTGGATGCAGGTGGTTGCATTGCGGTGCAGGATCTGAACCCATCGTTTGAAGTCTGGCCCAAAATTAATTTTTTCCAGGCATCTGTCTGAAAGCAGCCAATCCACATGGTCATAGGCCTTTTCGAAATCAATAAAGACCAGAGCTGCGTTCTGACGAGAGTGCCTCGTGAGTTAGAGTACCTCATGGATTAGTAGAATATTCTCTTGTATATTTTTGTTCTCCATGAAGCCGGTTTGAGAGGGATGGATGATGTCTTCCAATACAGGGATCATACTGTTAGCTAAGGCTTTCGACAACATTTTGTATATCACTGTGAGAAGTGTGATTGGGCAGTAATTTCTAATGTCCATTTTATCTCCCTTTTTGTATAGGAGGGTCAATACCCCTTGCCCCACTCTTTCACGCATCTCACCCGTAAGCCATACTTCTTTATATAATTCCATGATGTCCTGGCTCAAAAAGAGGTTAATCAAGATAGCTCCAATTGTTTACCCAAATATATAAGAATCCAAAACCTTTTTCAACAAACTCATCTATCCATCCATAGAGCAAACACCAAAAAACAGAGCAACAATAATCTTTGCCAGGATTTCCACTTTACTTTTTTCATTGGTTCCACCATTGTAGTACTGTGTCTATTGCGAGGAATGAGCCCTCGCGGGGCCCTTGTCAAGCATGCATATGTTCTGGGCAGAGGCCCCCAATAAGCCAAGTGCCCGCCGTAAGTGAAGGCGGGCCTGGATATTCACTAAAGGCCAAAATTCAACATTTTTTTCATATGTGGGCAGGCTGTTGCAGCCCGTCAGTGGGTTGAATGGACGCGTGAGCCTCCCTAAGCTGCGGTGTACAGTTTGGCCCAGGCCTTGGCAGTTGTGCCTGGGCACATACACACAATGCAGGGCCGATACATCCCGAAGTGGCCACAGGCCTACGCAAAAGCAGCACTGTCGACGTACTTACCCCGGGTCCTGTGCAAATGCAGCAAACAGCCCAAGTCTGGAGACTCAGGCCGTGCCCAACTGTAAACGGCCCAGGCCCTCAACTGTAGCAGGGGGCCTGGGCACAGGCACTGGGGCCCAACCGGAAGCTACTGGAAGCTTCCAACCAGGCCACACGCAGCCAGGCAGAGGCTGCCACTTCCATATAGGAAGGAAGGCAGCGAGGGTCCAGCATTCTGGCCCACGCAGGCATGCGGTCACGCTGCTGCGCTGCTGCGTTAGAGGCTGCGTGCTGTGCTGAGGCCAGAGCGTGTGCGGGCGCGTGTGAGGTGAGGAGGGGCGCTGCTGGGCAGCGGAGCGCAAGCAGCCATAGCCGGGCTGCAGGGCGCTAGGGGGTGTGAGGACGATCGGTGGTCTTCAGGAAGGAGGCGAGTGTGGGTGGCCAGGGTCTGATGAGGGGAGACAAGATACGTACCTGGTACATGAGAGAGGTCGGCTATGGTGTTGACGTCATGTACATTGGTCTTCGAGATTCGAAGTGAGCCTGTTGCGAGAATGCTGATGTAGGTAGGATAGTCGAGTCGTGTAGGCTGGGCGCTGGGCGCCAGACAGAGAGGAGCGACTTTGGATACTGTGTTGGTGTGGCCTGAGGGCTTGAACATTGGCTCATTACTTCATTGTATTGCTCTTATTTGGATGGAATCTCGGTGCATTTGTGCTCTCTGCTTGTACACGACTACTTGGACATCTGTGTGATTTCGCAACTTGGTTTTCTGTATATCGTTCCCACTCGTATTCCTTGCACTATATACTGTGTTGTCATAAAAGCCACCTTCAAGATCTGATATCATTCAAAATGGGCACACAGAAACTGCAAACCAACCCTAAACACAGACACACACACACACACACTTCCATAGCCCACACCCAAACCGGTCCTGTCCGGTCTGTAGGGGTGGCCATTCGCCATAGTTAGTGGGGTTTTTTTTTTTTTTTTTTTTTTTT
>BFEA01000056.1:1532445-1543910 GCA_003427395.1 Chara braunii
TTTGTTGTCCTCTTCTCCCTCTCTGCCTACGGTTTACCGGGCAGTTCTATTTGACGATATATATAGGCACATGAATATCAGAGCGCAAAAGCGAAAAAAACAGAAGAAAACAAGAAAAAAATAATTCGTTTTTTTTATCTTCTTTCTTACAACTCCCCCTGTTCAGAACCTCTTGCGTACAAGGCCGCCCACGTGGATGTAGGTTGAGCGGCGGCTGCCCCCACCCCCGTGTGTCAAATCGACCCTAGTGCACATAGCCAAAGTGCGAAGAGGCAAAGAAAAGAGGAAGGGAACAGCCAAATACAACAAAACAGGGGGCAACAAGCAATAGCACCAAAAACGGATCCTAGATGGCAAGTCCCACATGCAAGCACCGCCCCTCCTTCACAGGCCAAACGACAGGACGAGACCACCCAGGATAAAACTCTTGTCTGCAAAAAAAAAAAGAAAAATCCCAGATTACATATCTATATACAGCAGATGGCCTATATATATACGGAGAGGGCGGTGCTTGCATGTGGGACTTGTCATCTAGGATTTGTTTATGTTTGTTCCCCCTGTTTTGTATATTTGGCTGTTCCCTTCCTCTTTCTTTGCCTCTTTGCCTCTTTGCCTCTTTGCCTCTTGGCTGTGTGCAATTGGGTCGATATGACACAGGGGGTGGGGCCAGCTGCCGCTCAGCCTACATCCATGTGGGCGGCCTTGCACGCAAGAGGTTTTGAACAGGGGGAGTTGTAAGTAAGAAGATAAAAAATGAATTGATTTTTTTGTTTTTTTTTGCTTTTGTGCTCTGATATCTTTGTGACGATGTATATACATATTATCGTCAAACATACCGGGCAGTTCTGTTTGACTATATATATATACATATAAACTGTCAAGTCACCTTTACAGTCCTACGTATTCTCGGCCTGCTGAATCAGCGGCCAACATTCTGAATAGCCATGCAGTTTGGAACAGTCATTGGAATTATCCTCATGCTGACACATTGCATATCTTTATTGTGCTCTTAAGGCCCATAAATCTCCTCCGACACTCCGTACTATTCTTGGTATCACCACCTGCAACAATCTTTCTTCTTCCTCTTCTCATACGGCCCAGCTGGGAGGGGTGACCTGCACCCCTCCCAACGAGTCCAGCGTTTGCATCACCGACCGCCTCACAAGCCTGTAGCTAGTACAACACCTACATCGGTTCGTTTGAGTGCAGCACTTCAAGGCGTCTCCGTACTCTTCGTGAAAAAGATAATCAACTCTTTCAAACCAAAGGTATTCGACGATGTTGGATTGTCCAGAGCAGTGACGAGGTCATGCTTGACCTCAAAAAGAATAAAGCTTCTCTCAGAGGTGTGGCCCCACATATGGTCGATTTCACTACTATGTATACTAATCTTTCTCATCAACGGATTCTTGACAATGTTGCTAATGCCGTTGATGAGGCACATGCCTATGCTATTGCACAGGCACGGCAGCATACACAGACACGCTCATCGTGTGTTGCTCTCGTATGGTGGTCCGTGGACCGCATGCAGGGGAATGGACTACGGATACGGGACCTGACACTCTTTCTGTTTCTGACATTCTTCAACATCTTCGGTTTATTGTTACAAGTACATATATATATACAGCGGATGGCCTTGTTCGTCATCAAGATGTCGGTATCCTATGGGTACAAACGCTGGTCCTGAGATTGCTAACCTTGCACTCTATTGGGATGAGGCGCAGTACGTGGACAACCTGCAGCGTGTGGATCCCTATGCTGCTCGCCGATATGTTTTTACATATCGGTTCATTGATGATGTTCTTACCTTTGATTGTCTGCCACCATCGTCAGCCTGTTATGGTCTTGAATGGAAGGAGACCATTGCGGCAGATGGCTCGTGGTGCGAAACTGCAGACACGAGCAGACGGATCTCTCTGATTGAGTGTGTTTGATAAGACTGTTGCATGGGATTTTCCTGTTATACGATATCCTAGTGCAACGTCGAAGATTCCATTTCATCAGCCTGCAGGTGTATTCACTGGCCAGCTTACGCGGTTTGAGCAGATTTGTGACAATTGGCGTGATTTCAAAACTGCCGCAACCATGCTTGTCTGCCGTTTGCTCTCCCGTGGTCATGCTCCGTCAACACTGGCCCGTGGATGGACTTGTTACATTCGTGCTTGCCAGCCTCGACAGCCTATACATGTAACTCGCCTTACACAATGGTTTCGACGTATGCTTCGCTGGTCCGTGCACCATCCTCTTCCGCCCTCTCCCCCCCTTTCCTTCCCTTTTCTCCCATCCCCCCTTCTTCTCCCCCTCCTTCTTTTCCCTCTTCTCATCCTCCTCCCCCTCCCGGTCCGTCTTCCCCTCCTCTCTCTTCCCCCTCCTCCTCTCCGCCTCCCCTTCCTCCTCCCCCTTCCCCTTCCCCTCTGCCTTCCTCTCCTTCTTTGTCTTCGTTGTCCATATTGGGATGTCGGCAGGCTCGTTCATTCTCTCCTCCTCCTAGTGACCCTTCCTCTCGACGTCGTGTTGATGCTAATTTGCGGGGTTCTTTGTCTTACCGACAACCTGCTCTGCCACGTCGGCGGCGTTCGTCATTTACGCGCCGACCCCGCCAGATCACAGCTGGCTTTCCAGTGGTGACCGATTCGGATCTGCGGGCAGACCTACCAAATTCTTGTGGTTTGACAGCCACAAATGTCTGCCTACAGGCTTATCAGCGTCAATGCGTCATAGTTTGTTACGATTGCTTATCAGCTTGACGCTGTTGAAAATCAGTTGTTGTATGACCATGATAGCCCACCTCCTGAAGGTAGTAACTATACTACCTCAGGAGGCCTTACTGTAAATGTCTTACAGTTAGCTTTCCATGGTCGCCACCTTCTTATGCATCATGCGACGCCAGGTAATGACCTCAATGACCATCCTCATATTTCTGCCTGTATTTTACACAGACCCGGGCATTATATGGCACTCATTCGTGCAGCTGCCCAGTAGGAACTGTGGGATGGTGGGACGATGATTCAGGCTATTTCCAACGTAAATGAGTTTTTGGGTGCATTGCCGAGTCATACTTTATTCTGGATTATTGACTGACTCTCGTGTGACACCTGTCGGGGCAGAGACGCGGTGCGTCTTGGTTGTGGCATTCATCATCTATGCCATCACCATTATCAATCTATTGCGACTACCGCTGTCTGTGCTGAAGGGTGTCCAACATTTCCTCATTGTACACATCCCTATCACCCAGATATACGCTGTCCCTTTTGTGCCCAAGGACGCTATCAGAAGTGCATGATGCCGCACTGTGATGAACGGCCTGCTGTTCTTTTGACATGTGGACAACATGTCCTCTGTCAGGACTGTTTTGATGGGATTGTTCGTGCTAGCCGTCCTGCTGAATGCTGTGCTGGCGCAACTCTCCTTGGGTATCCTTGTGAACATCCACATCTTCCTCACCGTAGCTGTCCTATCTGCCGAGGTGGGAACAGTTAAAGAAAAAAAGGAAAAAAGAGAAAAAAAGAAAATAAGAAAATAAGAAAATAAGGAAAAAGAAAAAATATGTTGATCTGTGGGATGTGTTATTTGCTTTGTGACAATTGGATTATCTGTGGGATGTGTCATTTGCTTTGTTTCCCTGTCAGGAGGTTTCCTCCTCCTTTTCTTTACCTCTTTGCCTTTTGGTTGCATACAAGTGGGTCCTTGTGACACACGGGGATGGGGGCAGCCAGCGCTCAACCTGTCATCCGCGTGGCTGGCCTTGTACGTAAGAGGTGATGAACAGGTGGGGCTTTCCTTCCTTCCTTCGTTTCCTTTCCTTGTTTTGCCTTTTTCCGCCTTTGCGCTCCGATTCACAGTGTGACAATATATAGGTATATCGTCAAACATATATATAATATATATGTATTACCGTTTACGTATAGATGTCGTCATCCACGTGGCAGGCCTTGTACGTAAGAGGTGATGAACAGGTGGGGCTTTCCTTCCTTCCTTCGTTTCCTTTCCTTGTTTTGCCTTTTTCCGCCTTTGCGCTCCGATTCACAGTGTGACAATATATAGGTATATCGTCAAACATATATATAATATATATGTATTACCGTTTACGTATAGATGTCGTCATCCACGTGGCAGGCCTTGTACGTAAGAGGTGATGAACAGGCGGAGCTTTCCTTCCTTACTTTTTCCCTTTTTCTGTTTTATTTTTTTGCCTTTGCGCTCCGATACTCGATGTGACGCTATATATCGTCAAACAGAGCTGCCCGGTAAACCGTAGGCAGAGAGGGAGGTAGAAGAGGACAACAAACAAGGGGCTGTGACAAACTGTTTCGTTGGAGTTTCACCGACTCATCAGGAGGCTGAACCCTCCTAACAGTCTGCACAATCCCCTAACTGATTACACCGTCAGTGATAATCCACCTTTAACCCCGGCTGTGGCTAAGCATCAACGACTGCTCGACAACTGATACCCCTCTGAGGTGGTGGGGACCACCAACCACTGCCCTCAAGGTACCTGTGGCGAAAATCACCCACGAAACAAAGGTAGGTCTGTCACAGACAAAAAATACACTCCAGACACGCCGCTGGCACTACAGACACACACAGGGTCCCCGCGTAGTGATGGCCCCGACCACTGTCGCTTAACCTGACCGGAGAAAACCGTAGCAGGGTGCTAGGGAAGTCATGGTATATATCGTCAAACAGAGCTGGCCGGTAAACCGTAGGCAGAGAGGGAGAGTCCATGAAACTCCGATGAAACAGTTTGTCACAACCCCCTCGTTTGTTGTCGTCTTCTCCCTCTCTGCCTACGGTTTACCGGGAATCTCTGTTTGATGCTATATATCAGAGCGCAATGCGAAAAAAACAGAAGAAAACACGAAAAAAATAATTCGTTTTTTATCTTCTTTCTTACAATTCCCCCTGTTCAGAACCTCTTGCGTACAAGGCCGCCCACGTGGATGTAGGTTGAGCGGCGCAAAGAGGCAAAGAAAAGAGGAAGGGAACAACCAAGTACAACAAAACAGGGGGCAACAAGCAACAACACCAAAAACAGATCCTAGATGACAAGTCCCACATGCAAGCTCCGCCCCTCCTTCACAGGCCAAACGACGGGACAAGACCACGTAGGACAAAACTCTAGTCTGCAAAAAAAAAAGAAATCCCAGATTACATATTTATATACAGCAGATGGCCTTATTCGTCATCAAGACGTTGGTATCCCCATTTGTAAACCGTTCGTACTAGGACAAAAAACATAAAAGACAATCCCAGATGACGATTCCCACATAAAAGCACCGCCCAACTCCTTCAATAGGCCGAACAACGGGAAACAACCAACTAGGATGCCAAAAAGATCAAAAAGAGCTCGGATGACTGGTCCCACATGAAAGCACCGTTACGCTCGCCAAAATAGACCGAACAACGGGACAAAACCAACCGGGATGCAGACAAGGTTACCAAAACAAATTCTACCATATCCATAGTTAAAAAAAACGGAGCCATATATATATAGTCAAACAGATCTGCCTGGTAAACCGTAAGCAGAGAGGGAGAAGAGGACAACAAACGAGGGGCTGTGGCAAACTGTTTCGTCGGTGTCTCACCGACTCATCAGGAGGCTAAACCCTCAACAGTCTGCAGAATCCCCTAACTGATTACACTGTAAGTGATAATCCACCTTAACCCCGGCTGTGGTTAAGCATCAATGACTGCCCGACAACTGATACCCTGAGGTGGGCACCAACCACTGCCCTCAAGGTACCTGTGGCAAAAGTCAAAACAGACTATCACTCACCCACACCAGATGGAAAACTCTACAGACTATATTATAGTATTACGTATGATTAGTATATATACATTCTCCCCATCTGCCAGCGATACGCTGGGCGGTTATTCGAGACAATACAGTTGAATTGCAGGTGCACAGGGAGGGAACAACAAAAATACAGTAGAATCGCTTCTACTTGAGGCCATCTGTATGATGATGAATGTATAGTCCGAAATAACTGTACTTGCTCCCCACCAATAGATGGAGCAGCCCGGCTGGCAAAGCCTCAATTCCGGTGGTGCTCTTACCACCATCGGGATAGAGGCCTTGCACAACGGGGCTTTGTTTGTATATATATATATATGTGACGATATATATATATATTCTGTTTGTGACGATATATATCGTCAAATAGAACTGCCCGGTAAACCGTAGGCAGAGAGGGAGAAGAGGACAACAAACGAGGGGCTGTGACAAACTGTTTCGTATATATAAAGAAAAAGAGGAGAAGAAATAGTGGACACGTGACATAGTCATTAGCGACAAGCAATGGCCAAAAGAAAAATTTCGCTTTCGGCTTGTGCGTCTGAAATACAGTACTTGCTAAGTACATTCAGCTCAAAAAAAAAAAAAATCAGCTCCGCTCACTACGGTAGTCCCAAGGGAAATGGCATCTGCTTCGGTAAAGAGTATGATAGGAATGATTGTTGTGATTTGTTCACTACTGTGTCCGCCAGAATAGAGCGTCCTGTCATCATCGCTGTATCGAGACCGAAAAGTGGCCCAAATACGGCTATAAAGGCAGTATGTTCTATTCGGGGGAAGAGGGTAGGTGGTCCACCGAGCTGGCCGGTCTATATGGATGTGCAGAGGAATGAAGAACTACAGAAATAAGATGGGTTTGTCGAACGAAGAACTACAGAAATAAGATGGGTTCGTCGAACTGGCGGTGGTCACGAATAGTAATAGTAGAGAACAACGACAACGGATGGCTAGGTTGCTTCCGAGCACATGATGAAGAAGGATAGGTAGCACAAGAAGAATTGAAATGGCGAGGCCAATCGCTACATTTCCATACTTCACAGCAAAATCGTCAAGGCAACTGCATGCACATCACCATAGCTCATAACGCTCACGATCCCCGAAACGAAGAAGAAGAACAACAAAGAAGAATTGACAATCAATGGGCAAGAAGAAGAAGAAGAGGAAGAAGAATTGACAGTCAATGGCCAAGAAAAAGAAGAAGAAAGAAGAAGAAGAAGAAGAGTAGTGGAAACAGTGGCCAACTGCCTTTCGTACACGCTTTGAAAGCTCTTCAATACGAAGCCGCGCATACTCACTTCAGCTCACGCGCACAATCCCCTACGCGTCTCGATTGGTTGCCCGCCGATCATCCTCAGGGGGCTTTCCACATAACCCTAGCCTTGCGGCCCACCGACAAACCTGCCTACCTTCTGAGAACTGAGGGCCGATCAGGCCTTGCCCTCCTATATACTGTACGCCAAGTATAACGCTTGAATGTTGACACGACAACTATACCTACAGGCCGCGGCTTTCACCGCATGTTCACGTGTCGAAGTACTATGCATGGACTCGCGAATCTTTTCCGCCGATAGTCTTTCCAACGATCAATTTCCTCCTTCTAACAACTTTTCACTAACACTGATTTCCATTGGACTAGATCGTGCAGTGTGGATCCCAGTCCTGTCTCCTAATGGACTATAACGTGCAGCTCCTTTCTCCATTCTGATTTCCCATTGGGCTAATTCGTGCATTGCAGATTTACAGCTTTAATTCCTAATACGTGGCTCCATAGTCTAGTCAGTCACGCGCGTGTCGCACGTGACCTGTACAATTTCAAAAATCGACACACCATATATCCTTTCCCCGCTCTTTTTTGAAAATGAGCGGGCAGCCCGGTAGTACCGTGACTGGGCCGCCTAACTGGCAAAGGGGCTACTGTGGCAGTGCCACGCAATTCCGAAGGCAGAACTATAACTAATTAAATTATATGTGCCGGTAATCTCTTAAATTCTAAGCTACAATATTCCAATAAAACTGTTGCGTACGCTACCTTACCAAAATCCCGCTAGCACAAAATTACGAGGAATTTCTACACTCTACGGAGATAGCTTCTTACAGAGGAATTTCCCACTGTACGGTAAATGGGCAAATAATAGGCCGTAAGTACGGTCCCATTTTGGAACCTCATTCGCCGCACGGAATTCGGTCGTGCGCTACTATCCCAAAGTAGCAGGTTCTCGAGCAGCCTCAACCAAGGCTCCCTGAGAACGCTGGTGCCCTTAGCGAAGCATGCTAGGGCATTGAAGAAGAACGTCGGGGTTATTACCGGCGTAAGAGCTCGTACTTCAGAGCCATAACTGGTAGAACTAGAGTGCTTCCACTGTTCGCCATCTGCTGAAGGTGGTGAAGACAACCGATTATAGCTCCAATTTTCGCTCGCTTGTCGGAATAGGAGTTAAAAATCTTGGAAATGACGATGAACGAGACGGTGCTGCACTTCCCCCAATTGGACAACCAACCCGTTCTTGATCTTTGGTTCCAGAAGGAACATGGTCTTTCCAGGTACAGTCGTAATCTTCGATCCAACGAAATCTATGGTATTTGATCCGTTGTCCGTGCGGACCAGAGAAAGCTTATCTCCATAACAGTTTCCAAACTTCCTTAAAATCTCCAGCGCCTTGCCGATGGAGCTTTCCCTTCCTCGATTGCATACAACTGCCAACATCGCGTCGTCCATAAATCTTACCCCATGGACAAGCTTCCGGTCACTTCCCAGCGATCTCAGAAACCCATCTTCATACTTCGCACAGAGTAAACAGGCCAGCGGGGGACTGGAGTTCTTCCCCATTGGCACTCCGATGACCTGTCTCAACAGCTTCCCTCTACACGTAGTGCAGCGAAGCTGATACATGCCCAGTTGGGCGATGTATATAAATAGCCAAGGATCCACAATGTGATGAAAAGGACTGAATGGACAATGCAGTACTAGTGGAATCTCAACAAGCAGTGTACATCCTGATACATACAAAAATGGCACTTCATAGCGCAGTGGAAGACTTAGATATAAGCCCTGACCTGACTGGGACTGACCTCTCGCATGTAGTACAAGACAGCGCAGCGGAATGCTAGAATACCAATGACTAGCCCAATCAATGTTGCAATGCAGACCAAACATACATCATCCTCATCACAAGGTGCGAAGGGGGCCTGGCGCTACACACAGGAAGAATGCACCAGGCCCAGACCATACACAAACGAAGAGGAGGGGATCAGACGAAGAAGAGGGGGAAGATGGGAATGTCGTCAACACCAAGTCTTCAGTACAAGTCCCAGATAATCCCTCGTCAAATGTCTGAACCCCAATCTCGAGTCTGGACCAAATGTCACCAGTCGCGCTCTCCCGTAGTCTGCTGATGCAGTGAAGTCAGGTAGCGAGAGGGTGAGAGGGAGATGGTGGACTGAGACGAGGAAGAAGAAGAACTCTCTCTCTCTCTCTCTCTCTCTCTCTCTCTCATGTGCCAGGTACTAACCTGTGAAGATGGCGCTGTGCTGCAGGTACCTCGAAGACGAAGCTGGAGCTATGGCGCTGCAGGTAAGTCTCCCTGGCCTCCGCCCAATCTCTCTCTCCCCAGTACTACTACAGCTCCTACTAGCGCCCAGCACTGAAGACTACTGCTAACGCTACTACTACTACTGCAGCGCTCCTCCAGAGTGCTGCTGCCGAATCCTGAAGACTACCTCCTGCCTCCTGAACTGCACGTGAAGTGCCTGGGAAGTCCCTATGGGCCAGTCTTATATAGTGCTGGCCTGTCCAGGAGGCTGCTCTTGCCAATGCCAAAACGTGCCAGACCCTGGTATTCAAGCTCAAACAAAGGTTGTCTTGAAAACAGGCCCGAAATGGCCTGTGCTTAAACCCTGGTCTGGTGCCTAAGTTTCAGGGCAGGTCGATCTTATGAGGGCCTACTTGGCCTTGTAGAATCCATTCCTGCCCGGAATTTATTCCTGGCCTGGAATCCATTCCCATGAGTGGCCTAGATTCCATTTGTGGCCCAGAATTCCTTACTGTCACAGAGTCCTTTCCTGGCGCAGATTGCACCCTGGCCTAGAATGCATTCCTCCCCTTTTAAACCATTCCTGGCCTAGAATCAGTGGCGCAGTGCGGTGAGGTGAATCTGTTGCTAGCCATCCATTCTACACCCAGGCGCATCACAATTCTCGCCCTTTTACATGTGGCACGTAACACTGTGTGCTAAGCTGCCGGAGGAGCTGAGAGCTGACCATGCCCGCAATCTTTGTTTTGTTTTGTTTTTTTGCCCAAAATAATAGCCCCAACCTCGAGGCGAACTACCGCTGCCTCTGAATCTATTTTCTCATACCTCCGTTTAGATGGACCCTAGAGTGCTTTTTTTCTCTTTTTTTTTTTTCTCACCTCTCTCTCCTTTCCCCCCCCCGCGCTCTCCTCATGGTTGCATCCCTGCTGACCGCCGACCATATTGCAGCCGACCAGGGCCGACCAGTCGGCGGTCTGGTGGGGGGGGGGKGTATAGGGGGATATAGGTGGGTATAGGGGTGGTATAGGGGGTATTGGGGGGGGTTATGAGGGTGTTGGGAGGCGGTTTGTGGGTGTTTCGGGGGGGTATGGAGGTATTTGGGGTGGGTATGGGGGTGTTCGTGGGGTTATTAGGGGTATGGAGGTATTTGGGGTGGGTATGAGGGTGCCGACGACCCTCAACCCTACAGACCAGCCGACCGGTCGGCAGGTCGGCAGCCGACCAGTTAGGGGTCGCCGACGGTCAGGGTGTGTTAATTGTGTCCAAAAAAAAAAAAAAGTATTGGAAACTGAAGACGGGGAGAAAAAGAAAAAAGAAATTGAAGACGGGGTGGTTCTTTGTTCTTTCATTTTCTTCAATTGATTTGTAAGCATGCTTGAGGCATTGCATGTTTCTTAATTCCCCCCTCCCCCTCCCCCTCCCTTTTTTTGAGGGCGAATCGCTGAACGAACCCCCATATTCAACGTTTGCTGAAATGCCCCTGTGAAAATGTAAATGGACAGTCTCGAAATCATGGCAGGATGTGTAGATATTATCGGAAGGACCTGGAATCCCATTAGATATATATATATCATATATATGGCAGTAGTTCTGTTTGTGACGATATATCTATATATATATATGTGAAACTCCGACGAGACAGTTTCTCACAGCCCCTCGTTTGTTGTCCTCTTCTCCCTCTCTGCCTACGGTTTACCGGGCAGTTCTATTTGACGATATATATATATATATCGGAGGGCTGCTGCACAACGCGAGGGTTTTTGGGTTCGAAAACTTCGAACACTTCACCCAGTCGGTTTCAATGCAGTCCTTCCAATGGCTGGATTGCCATCTCCACGACGGCATTTACGTCCTTCCCGATGGACACAAATGGGCCCTCAGCCGTTCGTTCTGCAATCCCTTTTTGCTCAGCCCTCACCTGCTCCACCTATTCCTGCATCAGCTAATCCTCCTCACACATCACCCCTTTTGCCGACACCCGCTGACTCCCATGTTGCACCTCTTTTGCCAACACCCTCTCGGCCTTTGCCTCTCCTCCCAACGCCTTCGCCTCCGTCATTTGCAATTGATCTTCGTCCAGGTTCCTAACTCATAATTCGTACCTCACTCCATCGCCTTCTTCATGAAGCTGCTTCGGGTAA
>BFEA01000056.1:1575980-1597332 GCA_003427395.1 Chara braunii
AAAAAGAAGTGATCAAAAAAATCTGAAAAAAAGATATGTTATGGAGAAAATAAAATTAAACAAGATTTGCCTGAGCATTACATCCGAATTCCTTACCAAATTTGAAATAAAAATAAAATACGGAAAACAAATACTAATAATAAAAATAAATGAAAATAAAAAGAGAATTAAATTTAGTGCATGCGCGAGCACGTTTTCGACACCGCCATCTTTGGCGATTTTTCTTTTTTTTTTTGGGCATATCTAAATGCCCTGAAAATTTACAGATGTGTACTTCACATAATACAAAACCCACTAAAAAAGTTTCAAAAAATAATAAAATTGTTTAGACCCCGAACTAAAGTGAAAACAAAAAGTAAAAGTGAAAAAATATGTGGGCGAGCACGTTTTGACACCGCCATCTTTGGCGATTTTTAATTCTTATTTGGCTCAGTCAAATGACTTGAAAATTTACAGGCATGTACCTCACGTCATAGAGAACTCAGAAAAAAAAACTCAGAAAAAAATAATTATTTTTTTTTGGCCCCGAAATAATTTTTGGCGGGGGCCGAACGTCGTCGGGTTCGGACCTCGTACGGGACCCCGAACGCCCGTACGTACGGAGGTCTGCCCGGGGACCTCCGTACGTACGGGCTGGTGACCCTGATGTAAACTAAAGCAAGTAGAAAACAACATAGGAGCCATGGTACCACAGAGAACAACCAAACAAATTATACAAAGGAGCGTTAGCTGTAGTTTGAGAATCTGTTCGATTTCAGATGGGTGATCGTAGGCCCCAGTCGTTCTATTATTCTTCTTTAGACCACTACTACGTCCAAGCCTGATTTTGCCGACCTTGATTTTCATTGCGCACCTGAGTTTTGCCAAGCCTGGGTTCCCTTTTTGTTTTTTTTCCTCGTACTCTTCTGGGAAAGAAAAAACAAACACGGCCAACAAGCACGACGTTCGCTCACATCCACAAAAAAGAAAAAGAAAAAAAACAAACACCCCTCTGGGCGTGATGCCAGGTAGATACCTACCCAAAAGTAGTTGTGTGAGTGGATACCTCTTTCATCGCTGCTCCTTCCTTCATTGCTCCTCCTCCCTCCTTCATTGCCGCTCCTCTGTCCGCCATCGCACATCCTCCGTCCGCCCTCATAGCCCGTAGCCCGCCGTTGCTCGTCTTGTACTGTTATCCCGGACTCTGCTCCCTCCTTCATCGTCGCTCCTCCCTCCTTTCTCATCCAAAGCTCCTCCTTTTCTCCATCCCCCATCTTCCCTCCTCCCTCACTCATCGCCCCTGTCCCCTCCACAATCGCACGTCCTCCACATTGCCAGCGTACTTCTATGCTTGGGTGTGTGTGTGTGACCCGCCCGGGTACTTGTATGCTTGGAGGATGTGCGATGGTGAAGGAGCCAGGGGCGATGGACGAGGGAGGAGGGAAGATGGAGGATGAAGAAAAGGAGGGGCAATGGACGAGAAGGGAGGATTTTCAATGGTGGAGGGAGGAGCGGCAATGGAGGAGGGAGGAGGCGATCAATGAGGGAGCAGAGTTGGGGACAACTGTGCACGACGGGCAACGATGGGCTACGGGCTATGAGGAAGGAGGGAGGATGTGCGATGATAGGAGCGGCGATGAAGGAGGGATGAGGCGATGGAGGAGGGAGGAGGCGATGGAGGAGGGAGCAGAGTTAGGGGATGACAGTCCATGACGAGCCACTGCGAGCTAGGATGTGCGATGGTGCAGGAGGGGGAGAGGACGGGCAATGGTGGTTGGACAATGGCGGATAGACGAGAAAGGAGGGAATAAAGGTGCAGGATGAGCTAGGGGCAGGGGGTCACAGAGAGAGAGAGAGAGAGAGAGAGAGAGAGAGAGAGAGAGAGAGAGAGAGAGAGAGAGAGAGAGAGAGAGAGAGAGAGAGAGGGTGGTGGCCGACCTGAGCCACCTCGCTAAGGTGCAGGATGAGCTAGGGGCAGGGGGTCAGAGAGAGAGAGAGAGAGAGAGAGAGAGAGAGAGAGAGAGGTGGTGGTGGCCGACCTGAGCCGCCTCGCTGATGACTTCTTGCTCGCGCTGCCTGCTCTCGATGCCTCCTGCTGCCTCCTTCGTTGAGGTGTTCGAAGCTGCACAAGCGATGGCTGACCCGGAATCGACGGCCTTCTGCTGCCTCCTTCGTTGAGGTGTTCGAAGCTGCACAAGCGATGGCTGACCCGGAATCGAAGGCCTTGTATTGGAAAACAGCACAAATCGTGCTAAAAAAAAAAAAAAAAAGCTGCGTGCACCATGTGCACATGTCACGGGCATGCCAGCGCGCACCTGTGCACAGCGCATGGTAGATCGGCGCACCACATCTCGCATTGTGCACAGCGCACCGGGGTGCGCAGTGTGCGGAGGAGGACACCCACCACTGACCCGAGCATCACGTGCGGCGCACCGCCCTGCAGCTATCTTGATTCTGGGTGTATAGCTTAGTTGGTAGAGCATTGGGCTATTAGCCTAATGGTCGCAGGTTCAAATCCTGCTATACCGATAAGGCCACGAAGTGGGAGTAGCCTTTAAAGTTTGCCAAAAAAAAATTGACTAACTAAAACAAAACCCACAAAACTAAAAGCTAGGAGAATTTCTTCATTTTATAAAGTAAAAATTTGCATGGGCCTGGTGCGCCGCAAGTATGCTATGAACAGATGCAGCTAATCCAAAAAGATCTGAAAAACAAAATATGTTGTGGAGAACTCGAGTACGTTGTATAACAAACGACTTTTCGCTGAGGGTCATCTTCGCGTCCGTAATAAGATTGGATTGGAGCCTTTGGAGGTGAAAATAAAAAAAAAAGGGATGTTTTTTTTTTCGGTAAAATTGTCCGGAATCCCAGAGTTGAGTAAAAGAGCCCAAACATCTGGGTTCGGACATCTGGGCGGATGTTCGGGCCCTCGGCATCAGGTAGTCTAGCTTTTGGCACACAGCCCAAAAATGACTGCAGAATGATGGCAAAATGACTGTAAACAGTGTGAGGTGAAATTGAGAGAAGAATATTAGCTTAAAAAAAAAAAGAAGACTGTAAACAGTGTAAAGTTGAAAACAGTGTAATATCTTTTGGCACGCAGCCCATGTATATGTTACAATAAACTTGAATAAAGGTCATTATTTTTTCATTCTTAGCGTTTTTGTTGCGTTCGCCTACAAAAAAATTAATCTATCCTTTTTTTTGTTCACTTTACCTTCTCGTTTTAATTTTTAACCATCTTTTTTTTAAGCTTTTTGTTTTGTTATGTTTCTTTCTGATTTCTCTATTTATAGCGTTTCTACAAATTCAAATATTGTCCCTGCACCCGATACAAAGTTCGTGCCCGGGCATACGCCTGGCCACTCTGTCCAGGCAGGACCTCCAGGCGGGGTCCTGTGCAGCCCCAGCGCCCATGAAGTCTATATGCCAACTGCAGAGGGATAACAAGTAATGCACACTGTAGTGACCGAACATAGTATTTTGAAGCTCGGTTGGTTAGGCACGCAAGGGGCATTCAGGAGGTCATGGGTTCGATCCCCACTGACCACCTGCGGCACTCTTGGTGCCAACCAACTGAGATAGTTGGCTTGTTCCCCCTGTTCGGTATTGGTAGGGTCTTTGGCCATCATGGCTGTGCATGTGGGTGGGTGTGGGTTGTGTTGCGGTGTGTGGGAGAGTCCTGGCCATAAGCGCAGCAACTGGCAAAATGCTCGTTTTTGCGTAAACCGGCCCGCGGCCCCACCCTACTCCCTGACCGCCACCGATTAGGGTGGCGGCCAACATGCATCCCCTTAATCGTGAGAGGTAGCTTGCTTGCAGGGGTCCCCTGTATGAGTAGAGGTAGGTAGGTGGTGAAAGGTAAAATTGAGAGAAGAATATAGCTTTGTTTTCCTTTGTAAAAAATATATTTCTTTGAAGGAAAAAATTCAAAAAAAAGTTGAAAGACTGGAAACAGATGCACGGTATATCATTGTATGCGTGCACCGGATTGTAAAGTGTGAAGGAGATAAAGGAGGTGAGTTTTGGGAATGGGAGAGAAGTGGGGGGGGGGGCGGGGGGGGGGGACGGGGGGGGGGGGATGAAAAAAGGTAGACGGAAGTAAAATGAGAAAACATTCAAGAAAGGCAAAAAAAAAAAAAGCCCATGAACTGCTGATAAACAGGAGTTACTGATCAACGTGTTTTTAGGGCATCAGGCCCCGCCATGCACGCACGGCCTCGAATCTGCACCTCCAGCCACAGGAAGGAAGTCTCATATAAAAGCTGGATCCATACCTAAGGTGATATCGAGCCCAGCCCCAGCGCTGTAGCGTCCTGGGACTCGCACCACACCATCCGCCCGGACAACATGCAGCGCACTACCGCTACTTAACCCGAAAAGACCTGAGATGCAGTCCTTTCCTCCCCCCCCCAAAAAAAAGGGCAATGCTCGTGAAATGTCATCTTCAAACTGTCCAGCCCCAAAAGGGTAATTTCGGAGAGTTATGTACTCATCTGACTCCATCGGGATTCGAACTGAGGTCTGTATTTCAACAATTCATGGGCTTATCAACCGAGGTCGTCGGAATCTTCATGGAGTTAGATTAACAAAATAACTCCAAATTCTAAAAATAACCTGCAGTGCGGCCAGTCAGTTCGATGATGATACCTCAAGGCTGTCCCCCATTTATTTATTTAATTTTTGTTTTAAGGAAAAAGGAAAAAGGAAAAAGGGACCGGTGAGTTTGATGATGATGCCTCAAGCCTGTCGTCCTTCTAAATAACCTTTCTTTTTCAAAATGAAATGAAAAAGGAAGTGCGATAGTGTCATTTTCCCACGTACTCCCTTGAGCACCAGGCTTATATATGCCTGTGGTTTTGGGTGAGCATGCTTTCTGATGTTGAACCACCAGAGTACTCCGGAGGCACATTTTCTCGACACGGTCTGGAAACGCCCTGCACGCCAAAAAAAAAGAGCCGGCATGGGGCTCCTTTCGGTTGGCGCCCCCAGACAGTTTGCTCCAGAGGCCGAGCCCCGAAAGTTGCGTCTGCATGCAAGCCACTGTTTTTTTTTTTTTTTCATAGCGGGAAATGTAGTGGTGGTTTAAAGTTTAAACCACCACTCTCCCTGAACGCTCCATACCAGGGTAAGGTTAACAAGAGAGTCAAAAGATGAACCTGACCTGGTTTTATAGGTTAACGTTAACGGACGGAAGTCAACAGATGAGCCTGACCTGGTTATAGTACATCGAATCATCTTTCGGAATTGCTCAACCCCCAGTTATAGTGGGCGGTTGTACCCTGAGGTGCCTTGTACCGGGTGGTGGATATTCTCACCTAGGATTGTACTATGGGACGCTGGACCCGTTTTCCAGCAGGTGCTTCTACCGACCAATAGACCGGAGCAACTAGGTGGCCCGCTAGGAGGGGGTGCTCTTTATCACCTCTCCTACCGTGGCGGCGTGTTTATTCAAAAAAAAGATTTACGCAAAATGGCATCTCGTAAAACAACAGAGCCTTTGCCTACTACCGGTGAAAGTCCACCAGAATGAATGACTGGTGGATTACAGACGATCGGGGTTCTCTGCAGTCACTGTGCACGGTGTGCAGTGCACACACCGTGACACCGGCAGCAGGTTGGACCGGATGTGACTGGACAGCAGTGTGCCGCGGCCACAAATATTACAGCTGCTCCAAAGCAACATCAAATCATAACGGCCACTTCGATTTAATGATTTGATGTTGCTTTGGAGCAGCTGTAATATTTGTGGCCGCGGCACACTGCTGTCCGGTCAGCAGGGCTTCACTTCGTTTTAATGATTGAGCCTATTTCGAGATTGTTTATCCGCATGTTCAGCCGTGGCGAAGCACGGTCATGTGTTGAGTCAGTCTGTTGACGTCATCTTTTCATCTTCGTTCTTAAGAATCTTAACAGCTGCTGAGTTCCAGGCTTACCAAGACAGCTAATAAATTGGAGCATTTTGTACCCCCCAAAAAAAAAGAAAAAAAAAAAAGAAAAGGGTAGGGCAGACAGCAGGCTTGGCAAAGTAGGTTAGGGAACAGTCACGGGCTGTTAGCCTATTAGATGTTTCCGTGTTTTTTTTTTTTTTTTTTTTTTTTTTTTTTTTTTTTTTTTTTTTTNTTTTTTTTTCCCTTCCTTTTATAAGAACAAGGGCGGCGGCATTGAGATGGCATCGTCATTGAACTGACCGGCTCCAGGGGCGTGGTCCCACTAGCAAAGAGGATCAGATCGAATGCCTGAATCTGGACGTGCTTGTCGAAAGGTGCAGGAAATCGAGATTGAACTGCTTTTCTGCATCTCTGCATACGACACGTCCACATTCAGGCATTCGATCCGATCCTCTTTTCTAATGGCACCTCGGTCCAGGTAATCAAGAATTATTTTTTTAGATTATTATTGTGATCTGTTTTTTTTTTTTTTTTTTTTTTTTTGGTTGGGAAAACCTCTTGCAAGGCCTCTGTCCCAGTGGTGGTAAGCGAATCATCAGGATTGATGATCGGGGCGTTGGGGGGTGCTCCATACTATTGGTGGGGAGTCTCATCTTTTTTTTTTTTTTTTTTTTTTTTTTTTTTTTTTTTAAACAACTTCCCCCACTAGTGTTAGTGGTGCTGATAAGAGCAGACACCACTAGCACCTGGGGAGAGGCTCCATCTATTGGTGGGGAGCGTCACCTGCTGGAAACCGGGATTTGACCACAATTATGACTTGGCACGGATGTATCCGTCCATAATTACAGCTAGAGCTGGGTAAAATGTAAAAGAAGAGGTCTTGTCCGACGTCCTTGCATCCAAGAAGCCACAGTGTCATTCTCAAAGGAATGTCTATGCAGCACCTGGAGGTTGGTGCCTAAAGTAAAAGCGGCTGCGAGCGGTTGTTTTATGAAATGATGGAAATAGCAGGTTGCTTGAGGAAATTGAGGAAGTAGCCAATGTCTGGAAGAATATCGACAACGGCTGATTATGCAGTTGAAGGTCTGTCTCCCTTCCTCACGCTACGAGTCTGCTAGGCTAGCAGTACCAGGAGGTAAACAAAGCAACACAGTCAAACTCAACTCGTAGTGACACCCACAACACCAACTGAATGTGACCCTTGCCCAATGGAGCATGCTTTTGAGCTCCAAACTCTGCAGCACAATGCATGCACATCCATCCGTGTGTGTGTCTGTGTGTGGTGTGTCTGACAGTGTGTGACAGGGAGAGAGAGAGCCGAGAGAAAGAGAGCGAGCTTATGAGGTCCAGTGACAAAACATTCACCATAACACAACACAAGCACATCTATCTGGGCATGTTTGTGTGTGTGTGTGTGTGTGTGTGTGTGTGTGTGTGTGTGTGTGTGTGTGTGTGTGAGAGAGAGAGAGAGAGAGAGAGAGAGAGAGATTGTGTGGTTGACCGGCATACAGACTCCGACATCTTTTATTATTATTATTATTATTATTATTATTATTATCATTATTATTATTACTTAGATTCCGCATCTTTATAGCCAGCCACATGGAATTTCACACAAGGATGCACATTACATGAATGCACATGGTTTTGCTTCAAAGTGATTAATTTCACAGAAAGTGGTATGTACGTCCAAAAACTCCACTAAAATAAGAGGCTTCAGACGACGACTACCTCAAGACCAAGCTTCCCAAGCTAACGAGGTACGGTAGTCCACCAGTTTTTGACAGTCTGGGTGGAAAAAGTTGAGTCTTATGTCGTCACCACTTTGGGAAGAAAAGCCCTTCTCTCAAGAAGCTCAGTTTAAACCACCAGTTCCTTTCTCATGTATGGGCCGCAGGAGAAAATAGAGTAGAAGCATTTCTAGTCAGACGAATTTGGGCGCTACCGTAGTGGTCTGTTGCGTCATCGTTGTCGCAGTTTGTTAACCACCGCGACTTTCAGAGGTATTGGTGGTTGAAGGTGACTTAAGAGATTATATATTTTCCTCCTGCTGGCTGAGGTGATCATTTCAGTGTCCCAAACACTTTGCGGAGCCTATGAATCTCTCTCTCTCTCTCTCTCTCTCTCTCTCTCTCTCTCTCTCTCTCTNTCTCTCTCTCTCTCTCTCTCTCTCTCTCTCTCTCTCTCTCTCTCTCTCTCTCTCTCTCTCTCTGTGTGTGTGTGTGTGTGTGTGTGTGTATATATATATATATGTTAGCAGGCTTGATCTTTTTTTTTTTTTTGCTGAACAGGTGCGGATGATCTTGGAGAGTACCAGAGAGCCAATCAGCAGGCTCGACTTTGAGTATGTCCGCGAGCCAATTAGCGGGCTTGATTTTGAAAGTTCCAGCAAGTGAATCCGTGGACTTGATTTTAATTGTAGCAGCAAGCCAATCAGCGAGCTCGATCTTGAGTATACCCGTGAGCCAATCAGAAGGCTCAATTTTCAGAATGTATCAGCGAGCCAGTCAGCGGGCTCGATTTTTTAGTGTACCCGTGAGCCAATCAGCCGGCTCAATTTTCGGAATGTATCAGTGAGGCAATCAGCGGGCTCAATTTTTGGGCGTACCAGAGAGCCGATCAGCAGGCTCAATTTTAAGTATGCCAGCGAGCCAATTAGCGACCTTGATTTTTTAGTGAATAAATAAATAAATTAATACAGAAAAACTTTTTTTTTCTCTCACACACAGCGCACTCCCGCTCTCTCATGCAGCGCACTCCCTCTCTGAAGCAGAACACTCATTCTCTCTCACTCGACGCACTAACTCTCTCTCTCACTCAGCGCACTCCCTCTCTCAAGCAGCACACTCACTCTCTGTCACAGCACACACACTCTCTCTGACTCACTCTCTCTCAATCACTTTCTGACTCTCAATCTCGCATGCATACAATCACTCTTTGTCAGTCACATCTACGAGCACGCGCCCGTCATTGATTAGCCCCGTGAAGTTCCCCCGCTCATGCTGAGATCTAAAAGTACCTGGTCACGATCGGGACCAGGATCATACGATTTGGGAATATATAACCAGCATGGAGCCCCGTCAATTGCTTCCTCGCGTGCATTCTACTACTCCCTCCTCTTTCTCAATAGCTCTCCCTCTCACTCACTCTCTCTCTTACTACACACTCTTTCTTTCCCACTCTTTCTCTTGTGCTCTCCCCCTCACTCTAACTCGCTCACTCACGCACTATGGCACGGCTCCCCCTTGATCTGTGCACATCATCCTCTCTCACACGAGCTCTCCCCCGCTTAGCAATTGCACACTCTCCGAGTCACGTCTCTTTGTCGCTCTCTCGCCCACTCTCGCTCAGTCATTCACTCCCGAGTATGGGGCGCGCTCTGTGTCGTCACTCGATGCAGATTGTAACCCGACTCCACCTGAAGTTTGCATACTGCCACGAACAGGCACAACCAGCGATGGTAGACAACTCACCTCTTAGCTGGGGCAGCCAAGTCTTCCATGGCTGCAGGCCGCTTGCTCAAGCGAACAGGCACGAACCAGCCCCAGTCCAATCGTCTTGGTCGCTTCCGGTGTTCACCTTGGTCCCGAATGCAGAATGATCCCATGTGTGTTGTCTCTGGCTATCTCCTAGCAGCGCATGCCCAAGTGGCCTCCCTTCTTCAAAATGTTGAGTGGTACCGCCGGTACCGAGGCTACAGGCCTGGTACCCAGGCAAAGGTTCTGGAATCTCGGCATGGAATTGGCCGAGCCCCTGTGTCACCCATCTTGTGGTGTCGACCAGGCCAGTACAGTCATTTCCCTGTAGCCAAATAGAACACCAAGGTCCAGCGGGTCCCAGTACTCCCAATAAAATCAGATCGATGACCATGCCGAAACCAGGATTGAGGCCCAAAAAGATAAAGCTGGGGTCGTCGTCCTCATGAGAATCCAAGTGCCGACACAGGTCAAGGGCAACTGGATAAATAGGTTGTCAGAACTTGTAGGAACTCAAATGACAGAGCTCCGTGTCGGTGGACCGGGAAGACCGCAACAACCGTCGCATGTGACGTCGAACCACAGCGGCCCCCAAAATAGTCAATCCACTGCATCAACTGACACGCTTCAAAATAGGAAAAATGTGGGGTTTGCGTACACACAAAACAAGGGTCGTAGAGGGCTAATAATTTAGAGTGAATCGGGGTAACAACAGCGAAAACATAGTCAGGCACAAAAACACAGAATCAAGGAAAATCGTGGAAGAAACTACCGTGGTTGACTCGAACTCACAAAATCGATCATGCGGAAGCACGCGCGCGCGTGTCCGTGGAAGCTCGCGCGCGCATGTCTGCTGTCGAGTTTTTGAGAGAATGATAGTAAGGGTATAATAACCTCATAAAGAGGCTCTTTTCTCAAAAAAAAAAAAAAAAAAAAAAAAAAAAACTACCATGATAGTAGGCCTAGTGTTAGTAAATGGTGACGTGAAAAACAGGGGTGGACCCTTTTTTTTGTTTTGTTTTGTTTTGTTTTGTTTTGTTTTGTTTTGTTTTTAACTGGCCCTCCAGTGCTAGCGATGCTGATAAGAGCAGACACCGCTAGCACCTGGGGATAGGCTCCATCTATTGGTGGGGAGCATCACCTGCTGGAAAACAGGGGCGGACCCACATACTCTGTTTTTCCACCGTCGATCAGACAACGAAAGTCATAGAAATGCGCCTGGTCGACGGACACAGACGCAGAATCCGCTCATTTTGGGTGGTTGACTGGCTTTGGCCGCCCGATAGTAACCCAGACCTCTTCTCAACGACCATGTTGAGGTCTCACCTGTCTGCTCAATGGACGCATACAAGTCTCAAAGCAATACGACAAACATGACGTCCACGTCGATGTCCAATTGCTGTCCTCCTAAGCCCTTGTTGACGCACTCTAAGGCTAAGGGGATCCGGGATTGGAAACCGCGACTATCACCGTCACCGATATGGGTTGGGAAAAGGGTAAAAGGGTCGTCAGTTAAGGATGCCCGATGTTCCGGTCCAGGATCAGTGAGGATTTCATCAGCCAGAAGTTTCTAGTTTTCCGGTCCGGGATCCATAAAAAAATTGCCCCGTATAGGTTCCCGGTTCCTACTAGTAAGAGATAGGAGCTCATCTCGGGCTGCGTTAGGGAGGGACCCCACAGGACGGCGTTTATTGGATTTTTATTCCGATGTGACCTGGTGGTTTACCCCTGGGGCTCGGACAGATTTTTTTTTTTTTTTTTCATATTATAAAAACCCCAGGTTGTTGTAGAGGTGGGTTACTAGACGGATGGCAGTCACCCACAGGACTCGGCCACTCGGTTGTTCAGATGAACCCCTCTGAAGACCCCACCCACCGGACAGATTCTATCGCGTGTGTGACAGTTTTGACCTATTTTTTTAATTGCAATTGTATTTTTTTGCGTTTGTTTGGAAAATGAGAAAGTTATTTTCAAAGTTTATTAAAACGAAGCGCAGCGGAGGCAGCCCGTGAACAATGCTGCCACTATGCGTCACATTCGGCTGTCAGCCTGCAGAGCTGGATTCAGCAAAGTACAACGAATGTGGACTTTTTTGAGCCACTTCCGCGAACCAGACCGAGGTCAGAAATGACCCCTCCCCCCAATAAAACATATGGAGAATGAGTCGCTGCTACAGTGACTGCGGGAAAGAAAACAACAAAAATGCTCTTTTTTTTTTTTTTTAAATGCTCTATTTTCCTGTGACACGGTTGGCTGGAATGTAAGTGTGGGAATCAAAGACGCCATTACTGCGCATTGATTTGCCACATGCATCAGGGGCGGAAGAACCCGTTTTCCAGCAGGTGTTGCTCCCCACCGATAGATGGAGCCTCCCCGAGCATATACTAGAGGCGTCTGCTCTTATCAGCGCCCCTAGACTGTCACCTGCCGCCACAGGTAATCAAAAACTGAGCCCCATAGACAGCAATTGCTGCCCAGTCGGTCCGAGCCCCTGGGTACATAAGCTGAAGCTCAGTAATGGCCTCAGTACCCCTTTTTCTGGGCTTTATGTGAGGTGCCCAGCCTCAAGCGATTATTTTGCAGTTCTCCCAAAAAAAACAAAAAACACATCTGTAGGGATTAAGCGTTATCGGCCATGGATCTGAAGAGATCTACAGCCAGAGACGCTTAGGGTCTCACTCCACCACTCACCAAATCTGCAAGATGAGAATTAAACCACCAGTACTTGGGGCCGGCCTTAGCGTTAACGCTACGAAAATTTCGCGGCCGGCGGGCCGTGGATAAATCGAATCCACAGCCCGTGTGGCTTCGACCTCCGGCGCGCAGTGCGGCGGCGCGCAATGCCCAAGTACTGGTGGTTTAATATTCCGCTACCCATAAGTTTTTGTGCATTAGGCGAGTGGTGCAGCGACGCCCTTTGGGCCTTGCCAATGTGGAGTTAGGGGGGGTAGGGGGAGGTGCAGAGACAGGCCATAGTGCTCGGCACTAGCACCGCCGGTTTCCCCCATAGGCAATGCCTGCCCACCCCGGATCACCGTGATGAGGGGCTGGTACAGCCTTGCTCTCGCACCACTCCTGTGATGCAAACCTACCCTGTGGGCTGGGGAGAGATCCGGGTTGGTTGTTTTTTTTTCTTTCTTCTTTTTTTCTTTTTCTTTTTCTTTTATTTTCCTATTTGTTTAAATCCGGGTTGGTTGGTATTCCCCGTCCTATACATACATACATACACTAGCGAGAGGATGAGATAGATGAGAAAGACGAGTCCATAGATAGATTGAGAGAAGAATATAGCTTAGTCACCACCATGTGGGGTTGGGGAGGGGTAGGGGGAGGTGCAGTGACTGGCAATTGCTCGGTGCKMGCACCGCCTATGTCCCCCATCGGCAATGCCTGCCCACCCCTCATCACCGCGATGAGGGGCTTCTACAAGCCTTGCTCTTGCACCACTGCTGTGGTGCCAACCTACCCCGTGGGCTAGGGAGAGATCCGGGAACTAGGTCCCACTTGCACGAATTAAGAGACACTGACTGTAGATTGCAAAGATCAACGGCAGAGAAACTCCCAATTTGCGCAAGTGGGACCTTGCCCCCGGTTGGTTGGTGTTCCCCCGTACTATACATAGACTAGCGAGAGGATGAGATAGACATAGACTACAGTCTTCCCCCGAATACAAAGTAAGGTCATTATAGCTCAATTTAGACAGAAAGATACACCAAATTCAGCTATAATGACCGTGCGTTGTATTCGGGGGAAGACTGTAGCCAGAGGATGCGATAGATGAGTACTGCCAAGAAGATGAGATAGATGAGAGAAGAAGTTTTTTTTTTTTTTTCGGGAAGAAAATTGGACCATTTCTCGATTTATGCGTGTCATCCTGGAAAGCCCAGGGGCCATGCTAATCTTCTCTCTCTGTATTGCTCCAATTTTAACTGATGTCCCGAAGGACTGAGAGAAGCATATAGCTTACTTATATATCTATTTGACGATATATATGTTTGTGACGATATATATATCTGTCTATATATATTATATTTATATATATAGATGAGTCGGTGAAACTCCGACGAAACAGTTTGTCACAGCCCCTCATTTGTTGTCCTCTTCTCCCTCTCTGCCTACGGTTTACCGGGCAGTTCTATTTGACGATATATAGCTTAGTTAAATTTAAAAAAAATGAAGTAGCAGTGCATCTTCCTCAGAAAGCGGGCAGATGCATCCGTTACTATTCATAGTAATGGACGCATCTGGCCACTTCCTGTCTGAACATGCAGTGATACTCTCCTCTCTTCGCGAGGCCCTTTGTTCCGCCAGTTGCCGTCTTGCCCCAAGCAGCCACGTCAGGTCGCTACCTTGTGATTGTCACGGGCGTGTCAACTGCAGCAGATGGCTCCGGTTCCTTTTTTTTTTGTTTTGTTTTTTTGGTTGGACGGCTCCGGTTCCGAGCGTCCTGCTGGAATTAGGGCCTCGCTCCAGTACTCTCGAAATGTGCAAAAGGAGAGTGAATCTTCCGCTAGACCATGGAATGATACATCGCCATGATTTTTGTCTTTAGTGCATGGCGAGAGTAATGGAGCGAGGCCATTATTCTTCATCATTCAATAATTGCTCCTGGAACTCACGACCTATCAAGTCACAGTGTGTCCTGGTCACGCTCTTTCTTTTGGTTTAGGGTTGGTCATCGCCACACGGCTCTCGAAATGTGAAAAATGAGAATGCATTTCCGGCTACATTTTTGTCTTTTTGACATTTCGGGAGCGGTGTGGCGAGGCCCTGTGTCATCGTCGCGCTTTTTTTTTTTTTTCGTCGCGCTTTGCCGGCAACAACTGGATGAACAAGTCTGTAGGGGCGCCAAGATTTGGAAGGCATCTGGACAAATTGATGTCCACATGCAATCAAAATGTCGGCGAATGGCGAGTAGTGCGACGAGGCCCTTTTTTTTTTTTTTTTTGACGAGGCCCTTCGACTCAAGGCGTAATCACACACAACAGTGAAGAGTGGCACTTAATCGCTCAGAGCTTGAGGGCATACTCAGTCTTCCCCCATATAGAACGGGACGGTCATCATAACTGCATTTGGGCAAATTTTCAATCCAGATACAGCGATAATTACCATACCATACGTTGTAATCAGGGGACGACAGTAGGGCGTTCCTGAATGAACGAAATTCCACCATGATCCAGATGTATCTGACCGCATTTATGTCCAGAGCTCAGACCAAAAAGTTATACTGTGAGTATGCTCTGATTTCGTACCTTTGGGACTCGCTCCACTACCCTCCACATCCACAAAAGACAAAAAAGATGGCAATGTATCTTCCTATGCTGGAGGGGTAGATTCGTTCTCATTTTGCATATGTAGGTGAGATTCCCATTTTGCACATCAGGTGAGTACTGGAGCGATGCCCTTTAGTTGGCAAATTCAGTGCATTATAATTTTTATTTTTTATATTTTTTTTCCTTTGAATAATTTTGAATCCATCACATTACCAAGGTCAGCCTCATTTCATGTCCAAAAAAAGTGTCATTTCATATCGTCTTTTTTTGTGTCAAAAAAGTCGTCGTCATGTCCGTCTAGCTAATACATACATCTGCCATTATTGACGGCGGGTTTGGCTTTTCATTATTATTTTCTGCAGGTTAAAAAAAAAAAAAAAAAATCATTGCATAATAAAAGCTACAGTCCCCCCCCCCCCCAAAAAAAGGGAGAAGTAGGGCACAGTCACGGAAGAAGAACTGGGCCCTCTTCCAACGAAAAGAAAAGAAAAAAAAGAAGAAGAAGAAGAAGAAGAGAGATCCAGCGGCCTAACTCAGGGCATACTCACACCGGGACCAAAAGTCTGAAAAATTTGAGGCCTTTTTTTTTTCTTTTTTTTTTTAATTCGGACCATTTCTCGATTTATTCGTGTCATCCTTGCACGGAGGGGCCATGCTAATCGTCTCTGTATCGTTGATGTCCCGAAGGACAATTTGAGGCATTTGGTTCGGCTTTTTTGAGGCATTTGGTCCCCCTGTGGTCACACGGGCGGACCTCGTCTAGAAAGGACAAAGTCGCGACCCTGACACGAGCAGCCACATCCGTGCTCAAGCCTCGAACGAGGGAGGAACATGCAGGAGCTGCACCCACCAGAAGGTGCGATACCTGCTACAGCAGGTGGGCGGTACCAGCCAGGGGTCTGCCGGTAGCATCAGGACCGAGCTTCTTCGATGGGCCAGTCACTGACAGTGTGGCTCCCCTCCGGTCCCCTCCCCCTATGAACATCAGCAGTCTCTGCTCAATGCCACTCGGGGGGACCAACGGCATATCTCTAGGTGGCGGGCGCCAAGCTTGCCCAGGAAGGTATATGAGGCCAATGGGGATTGAACCCAAGACCTCCTGAATGCCATATGCGTGCCTTACCAACTGAGCTAGGCCGCTGGATGTGAACACGGTTCTGGCTGCTACGCCTACAAAAAAACAAAAGAAAAAAAAAAGGAGTAGTGGTAGGGAGGTAGTGTGAGGTGAAATTGAGAGAAGAATATAGCTTGTGAAAAAGGAAAGAAAAAAGAAGAAAAAAAAAAGAAGAAGAGAAAGAAGTGAGCATCATCTCCATCTGTGAAGATTCAGACACAGATCGCTTCTTACGGCAGTTCCAGGCCACCAGGCTTGTGATACGCAACCTCACGCCCCCTCGCGGCTTCCCGTACGGGGTCGCCGATCAGAGTTCTAGGAGGGGCGAGGCCGAGGATTTTTGGCCGTAAGGGTTGAGTCTCCCGGACGGAACGGAAGGCCCTCGTTTCGTGCCAGAGGTTTTCCCCGGAGTCGAACTGTCGTCGCGGAGTCCCGTGGGGGTCGGATCACTCCGAAACGATAAAATCAAAAAGGTTTCCGCAAAAATGAACTGCCGTCATGCATCGGGACGGAAAAAGGCATCAAGGGGAGAGGGCCATGGCGGCGGAGGACAAAACTTCGGTCGTCAGGGGTTTGGGGGATAGGTGGCGGGTTCGAAGCCTTCAGGCCTCCTCATCGGCCTCACAAAGTGGCCGAACCCTCAGGTCTTTGCTGTGGAGGTGGTTGGTTCGAGGCCTTCAAGCCTCGGCGTCGGACTCACAGAGTCCGCGGGAAAGTTTTCGGGAGGGTGAAGCGGCGGGAGGACTCGCCAGCATCTGAATTCGAAATTGCGCGGGCAGCGCCCCCGCACTGCGGGAAAGCTCGGGGAAACGTGTCGCTCTCTCGTAACCCAGGACCAGCCGTCGCCAAGAACACGAGTCCCCCTGGCGACACCAGCGACAATCAAACTGCGGCCACCACACGGCGTGAGCGGCCGACCAGGGCAACACCGTCAAACCCGTATAAGGCAATATTAGAGTCGGGGAATCAAAACGATCAATCAAAACAAACCCGTTCCCCCTTATCTCACAAGCCCAAGGCGGGTCTTGCCAACACACTTGCTCCGTCCGCCTCAGCGCGCGCCATACGTCCGCATCGCAATAGACGTTATCGTCATCTGCGATGGGGAAGGTCGGTAGCGAGATGAGACGATCAGAGGTACATGATGAACACGGGCAAGGTCCCGCGTTCCCGGTCATCCGAACCAACACCGAATCCATACAACAATCGTCGCAACTCTTCTCTCTCTAAGGTGGGTGCGTCGAGGGAAGACGACGAAGTCTAAGCTCTCTCCCCTTGCGGGGGCGTCGACCGTCCGCATGGATGCAAGCGGTTGATGTCACCGGTAAGGGGGCGAGAAGCTCAAAAAGCGATGACTATCAGTTCAAAAAGGAAAGCAATCGAGAGGGAGAGAGAGAGAGAGAGTGAGTTACGCCGAGACCGCGCACGAGCGCAGGAAAGACCACTGAGGGGAGGGGAACAACCGGATTAACACACTCGTCCTTCTAAGCAGATCCCCCAGTTCAGTTTCCCATCCCCGCCCAGACGAGTACATACATACATACATGCATGCAATCAACAAACTTTGACAGGACATCTAATCATCCATGGACCTTCGACATCACTCGTGCGCACCACCAGCTCCCATCACTCGGGGCTTCACACACACGACATGCATAGACAAAGCAGCAATGGAGATAAAAGCGATTCCTTCTTGTACACAAAAAAATCAATTAACTGTCGGCTGCCCCCAGGCGCAGCCTTCAATACTCCCCAAGACCACCGACCACCATAGCCACAAGGCCCTGCCGCGGCCGGCGTCCAATCCCCACCACTGCTCTGTCCCTCCGACTGCTTCGCCCCGAGACTACCGCGGGTCCACCCCACATCATCACTCCGCCCGTCCTTGGGCTCGTCAAGCCTGTTCGGCGCCGCGGACTCTCGCGCATAGCTCGCGCAACATTGCAGCCGAGATCAAAGAGGAGGAGAGGAGAGGGTTGCGTGAATTTATAGCGCGGGAGGCGGCGGGTTGTCAGCGCGAGGTGCGGGCAGCGCACGTTGTAGATGAGCAGGACAGGAGGAAGGTGGGGAGTTAGAGGGTTCGACCCACAGGATGGCATGGTCCTACGTGATTGGGGTGTCCGTTCAAGTGGCGCGCGGTTTCCCGCTCTCCACATTGATCCGAGCATCCCAACTACGCGGCCAATCACTTCGCGGGGTAAGGATCGAGCTGGGCGGAGGGGAAGACGAAGAGTCCGGCATCGGGAAAATGCGCGCAGCAAGAAGGGAAGATGGCGCGGGGATCCAAAGCAAGAAACGGGGATGCGAGCGAAGAAATCGGAGCTTAGGCGTGCACGCGCAAAAATTTAAAAAGTCCCAACCGCCCCCGTTTCTTGGTTTTCATACCGCGGCCGCTATTCGCCCGCGCAGGAGTTATTAAGCAAACAAAATGAAAAAGCCGTTTCGAAAAGAAAGTGTAAAACAAAAAGAAAGAAAAACCCCTGTTTGTCCGCGTCCGTGCCTCGGGGCTTCTGAGGGATTTTTCCTCAGGGATACGGGAAGCCGCGCGGTACGGGTCTGAGCTTATCACATCTATGATACGCAGGGGGTTCCGAAAAATTAGCAGTCTCCCGACTGCTGAGGTCATCATCTCTTAGATGATCGGGCGGCCTCTTCATCGTTAGCTGGCCCGATCATCTTCCTAATCTACGTAGATGCATCTTGCATCCTCCATCGCCTCCTCCCATAGTATACACCCGATCGGGCGGCCCCTTCATCGTCAGCTGGCCCGATCGGTAAAAATTTTTTTTTATTTGTTGTATATATACAGCGTGTCTCGACGCGCGAACTTTGGTCATAGGAGAAGAGGATGATGGAGAGAAGGAGAAGGAGAGAAGCGGGGAGAGGTAGACGAGGGTGATCAGAGGAAGTGATCGATGTCGGGATTGAGAGGGGGTGGAATAGGTGGAAGAAAAGCGACCATTGCCGCGGGAGTCGTCGGCGCCTCTTCCCCCTGGAAGTGGTGCTGGACGAACGAGGGATAGAGGAAGGCCCCCGGCAAATGAGACAGGACACGTGGTGCCAGATCCGCCACCGCTCGCACCACCCGCTTGCGCACCGATCGGGGCCCTGGACCTGTCATCACCACATGAGTCTCGGTGTAAGGCCGCCGCTCCCGCTTCTGCGCCGCGAAGACAAGGAAGTGGTACATTGAATTGGGACGCTGCCCGGTCTCGTAGATGAGCGTCCCAGCCAATCGCGCCGCAATACACCCTTGAAAAGGGGGTGTCAGATATGGCTCCCAGGCCGGATCAGGGCGCGGTGCCCCCGCGATGGCCTCGAGCCTAATGATGGCGGGCTCCACCATAAAGTCCACCTCTGTCGGATGGACCGTCCGGCTCGGAGGAACTACTAATGTCAATGACCGGGGCACCCCGAGGTGGCTGGCGGGAACGGAGAGGTCCCGTGAGGACGGGAGGTCTGGATATGGGATCCGAAAATCCCATTCGGCTTCCTCCTCCGGCTGCTGCTGATGATGATGGCCCGACTCCATCAAGATTGAGATCGGGCACACGCGGAAAGGGCGGCGATGGCAAGACTATCTCCTTAACGAGCGTCGCCGCACGAGCGGGCTGAATCACTTCCTCGCCGCCGCCGATCCTGCTGCCTTGCGCTCCTGGCGACGGGTGGCGTCTCTTCCTCTTCGGCGTCTTCTTCGGGGCCTTTGGTGGCGCTGGTCGAGGATACGACGAGGGAGGCCGCAACGGCCTTTCCTCCGGGAAGTCCTCCAACCTCTACGCCCGCTGCGCAATGAAATCCGGGATGACGACCGCGTTGTACGTCCTCCGCGGGGCCGTCGCCGTCTGCAATCGTGGTTGGATCTCCTCCTCCTCGCTCGCGATCACTTGCGCAATGGAGAGGAGCTCAAGGTGTATGAGCTCCAATAATCCCGGATCGATCGTTTGGAGCTGGGCGAAGGGGTACAGCGCCACCATCCCTTCCTTCTCCGCTGGCTTGGGCCGTGTGATGATGTAGTAGACGACGAAGTGCTCCCCGATGTTGTGGTCTTCGTGATCCACGAAGAACCGGAACATCCCCTGCGCCACCGACTTGTACAGTGCACGGTGCAACTCCCACGCATCTTCGTCGTCGAAGGGCAGGGGCTCCACGTCAGTTAGCTCCACCAAATACTTCGAGAACTCGTGCATGTGATATGGGCCCTCCGTGAGCTGGTAGGGGAGAGTGGTGTAGGAGAAAAAGGGAGGCATTTAGTACGGGACAAGGGGAATAGCTTGGAAGTTGAGAGGAGCAGCAGGAGGGAGAAGCGCGGGGAGATGCAGCACCAATGCAATCGGTTCGTCCTCTGCCCTACGCAGCAGCACTTCGTGGGCTGTGAATCGGCGTCCCCCCCGTCCTTGCAATCTGGCCACTGATCTGGCCACTTCCACCGTGTATTCGCGCACAAAGCTGAGCGCCGGCTCCCGATTCGGCTGCGGTAGGATCGTCAAGTCTCCGATGAAGGTGGCGATGTTGTGCACGAAGTTGGGTGCCACCTGGAGCGCGTGGAACTCAATGAATACTCGGGTCGTCTCCCGGCCAGGCAACTGCGTCACGTCCACGTACACCCCCGCATACGTCAGCCGATCGCAAAGCAACGAGTACGCCGCCAAATCAGCAACCCCGGGCGCGGGCACGTTCACCTGCTGGATGTCGTACCGCAACTGCCTTTCCTCATTGAACCGATGCCGCAACAAGCGATCTGCAAGCGGCGTCTGGAAGTGCTCGAGGGGCTCATGCTGTGGCTGGCGATGGTTCATCCTGCTCCCTGAAACTCTCAGCACCAATGAACGAGGAAGATCGGGAAGAGGAGGAAGATGAAGAAGGAGAGGGTGATCTCGTAGGAGCGGGGGTCCGTAGGGGACCTAGCGATGGCTGGAAGGGCCGGAGCGCGGCAGCGTGCTGTGTCAGCGATCGGGCCTGGGAGTTGTGACGGGAAATCAGCTTTACGGAGTGCTGTCCCTGTGCGCCAACTTCCGTGACCTCGTAAATGCCTGTGTAGCGCGGGTGGATCTTGGAGGAGCGCGTCGATTTCCGTACCTGCACCAAGTCCCCAAATTTATAGCGGGGCAGGGGTCCCGCCGACGCGTGTCGATTCTCGTAGTTACGGATCTGCCGTTGATGTGTCCGATCTACGGCCTGCTGTCGACGGCGAGCTAACGGGGAATAGGCCCTAGCCATCAAGTCCATGTAGTGGCGGGCCTTATCTCGGTTCTGGGCCCGTGTTGCTCCAACTTTCGTACCTACTAAGGGGGACAATTGCACCCGAGGGACACTATTGATTCTCAGTTGAAAGGGGGACACCCCAGTACTACCGTGTGGGGTAGCCTGATAAACGGCCAAGATGTGGTCGACAATGACCGGCCAGGGCCGGGTGTCTCCCGCAGTGATATTTCGTCTAAGGGCGGTCTTAATCAGTTGGTTGGCATTCTCTACCAGGCCATTGGCTTGAGGCCAATGGCCCGGCGAGTAGATAATCTTAACGTCCGCCCTGACTAGGTGACGTTCTACTTCGCCTTGAAATTCCGACCCATTGTCCATGTGCTGTCTCTTATACACATCTAGATGTGTATAAGAGACAGG